>LR738710.1:585019794-585055761 GCA_902687465.1 Secale cereale
GGGGGGGGGGCACCAGGGCTCCAGGCGCCCTAGCGGCGAGCCCCCCCTGGGCCGCGCCGGGGGGGCGCCTGGGCCCCCCGAAGCTTCCCCGATGCTCCCCTTTGGCATATATTTAAAGCGTCCTCCGAAACCCTCAGAACAAAAACTCTTTTTGCGATCCCATCTCTGTTCCGCCGCCGCCGCCGCTTCCAAGATCGGGAGCACCAGGGGAACTCTTCCCGGCACCCTGCCGGAGGGGAGGATCATCACCGGGAGCTTCTCCACCACCATGGACGCCTCCCGGATGACTCGTGAGTAGTCTCCCTTGGACCATGAGTCCATGACCAGTAGCTATGTGATGTTCTCCTCCCATTCTTGTGCTTCGCTAATTAGTCCTCGTGAGCTGCCCTACATGATCGAGGCACATATGTAATCCTGATGCTGTTGCTATACTGAGTTTGCTGGGATCCGATGGATTATGAGATTATGTTCAGATTGATCTTGAGTAATATATTTGATCTACCTCTTTTATATTTATGTTCATAAGTAATTCTTGCATGTTCTCCGTTGTTATTTATTGCTTTGGCCAAGTAATACGTAGTGACTCCAAGAGGGAACGTTATGCTCGATTGTGGGTTCATGCCCCTCGATGACTAGCTTGAGTGACAGAAACATGAGTCTAGGGGATGTGTTGTTGCCACAAAGGGGGAAAACAACGGTGCTTGTGCCCGCGGGTGCAAGGATTGTTTACTTTACGCAAAGTTCTTTTAATGCAGTTGTCTGTTGCATTGAGTTTACACTATGGGTGGGACTCGCAACTTAATACCAGCGAGATGTTCTGGATAGATATGTCAAGGTGGATGATTAGTAGTAGGCATTGATGGATTTCGGCCTACTTACTTTGGCGTACCGCCCATGCTTTGAACCTCAACCTTTCTTGCAATGTATTCAGCATTGGTTTGCGTTCGTGGTCCTGTCAATTGCCCAGCTGTAATTTGTTTACCTCACATAGTTGTTTTATCGTCTTTTGGGAGAGAGACATCACTAGTGAACATCATGAGACTCTGGTCCATATTACCATCATTGATCACATCCGCTATTTACTTTTCGCTTTTACTTACTATTGCAAAACATTATCTATCACAACTATCATTTGCTTTTAACCCTTTGTGAACTACAAGGCCGGAGGGATTGACAATCTCTCTGTACTCGTTGGGAGCAAAGTTATTTGTATCTGTGTGCAGGTCCACGTTGATTGCTAATTTGCGCCGTTAGCAGTTGACACCTACTTGTTGAACCTAGGAGTCTCTGGGGATTCGATCCTTGGCATCTTTGCTAAGGGAAAACACTTCTACATACTGCATCTTACACCTTCCACTTGGGGTAACCAACGAGGGGTTCGAGGCCCATCACATGATCACCAATGTTGAAAGCCAAATCACGATGCTTGCCGTCATAGTAGCTCTTCTGACGAGACTGAGCGGCCTTGAGATTCTCACGTATGACTTTGCACATTTCTTCGGCTTCTGAGATCAAGTCATTGCCAAGAAGTTGACGTTCGCCTGTTTCAGACCAGTTGAGAGGGGTACGACACTTCCTGCCATAGAGGATTTCAAACGGGGCTTTACCGGCACTTGCTTGAAAGCTGTTGTTGTAAGAGAACTCGGCAAATGGAAGGCAGTCTTCCCATTTCATGCCAAAAGATATGACACAGGCTCTGAGCATGTCTTCTAGAATCTGATTCACTCCCTCGACTTGACCACTGGTCTGAGGGTGAAAAGCAGTGCTGAACCTGATCTTAGTGCCCATGGCGGACTGAAAGGAGTCCCAGAACCTGGAAGTGTACAAACTTCCACGGTCTGAGGAGATAACTTGAGGAATGCCATGTAAAGACACAATTCTGGAAGTGTACAACTCTGCCAATTGAGCTGCATTGATGGATTCTTTGACTGGAAGGAAGTGAGCGACTTTGGTAAGCTTGTCAATCACCACGAAGATAGAATCATTCCCTCGCTTGGACTTAGGAAAACCAGTGACGAAATCCATTTCAATGTGGTCGAATTTCCACTCGGGAATAGGAAGAGGTTGGAGAAGACCGGCTGGACGTTGATGTTCTGCTTTCACTCTTCTGCAAACATCACATTCGTTCACGAATTGGGCAATTTCCCTCTTCATGCGTGTCCACCAGTAAGATTGCTTGAGATCTTGGTACATCTTGGAACTGCCAGGATGACTGGAAAGGAGAGAATCATGTGCTTCTTCCATTATGAGCTTCCTGAGATCACCTTTGGGAACAACGAGTCTGTCCTCGAAGAACAAGGTATCTCTCTCATCAACACGAAAGCACTTGTATTTAGGAGTGCCCTTTGCAATACCATGTTTCACCTTCTGAACCATGGCATCACTGAGTTGGGCCTCACGGACCTGATCTTCCAAGGTTGGAGCAACTTGAAGATTTGCAAGAAAACCCTGCGGAACAACTTGGAGGTTGAGTTTCGTGAAAGCTTCACAAAGCTCAGGCTGGAACGGCTTGATAAGAAGGCTGTTGCAATATGCCTTTCTGCTCAAAGCATCTGCAATCACATTCGCCTTGCCAGGAGTGTATTCAATGCTGGGATTGTACTCTTGGATCATTTCAACCCAACGAGTCTGGCGTAGGTTCAGATTCGGCTGTGTAAAGATGTACTTCAAGCTCTTGTGATCAGTGAAGATATCGACTTTTCTGCCCAACAACAGATGTCTCCACGTAATCAAAGCATGTACCACAGCTGCTAGCTCGAGATCATGTGTGGGATAGATCTTCTCACTTGGCTTGAGCTGACGAGAAGTGTATGCCACAATTCTCTTATCTTGCATAAGCACACCACCAAGGCCTTAAAGAGAAGCATCACAGAATACTTCATAGGGCTTGGATTCATCTGGAGGAGTAAGAACTGGAGCAGAGACGAGCTTTTCTTTGAGAGTTTTGAATGCCACTTCACACTCTGGAGACCAAAAGTATTTGACATCCTTCTGAAGCAAGTTGGAAAGAGGCTTGGCAATCTTGGAGAAGTTCTCAACGAACCTTCTGCAATAGCTGGCAAGACCCAGAAAACTGCGGAGTTGCTTGACGTTCTGAGGAGCTTCCCAGTTGACAATTGCTTCAACTTTCTCGGGATTTACCGCAATACCGTCAGCTGAGATGATATGGCCCAGGTACAAAACCTTATCGAGCCAAAATTCGCACTTGGAGAACTTGGCATATAACTTATGCTTTCGGAGTCGATCAAGAACCAGACGTAAGTGCTTTTCGTGATCTTCTTCATTCTTGGAAAACACCAGAATATCATCCAGATACACAAGCACAAACTCGCCGGTATAGGGGTTGAAGATGTAGTGCATCATTCTCGAAAAGGTAGGAGGAGCATTGGCGAGACCAAAGGACATGACTGTATATTCATAGGAACCGTAGCTCGTTCTGAAGGCAGTCTTGGGAATGTCTTCCTCGCGAATGCGAATTTGGTGATAGCCCATTCGAAGGTCGATCTTAGAGAACACTTTAGCTCCCTTGAGCTGCTCGAAGAGTTCGTTGATGTTGGGGAGCGGATACTTGTTCTTTATTGTCTTCTTGTTCAATGGCCGGTAATCAACACAGAGACGCTCCGTGCCATCTTTCTTCTTGACAAATAAGACACCACAGCCCCAAGGAGACGTACTAGGCCTGATGAGACCCATACGCTCCTGTTCATCAAGCTGCTTCTTCAATTCCTTCAATTCTTCAGGAGAGAGCTTGTACGGACTCCGACATGCTGGCTCAGTACCCGGCTTGAGTTCAATGACAAATTCCACCTGACGGTGTGGAGGCATGCCTGGAAGTTCTTCAGGAAAGACGTCTTGATATTCGTTCACCACCGGAATTTGAGATATGGCATTAATTTCGCCCTTATCATTAAGAGAGAAAAGCCTGATAGTGTTATCCCTGGAGGCAAAGATAATCACATCTTCATCAGGATGAGTCATCTTGACTTCCTTCTGTGCACAATCAATGTGAGCATCATGCTGAGAAAGCCAATCCATCCCGAGGATGAGGTCAATGTCGGAATTACCAAGAACCACCGGTTTAGCCAGAAAGCGATAATCACCCATGCGAATAGAAACATCCGGAGCATAGACACCAGAATTCATACGTCTCCCCGGAGAAATAACTTGCAACATGTGAGGCAAATTTTTGGTGACAATGTTGTGCTTGGATGCAAATGGGAATGACATGAAGGAATGTGAAGCACCCGAATCAAACAACACTTTAGCTGGAAAAGAGTTAACTGAAAGGTTACCCAAAATGACATCAGAAGAATTCTCCGCTTGCGCTGCATTCATCAGATTGACCCTTGCTTGCTTGGGATTATGCTTGACAATAGTTGAACTCACAGGCGGAGGAGGTGGAAGTCACTTCGGGTTCGGACATCTATTGGCATAGTGACCTTTCTGAGTGCACTTGTTGCAAGTCACTTCTGAGAGAGGACGGAAATGAGAACCACTTGACTTGGAGCCTTGAGACTGAAACTGGTTCTTCGACTGGTTGCTCGGGTTGGGTGGGTGGGAGAAACCACGTCCACTAGAGTTCTTGTTGCTGTTGGAGTTGTTGGAGTTGTTGTAAGGAGCTCGAATCACTGGAGGAGGAGGAAGCCAAAATTTCTGTTGTTTCGCAGCCAACTGAGACGATGAGGAAGAGTGAACGGCATCTCGAATCCTCTTTTTAGAAGCCTCCATCTTAAGCTGAGCTGCCTCTTGTTTCAAAGCCATGTTATAGAATTTGTCGAATTCATCGGGCTCGAACAAGGTGAGAGCAAGTTGAAGTTCATCTTTGAGACCTCCACGGAACTGATAGATTTTACTCTTGGCATCAGGAATGTCTTGCTTAGCATAGCGGGCGAGGTTTTGGAACTTGACATTATACTGGTAGACAGACATAGAGCCCTGCTTCAGGTTGCGGAATTGCTCACGCATGCCCTCGATGACACTTGTTGGAATATGGTGAGAGCGAAAGTCCTTGCAGAAATTCTCCCAAGAGATCACACGACCTGGCCTGGAGTCTTTGTACTGCTGCCACCAGTCAGCTGCTTGGTCTTTGAGTTGGAAGGCTGCAAACTTCACATAGTCCTCTTCCTTCACGTTACTGCACTCAAAATGCTTCTTTATGTCGGTTAACCAATCTTCAGCATCAAGAGGGTCGACACAGTAACTAAAAGCTTTTGGATTATTGGCCAAGAACTGGTTGAGAGTAGCATGGTGCTGCTGGTTGAAGAAAGTGCCTTGATTCCCTGGAACACCCTGATTAGCTTGATTAGCTTGCATCTGCTGCATCATCTGCATCAACATCTGGGTGTTCTGAGCTGTAGTCTGCATAATCGCTCTTCGAGTCTCAGGCGGAGGAGGAGGGGAAGGAGGACGATCTAGAACCTCTTCCGCCTCTGGGTTAGCGTTGGGAACTTTTTTCGGAGCCATCCTGAAAGAGATGACCACGAATCAGCAATTGATTGAAAGAAGGTATAAGCTGAATCAATGGAATGAATTGAACAAGTCTTCACAATAATCATTCGAACAATAGGAATGAATGAAATCATTCGAACAAGAGGAACGAATGAAATTCTTAGTTAAATGATAACATCAATCTTCACGAGAAGCCACATAGGGGACAAAAGGTAAAATAAGAAAAACAACAAGGTACAGACGAGAACAAACACAAGATAGGAGCTTCGTTCTAACATCTTTGTGCTGAAAGCATATGAACGCGTTACGAAAGGGTTTTGCAATCCCGGGATCAGCATAGCCAAGGACCCTTTAAGATGCAACTCCCGATCGGAACATCGGTCATAAAACCACTTCACTTAATGTAGAACCCCGAACTCGCTAACCTGCATTCGTTGGAAGAATGCCTACGATCTACTGGATAAACCCACCTATTAATTTCCGAAAGTTTCCAGTTATGCAATCAGGTGTTGGGGATACAGGGGAAGCACCGCGCAATCAACTCTAAACCTACATCCAGCTGTATCCATCCTTCAACACATAACCAGTCTTTCTCGGAAACTGTCTACCTCGGACCTTCGAAAAGCATCCACTATAACAAGCTATGGCAATACTCCCGAACTACCTCCTCAGTACTGGGTGATGTCGGGGTTATCTTGCCACTAACCGTATAGGAGAGATTTTCGATGTCGGCCGTCTTAAGTATTTAGTACTGCCGCGATATGCTTGTGACGACAATACCCCGAAGCTCAACTCCCCGGGACACTGCCACAACCCCTAATGTCAGGAGGCATCGAGAACAATATTCTCGTCACAAGAACATCGAAACAATCCCAGAATACTCGCGAGATTCCTAAAAAAAATTTGGTGCAATTTTTTAAGATAGAAGAGACAAGAGTAGTCGTCAGGAGTCCTCACCAGAGAGAAAAGGGATGAGAAGCAAAGAAATCCTACTCTCCGATATAATATAGGACTCAAAATATTTTCAGTGTGTGCCTAGACTCGACCGTCAATGATTCGATCAATCAGTGGGGGCTCCTAGGTCGGAGAAGGCTCTGAATACCAACTTGTAATGCCCAGGATGGGACTATATCTCCTACGTGTCGAGGCACGACTTAGAGACATAACCCCATGCTGGAATGATCGCAAGTCTGGTATCTTTGCACAACTCATGTAAAAGATGGGGATGGAAAACATAAAATAGTTGGCTTACACTCGCCACGTCACACAAATACAATACATGTCCAAATCATCATCAATAAAACATCACAACCCTCCAAGGGTAAAATCCAATGACAAGATACCAAACATAATTTAAATCCACAGGTCGGATCGAATCCTAGTAGAAGTCTCCACTACTGATCATCAGGATAACGAACATATTACCGACTACGCTCCTCGTCATACTCCCAGTCTAGCTCGGTGCCATCACCTGGATAGCTCACCATCGGACCTGCATCTGGTGTGGTGAAGTAACTGTGAGCCACAGAGGACTCAGCAATCCCGTTCCCAGGTAACAAGACTATTTAAACCTTGGGAGAGGATAAGGCTGAGGAAAAGAATAAGTGTCTGCAGCAGCAACTAGCACTAGCTTACGTGAAAGAGTGCGAGAAGAGAAGTGCCTCGGTCGAGAGATGATCACGAAGTGATCCTAGCTAAAGCTGAACAAACATAACCCCACCGTGTTCAACTCCCGAATCCCTATTCAGAAAATTGACAGTCACGGTACACACGCTGGTAGTGTATTAGAACAATGTGTCAAGTTATCTACAACCGGATATTAACATGCTCCCATCTGCCACATAACCGCGGGCACGGCTTTCGAAAGTTCATTACCGTGCAGGGGTGTTCCAACTTGGCCCATTACAAGCCCATGATCCGCGGAGTCGCAACTCCAAGGTGGGAAGACCCGAGTATTCTCGGAATCCCGTGCTCAAGATACTCCGAACTAAGGTAAGGCTAATCCAGCAAATCCTCCTGGCGTGCCGACACCCTGATAGTAGCCGCGCGTATCTCGTCTCAGGCCACGTCCGGATGGGCGAGGCTACGGGTTTTTACCAGACCTTGAGTTTCCTCGAGGTGGCCCCGCAGGCTCCCCGTTTCGGACCAACACTCATGTGGAGCACTGGCCCGGGGTTGTTGAATTAAGAAAGAGGGTTAATTACTCCCTATGCAAGTTTATTTAGTTATTAGGCAAATAGTACCAATGTTGGGACTTGCTGGAAAAGACTTAGCACTTAGCGGTTTATCGAGGGGGTCCCATACACCCCAACCGTGTTAGGAACGCATAATCAAGGAACCTAACACCGGTTTAAACGGTTCCTAATGGCATGAGTGGAACAAAACACCAAGCAAAAGGCTTAGCCTTCCACCCTTGCCAATATATAGATGATTTCATTTAAGCATTATTATAGTGTGATATAACCCAACAAAACTTCAACATGAAGCAAGCATCTTCGATCTTCACCTGCAACTAGCAATGCTATAAGAGGGGCTGAGCGAAGCGTACTTAGCCAGGCAACGGTTTGCATAGGTAGGGTGGTTAAACAGGTTCATGGTTACAAGTAGGAGGCTGACATGAAAGACATGGGCATCGAGGCAAAACTATAGAGCGGAACTACTATCAATAGGCAAAGATAGTAATGTTATCGGGGTTCGGTCATCTTGCCTGAAGAGTAGTCGTTCGGATCGTAAGAAGGGTCCTCGTGCTCAACCTCGTTGGTAACCTCGTGCTCGTACTCGTACTCGTTCTCAGCTTCCGGCTCTAAACAATACAATCACACAAGGCACGAATCAACAAGATGCAATGCGCACACCAAAAAGATGGATGCATGATGGATGCACTAAGGAAGCACACGGAGCACGAAAAATAGCACTCAAGCAAAACACCTCAAAACATGATAACAATAGGATATTATGAATCTACACGGAAAATCAATCAAGTTTCATATAAGACTCGCTGAAAACGGAGCTACGGGCTAAAAGTTATGCCCGAAACAAGAAACATGCGAAAGCTGAAAATTACAGCAACATAGCAACTTCGGAGCACTAGATAAATAAGCTACAACACTCAAACATCATGGCAAAGAGCATGAACACAAACTAGACATATCCTACAGCAAATAAGTCCAAAGGTGCACCCCCAAAGGAGCCACGGATCAATAGCAACAAGCTTGGACATATTGAACTTGACAACAAAATCCTGACAGCAGAATTTTATTGAAACTTTGGAGCAAAAGTTAAATATGCTACAACCACTTAAATAAGCATGTGAGAACATGAATGGATAGCCAACAATATATAATACAAGGAACCATCAAGAGACACTCCAAAACTATCATGGTTTGTCCTAGAACAGCACGCAAACATGGCATCGGAACATTACAGATTCCAGACTTAGTGAAAAACCACTAAGTGTTAAAACAGCAGTTTCATCATGGCATCTTTGAGAGCAAGTTTAAGTCACCTTGAAACTAAACATGGCAAGTGGTAAGCACCACATCAAAGTACACATGATGGTGATTCCGAAACATACAAGCATGCATCATGGAGATAAACACAACGATAGCAATGAGCTCAACAAGATGGCATTTCATAACAAGTTACATAACTAAACAGCCACATAGCACTTTGCAACGAAGATAAACATGGAAAGAATAAATCTATCATGCAACCTAACACAAGCAACATGTAGAGCATGGCAAGACGAACACGTGAACATGTCATTTGCATCATTCGAGCAAACGAGCTAAAAGATATCACTATGCAAAGATGGCATAAAAACAACATATAGCAGCAGTTTATAACGGGATGCACTCTTGCAATAGAAAAATAAGCATCTAGAAGATCTCTAACATGCATGGCACAATGGAATGAAACGTAGTGCTAGTCACCACGCACGTCTGGACATCTTATTCACTCAAATCGGAGCAACACACAAGAAGTTATCGCAGATCTAATAATGCATCAGCACACAAAACAAAACTGGGACTTAGAAGGATTTGGAATCAACCTCTCAGGCAAACAGATCTGGAGTCAACGCGGGCTCAGAAGCGAAACTGGCACGACCCGCGGGAGGAAGGGCGGCTGGGCCCGCTAGGGTTGAGCGCGGCCCAGCGCAGCGGCCCAGGCGGCTTCGATCGGCAGGCCGGCTGGCTCGCGGCCAGCGGGCGGAGGGAGAGGCTCGGCCTCGGTGGCCCAGCGGAGGAAGGGGCCTGGCGGCTCGGCGGGGAGACGATGGAGGCCCAGGAGGAGGCGAACGGCGCCTGGCTGGCGGCCCGGCTGGAGAGGCGAGGGCCTGCTGCGCGGGATCGGGGCGCTGGAGGGAGGTCGCCCAGCTGGCGGATCGGGGAACTGGGCCTGGCAGCTGGAGGCCTTGGCGCCGGCGGCTGGATGGGGCCTCGCGCCTGGCAAGCGGAGGGCGGATCGGCGGCCTGGAGAGAGGGATCCAGATCGGATCGAGACGAGGACGCCCTCGTTCTCCTGGCCCCGATTGAGGAGACCAGCGGCGGCGTTGACTTGATGGAAAACCGGCGGGTCGGCGTTCCAGGAGGCTGGAGGGACTCGGGGCCAGCTGGATCCGGCGGCCTCTCGCCGGATCTGGCCGGAGGTGAGGTGGAGAGGGCGCGAACTGCGGGATCCGGCCAGTGAGGATGGTGAGGTGAGAGGAGGGTGGTTTTCCGGCGAGGAGGTGGTATTCCGGCGAGCTCCAGCGAGATTCCGGCGGAACTCCGGCGAAACTCCGGCGAGGTGGTGGCTGGAGGAAGGGGATGAAGTGGGGGCTAGGGTTTCCTTGTTTTGGGGCACAAATTTGGGGGAGTGGACAAATATATAGGCACAAGTAGCTAGGGTTGTCCAAATGGAGTGCGGTTTTCGGCCACATGATGAGATTTGGATGGCCTAGATGATAGAAGTGGCTAGGAGTGGTTTAGTGGGCTGTTGGAGGGGTGTCTTGGGCCTCAAAGTGGAGGCACTTTGAGCCCACGAGAATAACTGATGGGGTAGCAAACGGACTCGAAACGCGACGAGATTTGACAGGCAGGTTACATACACCAAAACAACAACACACGATAAGTCTCGCGCCAAACCGGTAACGTTACACGGCCAAACACCAAAGTAGGCCTACGGGACGCCACGGACACGTGAGGGAGCTCCGGAACGCGAAACGGACAACGGGAAGGAACGCGTGGAACCGGATGCAACCGACAACACAAATGCAATGCGATGCACATGACTACATGATATGAATGAATGCCACACACACACACAACAAAATGACGAAAACCCGAAAGACAAAGAACCCGAAATGGAATAGATGAAGCCGGAGATATATTATATGCCCAAAAGGGAAAGTATTACGTCCGGGGCATTACACATGACTTCCAGAACTGGGTTACCGTATCACTCTGGCACGAAACTCACTCTGGTTGACCTACGAAGTTCAGTAGTAACTTGATCCGAAGTTTCATGATCATCATCATTAGCTTCCTCGCTGATTGGTGTAGGAATCACTAGAACTAGTTTCTGTGATGTACTACTTTCCATTTCGGGAGAAGGTACAATTACCTCATTAAGTTCCACTTTCCTCCCACTCACTTCTTTCAAGAGAAACTCCTTCTCTGGAAAGGATCCATTCTTAGGAACGGATATGTTGCCTTCGGATCTGTAATAGAAGGTGTACCCAACAATTTTCTTTGGTGTATCCTATGAAGACACATTTCTCTGACTTGGGTTCGAGCTTATCAGGTTGAAACTTTTTCACATAAGCATCGCTGCCCCAAACTTTAAGAAACGACATCTTAGGTTTCTTGAGAAACCACGGTTCATACATTGTCGTCTCAACGGATTTAGATGGTGCCCTATTTAACGTGAATGCAGCTGTCTCTAATGCATAACCCCAAAATGATAGTGGTAAATCGGCAAGAGACATCATAGATCGCACCATATCTAATAAAGTACAGTTACGACGTTTAGACACAACATTACGCTATGGTGTTCCAGGTGGCGTGAGTTGTGAAACTATTTCACATTGTTTTAAATGAAGGCCAAACTCGTAACTTCAAATATTCGCCTCCGCGATCTGATCGTAGAAACTTTGATTTTCTTGTTGCGATGATTTTCCACTTCACTATGAAATTCTTTGAACTTTTCAAATGTTTCAGACTTATGTTTCATCAAGTAGATATACCCATATCTGCTCAAATCATGTGTGAAGGTCAGAAAATAACGATACCCGCCACGAGCCTCAATACTCATCGAACCGCATACATCAGTATGTATTCTTTCCAGTAAGTTAGTTACTTGCTCCATTGTCCCGGAGAACGGAGTCTTAGTCATCTTGCCCATGAGGAATGGTTCGCAAGCACCAAGTGATTCATAATCAAGTGATTCCAAAAGCCCATCAGCATGGAGCTTCTTCATGCGCTGGTTGTTGTTCTGCTAGGATATTCTACATGAAAACCGATGCTTTGTTCGTAAGATGATGTCCGTGGATGAGCGTTTGAAACCTTCACTGAACGTCTATCCTGAGACTGTTCTTGTTTCATTCACCCACTGGGTGTTCTAGCTTCTGCTGTATGGGTCTTGTATTTCAATCGACCCGATTGTGTCGATTGTGTTGGGAACGCAGTATTTCAAAAAAAATTCCTATGATCACGCAAGATCTATCTTGGAGATGCATAGCAACGAGAGGGGGAGTGCATCTTCATACCCTTGAAGATCGCAAAGCGGAAGTGTTTATCAACGCGGTTGATGTAGTCGTACACCTTCACGGTCCGTTCCGATCTAGTACCGAACGTACGGCACCTCCGCGTTCAGCACACGTTCAACTCGATGACGTCCTCGCCTTCTTGATCCAGCAAGATAAGCAAAGTAGTAGATGAGTTCCAATAGCACGACGACATGGTGAGGTTGGTGATGAAGAACAATCTCTGTAGGGCTTCACCAAGCACTACAGAAACTAGACTGATGATAAACTAGAGGGTCGGGGTTTCCGGCACACGGCTTGGTGTATCTTGATGTGTCTTGGGTGCTAGCCGTGACCCTCTATTTTTATGTTGAGCTTTGGGGTCGAAACTTGGAGTAAAAGCCTCCACAAAGTCAGTTTCAAGCGAAAGGCAAGAGTCCTTCTCGGACTCCAGGGCCAGACGCCACGGACCCTGACGTCTGGCCCCTGGACTCCGCAAAACTTCCTTTTGCGCTTTCCAAAAACCTTGTGGGCTTTCCCCTTTGTCCCAAATAAAGTGTCCTCGTACCCTGACATTTCGAGAAACATCCGGAACCCCTTCCGGTGAATTCCAGAACCCTTGCGGAGGCCAAACACTATTATCCCATATGTCAATCTTTATCTCCGGACCATTCTGGAGTTCCTCGTCATGTCCGTGATCACATCCGAGTCTCCGAATAGCATTCGGTCACCAACATACATAACTCATTCAACACTATATCGTCAACGAATGTTAAGCGTGCAGACCCTACGGGTTCCAGAACTATGTAGACATGACCGAGACATCTCTCCGGTCAATAACCAATAGCGGAACCTGGATGCCCATATTGGCTCGTACATATTCTACGAAGATCTTTATTGGTCAAACCGCATAACAACATACGTTGTTCCCTTTGTCATCGGTATGTTACTTGCCCGAGATTCGATCATCGGTATCATCATACCTAGTTCAATCTCATTACCGACAAGTCTCCTTACTCGTTCCGTAATACATCATCTCGTGACTCACTCATTATTCATTTGCTTGCAAGGCTTATTTGATGTGTATTATCGAGAGGGCCCAGAGATACTTATCCGACACTAGGAGTGACAAATGCTAATCTTGATCTATGCCAACACCATAAACACTTTCGAAAACACATGTAGAGCATCTTTATAATCACCCAGTTACGTTATGACGTTTGATAGCACACAAGGTATTCCTCCGGTATTCGGGAGTTGCATAATCTCACAGTGAGAGAAACATGTATAAGTCATGAAGAAAGCAATATGAGTAAAACTAAACGATCAAGTTGCTAAGCTAACGGATGGGTCTTGTCCATTAGATCATTCTCCTAATGATGTGATCCCGTTGATGAAATGACAACTCATGTCTATGGTTAGGAAACATAACCATCTTTGATTAACGAGCTAGTCTAGTAGAGGCATACTAGGGACACTCTGTTTCGTCTATGTATTCACACATGTACTAAGTTTCCAGTTAATACAATTCTAGCATGAGTAATAAACATTTATCATGATATAAGGAAATACAATAAAAACTTTATTATTACCTCTAGGGCATATTTCCTTTAGTCTCCCACTTGAACTAGAGACAACAATCTAGATTACATAGTAATGATTCTGACACCCATGGAGTCTTGGTGTTGATCAGGTTTTGCTCGTGGAAGAGGCTTAGTCAACGGGTCTACGACATTCAGATCCGTATGTATCTTGAAAATTTCTATGTCTCCCTCCTTGACTTGATCGTGGATGGAACTGAAGCGTCTCTGATGTGCATGGTTCTCTTGTGAAACCTGGATTCCTTCGCCAAGGATATTGCTCCAGTGTTGCCACGAAAGATTTTCATTGGACCCGATGCACTAGGTATAACACCTAGATCGGATATGAACTCCTTCATCTAGGCTCCTTCATTTGTTGCTTTCGAAGCAGCGATGTACTCCGCTTTACGCGTAGATCCCGCCACGACGCTCTGCTTGGAACTGCACCAACTAACAGCTCCACCGTTCAATAAAAATACATATCTAGTTTGTGACTTAGAGTCATCCGGATCAGTGTCAAAGATTGAATCGACGTAACCGTTTACGACGAGCTCTTTGTCACCTCCATAAACGAGAAACATATCCTTTCTCCATTTCAGGTATTTCAGGATATTCTTGACCGCTGTCTAGTGATCCATTCATGGATTACTTTGGTACCTCCCTACTAAACTTATAGCAAGGCACACAGCAGGTCTGGTACACAGCATTGCATACATGATAGATCCTATGGCTGAGGCATAGGGAATGACTTTCATTTTCTCTCTATCTTCTGCAGTGGTTGGACACTGAGTCTTACTCAATTTCTCACCTTGTAGCACATGCAAGAACCCTTTCTTTAACTGATCCATTTTGAACTTCTTCAAAACTTTATCAAGGTATGTGCTTTGTGAAAGTCCAATTAAGCGTCTTGATCTATCTCTATAGATCTTGATGCCTAATATATAAGCAGCTTCACCGAGGTCTTTCATTGAAAAATTCTTATTCAAGTATCCCTTTATGCCATCCAGAAATTCTATATCATTTCCAATCAACAATATGTCATCAACATATAATGTCAGAAATGCTATAGAGCTCCCACTCACTTTCTTGTAAATACAGGCTTCTCCAAAAGTCTGTATAAATCCATGTGCTTTTATCACCTCATCAAAGCATATATTCCAACTCCGAGATGCTTGCACCAGTCCATAGATGGATCGCTGGAGCTTGCACACTTTGTTAGCACCTTTAGGACCGACAAAACCTTCTCGGTGCATCATATACAACTCCTCTTTGAGGTATCCATTAAGGAATGCAGTTTTGACATCTATTTTCCAGATTTCATAATCATAAAATGCGGCAATTGCTAACATGATTCGCACAGACTTAAGCATCGCTACGGGTGAGAAAGTCTCATTGTAGTCAACTCCTTGAACTCGTCGAAAACCTTTCGCAACAAGTCGAACTTTGTAGACAGTAACATTACCATCGGCTTATGTCTTCCTCTTAAAAATCCATTTATTTTCAATGGCTTGCCGATCATCGGGCAAGTCAACCAAAATCCACACTTTGTTCTCATACATGGATCCCATCTCAGATTTCATGGCCTCAAGCCATTTTGCGGAATCTGGGCTCATCATCGCTTCCTCATAGTTCGTAGGTTCATCATGGTCTAGTAACATGACTTCCAGAACTAGGTTACCGTACCACTCTGGTGCGGAATATACTCTGGTTGACCTACGAGGTTCAGAAGTAACTTGATCCGAAGTTTCATGATCATCATCATTAGCTTCCTCGTTGATTGGTTTACGAATCACTTGAACTAGTTTCTGTGATGTACTACTTTCCAATTCGGGAGAAGGTACAATTACCTCATCAAGTTCCACTTTCCTCCCACTCACTTCTTTCAAGAGAAACTCCTTCTCTGGAAAGGATCCATTCTTAGGAACGGATATGTTGCCTTCGGATCTGTAATAGAAGGTGTACCCAACAATTTTCTTTGGTGTATCCTATGAAGACACATTTCTCTGACTTGGGTTCGAGCTTATCAGGTTGAAGCTTTTTCACATAAGCATCACAACCCCAAACTTTAAGAAATGACAACTTTGGTTTCTTGCCAAACCACAGTTCATAAGGCGTCATCTCAACAGATATAGATGGTGCCCTATTTAACGTGAATGCAGCTGTCTCTAAAGCATAACCCCAAAACGATAGTGGTAAATCAGTAAGAGACATCATAGATCGCACCATATCTAAGAAAGTACGGTTACGATGTTCGGACACACCATTACGCTGTGGTGTTCCGGGTGGCGTGAGCTATGAAACTATTCCACATTTTTCAAATGAAGACCAAACTTGTAACTCAAATATTCGCCTCCACGATCAGATCGTAGAAACTTTATTTTCTTATTACGATGATTCTCTACTTCACTCTGCAATTCTTTGAACTTTTCAAATGTTTCAGAGTTGTGCTTCATTAAGTAGATATACCCATATCTCCTCAAATCATCAGTGAAGGTTAGAAAATAATGATACCCGCCGCAAGCCTCAACGCTCATCGGTCCACATACATCAGTATGTATGATTTCCAACAAATCTGTTGCTCACTCCATTGTTCCGGAGAATGGAGTTTTAGTCATCTTGCCTATGAGGCATGGTTCGCAAGCACCAAGTGATTCATAATCAAGTGATTCCAAAAGTCCATCTGCATGGAGTTTCTTCATGCGCTTTACACCAATATGACCTAAACGGCAGTGCCACAAATAAGTAGCACTATCATTATCAACTTTGCATATTTTGGCTTCAATATTATGAATATGTGTATCACTACGATCGAGATCTAATAAGAATAGACTACTCTTCAAGGGTGCATAACCATAAAAGATATTACTCATAAAAATAGAACAACCATTATTCTCTGATTTAAATGAATAACAATCTCGCAATAAACAAGATCCAGATAAATGTTCATGCTCAACGTTGGCACCAAATAACAATTATTTAGGTCTAAAACTAATCCCGAAGGTAGATGTGGAGGTAGCGTGCCGACGGCGATCACATAGACTTTGGAACCATTTCCCACGCGCATCGTCACCTCGTCCTTAGCTAATCTTCGTTTAATCCGTAGCCCCTGTTTCGAGTTACAAATATTACCAACCGAACTAGTATCAAATACCCAGGTGCTACTACGAGCATTAGTAAGGTACACATCAATAACATGTATATCAAATATACCTTTGTTCACCTTGCCATCCTTCTTATCCGCCAAATACTTGGGGCAGTACCGCTTCCAGTGTCCAGTCCCTTTGAAGTAGAAGCACTCAGTTTTAGGCTTGGCTCCAGACTTGGGTTTCTTCGCGGGAGTAGCAACTGTCTTGCTATTCTTCTTGAAGTTCCCCTTCTTTCCCGTGCGCTTTTTCTTGAAACTAGTGGTCTTGTTAACCATCAACACTTGATGCTCCTTTCTGATTTCTACCTCCGCAGCTTTGAGCATAGCGAAGAGCTCGGGAATTTTCTTCTGCATCCCTTGCATATTATAGTTCATCAAGAAGCCTTTATAGCTTGGTGGCAGTGATTGAAGAACTCTATCAATAACACTATCTTCGTCAACTTTTCAACCAAGTTGAGTCATATGATTGTAGTACCCATACATTTTGAGCAAGTGTTCACCGATAGAACTGTTCTCCTCCATCTTGCAGCTATAGAACTTATTGGAGACTTCATATCTCTCAATTCGGGCATTTGCTTGAAATATTAACTTCAACTCTTGGAACATCTCATATGCTCCATGATGTTCAAAACGTCTTTGAAGTCCCGATTCTAAGTCGTAAAGCATGGCACACTGAACTATTGAATAGTCATCAGAACGAGATTGCCAGACGTTCATAACGTCCGGAGTTGCTCCTGCAATAGGCATGTCACCTAGTGGTGCTTCCACGACATAATTCTTCTATGCAGCAATGAGGATAATCCTCAAGTTACGGACCCAGTCCGTGTAGTTTCTACCATCATCTTTCAACTTAGCTTTCTCTAGGAACGCATTAAAATTCAAGGGAACGGTAGCACGGCCATTGATCTACAACAACATAGATATGCAAAAACTATCAGGACAAAGTTCATGATAAATTAAAGTTCAATTAATCATATTAATAAAGAACTCCCACTTAGATAGACATCCCTCTAGTCATCTAAATGATCACGTGATCCAAATCAACTAAACCATGTCCGATCATCACGTGAGATGGAGTAGTTTTCAATGGTGAACATCTTATGTTGATCATATCTACTATATGATTCACGCTCGACCTTTCGGTCTACAGTGTTCCGAGGCCATGTCAGTACATGCTAGGCTCGTCAAGTTTAACCCGAGTATTCTGCATGTGCAAAACTGTCTTACACCCATTGTATTTGAACGTAGAGCTTATCACACCCGATCATCACGTGGTGTCTCGGCACGACGAACTTTCGCAACGGTGCATACCCAAGGAGAACACTTGTACCTTGAAATTTTGTAAGGGATCATCTTGTAATGCTACCGCCGTACTAAGCAAAATAAGAGACATAATAAGATAAACATCACATGCAATCAAAATATGTTACATGATATGGCCATCACAATCTTGTGCTTTTAATCTCCATCTCCAAAGCATCGTCATGATCTCCATCGTCATTGGCTTGACACCATGATCTTAATCGTAGTGTCGTGGTTGCCTCGCCAACTATTGCTACTACTACTATCGCTAGCTCATAGTGATAAGTAAAGCAATTACATGGCCTTCGCAATTCCTACAATAAAGAGACAACCATAAGGCTCCTGTCGGTTGCCGATAATTTACAAAACATGATCATCTCATACAATAACGTATAACTCATCACGTCTTGACCATATCACATCACAACATGCCCTGCAAAAACAAGTTAGACATCCTTTAATTTGTTGTTGCAAGTTTTACGTGGCTGCTACGGGCTTAGCAAGAACCGTTCTTACCTACGCATACAAAAACCACAATGATTTTTTGTCAAGTGTGCTATTTTAACCTTCACAAGGACTGGGCGTAGCCACACTCGATTCAACTAAAGTGAGAGAGACAGACACCCGCCGGTCACCTTTAAGCAACGAATGCTCGTAACGGTGAAACCAGTCTCGCGTAAGCGTGCGCGTAATGTCGGTCCGGGCCATTTCATCTCACAATACCGTCGAATCAAAGTATGACATGCTGGTAAGCAGTATGACTATTATCGCCCACAACTCATTGTGTTCTACTCGTGCATATCATCTACGCATAGACCTGGCTTATGATGCCACTGTTGGGAACACAGTATTTCAAAAAAAAATCCTACGATCACGCAGGATCTATTTAGGAGATGCATAGCAACGAGAGGTGGAGTGTATCTTCATACCCATGAAGATCGCCAAAGCGGAAGCGTTTATCATCGCGGTTGATGTAGTCGTACACCTTCACGATCTGTTCCGATCTAGTACTGAACATACGACACCTCCGCGTTCAGCACACGTTCAGCTCGATGACGTCCTCGCCTTGTTGATCTAGCAAGACGGGCGAAGTAGTAGATGAGTTCCGGCAGCACGACGGCGTGGTGACAGTTGGTGATGAAGAATAATATCTGTAGGGCTTCGCCAAGCACTACAGAAACTAGATGGAGGATAAACTAGAAGGTCGGGGTTGCGGGCACACGGCTTGGTGTATCTTGATGTGTATTGGGTGCTAGCCCTGTCCCCCTATTTGTATGTTGAGCCTTGAGGTCAAAATTTGGAGTAAAAGCCTCCACAAAGTCGGTTTCAACCGAAAGGCAAGAGTCCTCCTCGGACTCCGGGGCTAGACGCCAGGGTTCCCGACGTTTGGACCCAGACGCAAGGGACCCTGGCGTCTGGCCCCTGGACTCCGCAAAACTTCCTTTTGCGCTTTCCAAAAACCTTGTGGGCTTTCCCCTTTGGCCCAAATAAAGTGTCCTCGTACCCAAACATTTTGGGAAACATCCGGAACCCCTTCCGGAGGCCAAACACTATTATCCCATATATCAATCTTTATCTCCGGTCCATTCCGAAGTTCCTCGTCATGTCCGTGATCACATCCGGGACTCCTAATAAGATTCGGTCACCAACATACATAACTCATTCAACATTATATCGTCAACGAACGTTAAGCATGCAGACCCTACCGGTTCGAGAACTATGTAGACATGACCAAGACATCTCTCCGGTCAATAACCAATAGCGGAACCTGGATGCCCATATTGGCTCCTACATATTCTACGAAGATCTTTATCGGTCGAACCACATAACAACATAAGTTGTTCCCTTTGTCATCGATATGTTACTTGCCCGAGATTCGATCGTCGGTATCATCATACCTAGTTCAATATCGTTATCGGCAAGTCTCTTTACTCATTCCTTAATACATCATCTTGTGACTAACTCATTAGTCATTTGCTTATAAGGCTTAGTATGATGTGTATTACCGAGAGGGCCAGAGATACCTCTCCGACACTCGGAGTGACAAATCGTAATCTTGATATATGCTAACACCACAAACACTTTCGGAAACACCTGGAGAGCATCTTTATAATCACCGAGTTATGTTGTGACGTTTGATAGCACACAAGGTGTTCCTCCGGTATTCGGGAGTTGCATAATCTCATAGTCAGAGTAACATGTATAAGTCATGAAGAAACCAATAGCAGTAAAATTAAACGATCAAGTTGCTAAGCTAACGGATGGGTCTTGTCCATCACATCATTCTCCTGATGATGTGATCCCGTTGGTCAAATGACAACTCGTGTCTATGATTACGAAACATAACCATCTTTGATTAACGAGCTAGTCTAGTAGAGGCATACTAGGGACACTCTGTTTCGTCTATGTATTCACACATGTACTAAGTTTCCGGTTAATACAATTCTAGCATGAAAAATAAACATTTACCATGATATAAGGAAAATACAAATAACAACTTTATTATTGCCTCTAGGGCATATTTCCTTCATATTGAACCAGTGGGGGCATGTAGAGTGCACCCACTGGGTGTAGTCCCCGAGACCATGGTCGACTGTGGGCAGTCGGCTGTGGTCTAAGAACGAATGATGTTGCTGTTTCTTGTAGTCTTTCCACTCGTGTTGGACGGGTCGTGTCGAGTGGGAACCGGTGGGGGCATACCAAGTGCACCCACTGGGTGTAGTCCCCAAGACCGCGGTCGACTGCGGGTAGTCGGCCGTGGTATGAGAACAAATGTGTTGTCCCTTTTTTTACTCCTTCCACTAGTACTGGATGGATCGAGTCAAGTGGGAACAAGTGGGGGCACGCCAAGTGCACCCACTGGGGGTAGTCCACGAGGCTACTGTTGAGTGTTTTGACTCGACAGTAGTCTTAGAACTCTTTTGGTGTAGTAATCCGATCTCCGCACCTTATCAATTGGAAGAAATTGTCTTTATCCTTGTCGACGGACTTGTCTTTTTTGTGGACTATAGAAATCTTGCGAGTTTGGGACTCAATTTGTGGAACTTGATAGGAAGCAGATGCAACTCAATCTCGATCTGGGGCTGGCCAGGGAGAACTTGCGGAAAGCTAGAGATGAATCATCTGGCATGAAAGGTACATAACCTGTCGACTGTATTTGAATGAACGTGTATAGTGAGAAACCGACCACTTCAGGCTCAACTGACGAGCGTCATCTCTTATAGATCAAATGAAGCAAGCCTTGGAGCAGAAGGATAAAGACTTGGCAGCGGCGCAGCAGAAGGCGCAGGAGAAGACCGAACTTGCTGACCAGAAGCTGGCTTCATTCAGCAAGTTGGAAGAAGGAAATGCTAATCTGAAGACCGCCCTTGATGAGGCCAATAAAGAAGTGACGCGACTAAAGAAGGATAAGCTGGCTCTAGATGGCAAAGTTGGAGATCTCACCCAAAAGAGGGACGAGCTGGAGACTTATCTGGGACGCCTTGCCAAGAAGATGTTCCTCATGCTTGAAGGTATCCTCTGTCCGACTGGTTCATAACTGTTGACTCGTCATCCAACTGCCAACTCACCATACCTCTGTATGCGCAGAACTCTGCCAAAACATCAAGGAAGAGACTGGACGGATCGAGATGGGTCTGGATCCTGCCAATTCTCTTGTCAAGGATGAGGTTGCGATGAACATACTGCAGCTGGAATCTTGCCTTGCCAGCGCCACTGGTTATCTTACACAACTGAAGGGGGCGATGTTGCGGATCGAAACGACGCTCTGGCGGGGAATGGTGCTCGAAAATGGCCTCGAGTCTCTGATGACTCGGCTTAATGAGATCCTCGGTCGAGTGGAGCAATGGAAGAATTCATATGCTCGGTGCGACGCTGACGTGGCTTTGTCTATGGTCCGAGTCCATTGTAAGGAGGTAAAGGAAGAGAAGTTGGCAGCTCTCAAGGTCGCCAACACCAAGAAGCTTCATGTCACAACCCTAGTTCTGGTATGCACTAGGTTAGTCTTGTTGTTTGCATCATGTTTAAATTTCAAATGAAATTGAATTGAGGACTTGTGAAACCCGCAGAAACCCTTTTTGAAAATGACCCAAATAAAAATTGCTCCAAAAGGTCCAAGAAAACGTTCATGTGGCCCTCTGAAAATATTGGTTAGAGATAAAAATTAAACCAATATTATTAGGAGCTCATAAGTATTTATTTTGGGCATTTGGAATTAATGCAATAGTTATTTGCTTGGATATATATTTATTATATATTTTATATATGTCCAAAATTCTGATTCTTTATTTTGAGGGGTTTGGATTAATTCCTAGGTCCCTGCAAAATAAAAATGTCAGAAGAAAATAATTGATTTAATTTAGAAATTAAATCAAAACAAATGTCAGAAAAAAATAGAAAATAAAATAAAAGGAAAGAACTTACCTGGCTTACCTGCAGCCCAACCAGGCAGAGCTGGCCCGGCCCACTGGCCAAGCCAGTCACCACCAACCTCGCGCCAGTAGGCGAGGCGTGTGGCCGGCGCACGCTCATGGCGAGGGCGCCACGCCTCCTGCCTGCCTGTCCTCCCCCCCGCTGCCTGGAAGACGCTCGCGACACCACACACCTCCCCGACCCTCTCGCACTCTCTCTGGACCCCTCCCCTCTCCTCTATCTCCCTCTCGCGCTCGGTCCCGACCGCCGTCGTTGTCGCCGATCGCCGTTACCGTAGCCACTGCCCTTCCCTCGCCTCTCCGACGAGCCTCAGAGCTCCGCCCCGCCGCCGTGAACCTCTACGCCGCGCCGCAGGACCCCGGACGCCCCGAGGCCGCGCCCCCGAGCTCTTCTTCTTCGCACGGCCACCGGACGCCGTCGACGAATTCGTCGCCTCCGAAGCTTCCCCGAGCCCACTAAACCCCCAACAGACCCGCGGTGAGCTCCCGGACCGTTTCCCCCTTGTCCCCTAGTCGTTTGCGACCTCTAGGTCTATTCTCCACTGATGCCTGACCTCACCGCCGCCGGCGATGCCGCCGCCGTGGCCACAGCCACGCAAGCTCAAAACTGAGCACGCCACCGCACTCGCCGTTTCACCAGGAGCGCGTAGCACCTTTTCCTTGGCCTCCCCGTGCCCTGTAGCCCCTATTCCGACGAAACCCGAACTCCGGCGCCACCGCGAGCTCGTTTTCGGCGAGCTCCGGCCGCCCTAGCTGCTGCCGCTGGCTGGAATGGACGCGGATGAGCTCTAGCTCCTCGCCCGTGGTCTCCGCTACCCAAATGACCACCGGAACGGCGTTTCCGTGCCCCTCCGCCGCGTGTGTGGACGCTGGCGACAAGCCGCCGGTGGGTTTGACCGCTGATCGGCGTGGGTTGACCTCCCCCCTCTCTCACTGACCTGCGGGCCCCGCCCGGATAATTATTCCAGTTAGTGCTAATTAACTATTTTGGTTAATTAGATCAGTCACTGACTAGTGGGCCCTGCCCAGTAAGTTAGGGCTAACTAACTCAGTTAGTTAACTGAGTCACTGACCAGTGGACCCCACTGTCAGGTTTGACTCTGGACCAGCTCTTTGACCTGCTGACGTCATGCTTGGGTCATGCTCACGCAGTATTCCAATTCTGGTATTTAAATAAATCTTAAATGGTTTATTTATTTCAGAAAATTGTTTAAAACTTCAAAAAAATCATAGAAATTCAACCGTAGCTCAGAATGAAATAATTTATATATGAAAAATGATCAGAAAAATATAAGGAATCTGTTTATGGCATTTTCATGCATGTTTAACCAACTTATACTTGCTGTATAGGTGAAAACATATAAATGGCACTTTTAAATGTTAATTTTGGAATTGCATTTGAACCCTTGGTTCAAATGGACTTCTTTAAAATAGAATGCTAGTTGCATTAACTCAAATAATATCATATCTTCATGCCATATTCATGCATCATATTGTTGCATATGCTTGTGTTTGATTGTCGGCACCGTTCTTCTCGATAGGTCCAGCTCCGGAGACCGATCCAGAGTACCTGTCAGAGGAGCAGTGCTCTGCACGTTGTTTTACCAGGCAAGCAAACCCCCTTGTTCATTCCGATACAACCCCTCTCTCGCTCATGCTCCCTATTATTGCATTAGGACAACAACGACTTCAACTGCTACTTTAGGCTGCGGTAGTTGAACCCATTCCTCTGCATGACATGTCATTCCACAGTAAATAGTTGAAACCCACTAGCATGTGTAGGAGTTGATTGAAGCCATGATGTGATCTTACCATGCCTTGCTTGCTATTGCTTAGAGTGTGTCAGGTCTGATTCATCGGGAATGAATTGGAGTGCAATAACATGTTCTGATGCTGAGAGTTAAGTGTGTGAACGCGTTTTGGTAAAGGTAGCGGTGAGAGGCCATGTAGGAGTACATGGTGGGTTGTCTCACTGGAACCGTCCCTAAGAACTGAGTTCCGAGTATGTTGTCCAATGACTAGCTACTACCACACATTGGGTTCCGGTAACTCGACCCCTCTCGACTTATTAATCAACATGATCTCTGTCCAGGAGTTGCAACTAGTTTCTGGTGTTTGTAGGTAGTGTTAGTAGTCTACCAAGTGGCACTCGGCCAGTGGGCTTGGGACAGACTAGGCACCGTGGCATGGTGTACCAAGCGTAGATCCACTCGGCGAGGTGGGCTTGGGAACCCTGCGCACATCATTTGGGGCCGTGAGCGACACCCCGGCCGGATCTCCCCACGGATGGAACCTGGATAGGCGATAAACCTGGACTAGAGTCTTGTGTGGTTAGTCAGGTCGTGGCCGACACCCTCGCCAGGCTTCCGCTTGAAGGTTGCCGAGATACACGAGATGTACATGGCGGTAAGTGGCGAGAGCGTGTGTGAAGAAGTACACCCCTGCAGGGTTAACATGATCTATTCGAATAGCCGGGTCCACGGTTATGGACTTCTTGGATGCTTACGTGGTACATAGACAACTTGAAGTGGATACTTTAAAATACTCAAGACAAGTGTGAGTGCTATGGATGGCCTTCTCGTAGGGAGACGGGGATGAATCCATAGTGGTGTATTGTGTGGTGCTTAGTGGACTCGTGTGCGCCACCTCAAAGTTACCAGCAATCGTAGTACAGGATAGCGACTGAGTCAAAGCTGGCTTGCTGCAACTAAACCCCACTTTGCCATCTTGATACAAGTGCATGTATGATAGGATTTGATGTAAGTCTTGCTGAGTACCTTGTACTCATGTTTGCTTAATTTATGTTTTGCAGATGAGATTGATGTCTCACTAGTAGTTCCGCTTGGACTTCGACAAGTAGCTTGTACCTCAGCTACGTTCTTGGACGAGTGTTGTAGATAGTCAAGCTCTTCAGCCTTTTTCATTTGTAGATGTCTGTACTCAGACATGTTGTGCTTCTGCTTGTTGCTTGTATGCTCTGAATGCTGGGTCGTGAGACCCATGTTTGTAATATTTGGCTCCTCGGAGCCTAATGAATAAATACTTTGTTTATTAGAGTCTTGTTGTGATGCTATGTTGTATTTGCACATATTGAGCATATTGTGTGTATGTTATTGAAATGCTTGGTATGTGTGGGGTCCGACACCTAGTTGTTTACCCTTGGTAGCCTATCTTACAGGGAAATGTCTCCTAGTGCTTCCACTGAGCCTTGGTAGCTTGCTACTGCTCCGGAACACTTAGGTTGACCGGCATGTGTCCTTCTTCGTTCCTATGTCTGTCCCTTAGGGGAAATGTCACGCGTTGTTCCTTTAAGTCCTTGTAGCTTGCTACGACTTGGGTTCATACGTTGATGACCGACACGTTCGTTGCTGGGTCATGTATGCATGTCTCTGTAATTTAGTGCCACTTTTGGTTTATAACTGGTCATGTCGGCCCGGGTTCTCTGTCATATGGATGCTAGCGACACTATCATATACGTGAGCCAAAATACGCAAACGGTCCCGGGCCAGGTAAGGTGGCACCCGTGGGGATACCGTGCGTGAGGCCGCAAAGTGATATGGTGTGTTACATGCTAGATAGGTGTGACTTAGGATCGGGGTCCCGACAGCGTTGGTATCAGTGCCTGATTGCCTGTAGGATTACCAAGCCAAACTGGTCGAAGTTGAGTTTAGAAATTCCTTAGTTATATAAGGGAATTGATTGTGGAAGGGAACGTAAGGCTCTTTTTACTCCTTATACCTCATGTCCTCTGATCTGAGTCATCCTACCTTTCCTACGGGGTTAAGGAACTAGGCTTTCTCTTCCGTCTATCAGGATCACGAGTTACTACTCCGTAGTCCCTTAGGATTGGTTGATCATAGTCCTATTCTTGTTTCAAGTTCTTCCGGTGAAGTTGTTTAGTACTATCACAGAACCTTGAGTGATGATGTTGAGATGTTGAACTACCCTTTGTTAGCAGGATGTCTCATTCTGAGCATTTTACTGTCGTTCTGCTGCCGGAATTATCCTAGTAGTTCGAGAGATACTAATTTCTTGTTCAACTTCATGCATTCTATAGCTGTTGATGTTTTCGTCCTCGGTTTCGCTTCTCAGGATGTCTTCAGTTAAGTGAAGCTCAGCTGCTCGTAGACAGAACCACGGAGGTGGTAGGGATGAGGAGGATCCTCCCGACCAGCCTTCGATGGCAGAGTTAATGTTAGAGATGGAGAGAAACAAGCATGAGTCTAACCGCTTGTTGGCATGTATTGAGGAGAACACCGCACATCAGTGCAAGGAATCAGCAACCATCCATGACTTCATTCGACTGAAACCACCCACCTTCCATCATTCCATTGAGCCACTCGATGCAGATGACTGGCTCCGTAGTATCACTCACAAGCTGCGTTCTGCGAACGTAGCTGAAGATGACAAGGTCATCTATGCCACTTATCACCTGGAAGGTCCTGCTAGTTTTTGGTGGCAGAACTATGAGGCCATGATTCCAGCTGGCCAGATTCCTACCTGGAGAGATTTCACCGAGGCTTTTCGTGAGCATCATATCCCTCAAGCTCTCATCGATCGCAAGAGAGAAGAGTTCTGTAGTCTTACACATGCTAAGATGGCTGTTGATGCTTATAGTCGAGAGTTTGAGAACCTCGCCCGCTATGCTACAGAGGAAGTGTCCACGGACGCCAAGAAGCAGGCTAGGTTCCGGAAGGGTCTCAACCCCAAACTGCGTCGTGATCTCCACTTGCATCATTGCAACACATTCCAGGCTCTTGTGAACAAGGCCATCAATGCAGAGACAACTCAACTCACTTACGAGGAGTCTCGTAAGCACACCCTTGATTTGGGATCTTCCTCCGGTACTAGTTCCCAGAAGCGCCGGATTTGGGTTCCGAACTCTGTTCTTCCACCCATTTATCCTCCGAGGCCATCTTGTGTGGTACCTCTTCCAGTTCAGCAGTATGCTCTACCCAGGCCTATTGATAGACCGTTTGTCAATACGGGTCCACGTCCCACCTCCAGGATTTGTTACAAGTGCGGAGAGCCGGGCCACATTGCCCGTATTTGCACTCAGACCCGTGTTGCTCCATCCCAGTCCGAAAAATCTGTTAGACGTGATAAATCATCACGCGAGATGATTAGTGTTAAGTCAGCTCCCACCGAACATGGACGTGTGCATCACGTCTCAGCCAAAAACGCTCATGATGATCCAGATGTCGTTCTTGGTACACTCCTTGTCAACTGTCATCCGGCCTCGGTTCTATTCGATATTGGAGCATATCATTCTTTCATTTCCGAAAGTTATGCCCGCTTGCACGACATGTCATTTTGTGATATGCCCTCCCCACTACTCATTCAAACTCCTGGTTCCAAATGGCAAACCTCAAGTGTAAGCCATGGTAATGAAATCCTTGTCGACAGACTTGTGTTCCTTGCATCACTTGTAGCCCTCAAGTCCTCAGATATTAATATCATCTTGGGTATGGACTGGATGACAGCTCATCATGCCAAGATTGATTGCTTCACTAGGTCAGTTCAGCTTACACATCCATCTGGTAAGATAGTCACCGTCACCACTAGAGTTGCAAAGCGTCAACTCTATTCTCTTAATGCCAGCCCTCTTCCAGATCTTGAAGATGTTCCGGTAGTCCGTGACTTTCCGGATGTCTTTCCAGAGGAACTGCCAGGTGTTCCACCCGACCGAGATGTAGAGTTTGTTATAGAGCTTATCCCAGGAACCGCTCCAATCTCTTGGCAACCTTACAAGATGGCACCCTTAGAACTAGCTGAGCTTAAGAAACAACTTGATGAGTCCTTGCAAAAGGGTTTCATCCGTCCTAGTTCTTCTCCTTGGGCTTGCCCCGTTCTCTTCGTTAAGAAGAAGGACGGTACGGATCGGATGGTTGTAGATTATCGTCCCGTTAATTTGGTCATGGTAAAGAACAAGTATCCGCTTCCCAGGATCAACGACCTGTATGATCAGCTCTCTGGATCCTCAGTCTTCTCCAAGATGGATTTGAGGTTAGGATACCATCAAATCAAGATTAGAAATGGGGACATCCCCAAGACGGCTTTCGTCACTCGTTATGGTCAGTACGAGTACACCGTCATGTCCTTCGGTCAAAAAATGCTCCAGCCACCTTCTCCCGTTTGATGAACTCGATCTTCATGGAGTATGTAGATAAGTTCGTCGTGGTTTATCTCGATGATATTCTTATTTAATCGAAGAACGAGGAAGAGCATGCCGAACATCTTAGACTTGTTCTAGAAAAACTTAGAGAGCACCGCCTTTATGCCAAGTTCTCCAAGTGCGAATTTTGGTTGCCAGAAGTGACCTATCTCGGCCACGTAATCTCTGGTAAGGGCATTGCTGTCAACCCCGAGAGAGTTCAGGCCGTTCTTGATTGGACTCCACCTGAAACAGTTAAACAAGTTAGGAGTTTCCTTGGTCTAGCCAGTTATTATCGCTGCTATGTTGAGAACTTCTCTAAAGTGGACAAACCTCTCACGGAACTTCTTAAGAAAGATAAAAAGTTTGAGTGGTCCCCACAGTGTGAGCACAGTTTTCAGGAACTGAAAAGACGCCTGACTTCTGCTCCCATACTTGTGCCACCGGATTTCACTAAGGACTTTGTTATCTACTGTGATGCCTCACGACAGGGACTGGGTTGCATTCTTATGCAGGATCGTCGTGTGATTGCCTATGCATCTCGACAGTTGCATCCACATGAGGAGAATTATCCTACACATGATTTAGAGCTTGCAGCCGTAGTCTATGCACTTAAGACCTGGCGACATTACCTCCTTGGTAATCGTTGCGAGATCTACATCGATCACCAAAGTCTCAAGTATATCTTCACCCAACCAGATTTGAACCTTAAGCAAAGACGTTGGTTGGAGTTGATCTCAGATTACGACTTAGGAATTACCTACACCCCAGGCAAGGGAAATTTCATGGCTGATGCGCTAAGTCGTAAGTCCTATTGCAATGCAGCAGGGCCAACCACTTCTCCATGAGGAATTATGTAAGCTTAACCTTCACATTGCTCCTCACGGATTCCTTTCAACTTTGGTGGTGAAACCTACTCTTGTGGATCATATCATAGAAGCCCAGAAGCATGATACTGGAATTACCCGGATCAAGAGAAACATTGCCAAGGGTATTGCTGGTAGTTTCTCCATAGATGACCGAGGTGTTGTTCTCTTCCAAAACCGGCTGGTGGTTCCCAAGAAGCAACATCTTCGGCAATTGATTCTTAAAGAGGCTCATGAATCTCTTCTCATGATTCATCCCGGTAGTACTAAGATGTATCAGGATCTACGCCAGAGGTTCTGGTGGACTAGGATGAAGAGACAAATTGATGAGTTCATTGCTAAATGTGACGTTTGTCGTCGCGTTAAGACAGAACATCAAAGACCTGCTGGCACCCTTCAGCCTCTAGCTATTCCTGAATGGAAATGGGATAAAGTTGGTATGGATTTCATCACCGGCTTTCCCAGGACCAAGAGAGGGAATAATGCTATCTTCGTAGTCATTGATCGTCTCTCCAAAGTGGCTCACTTCCTACCTGTTCGAGAGAGTATCACTGCTAGTCAACTTGCTGACTTGTATATTTCTCGAATAGTGTCACTTCATGGTGTCCCACTAGAGATCAATTCAGACCGTGGTAGTCTTTTCACTTCTCATTTCTGGGAGAGTTTCCAGACTACCGTGGGCACCCATCTTTCCTTCAGTACCGCTTTCCACCCTCAGTCAAGTGGTCAGGTGGAACGGGTTAACCAAATTCTCGAAGACATGCTTAGAGCTTGCGTTATCTCATTCGGTATGGATTGGGAGAAATGTCTTCCTTTCGCCGAGTTTGCTTATAACAATAGCTATCAATCCAGTCTCAAGCAAGCTCCTTTTGAGATTCTTTATGGACGAAGATGTCGAACACCTTTGAACTGGTCAGAAACCGGTGAAAGACAATTCTTTGGACCGGATATGATCCAGGAAGCAGAAGAGCAAGTTCGTATCATTCGTGAGAATTTGAAAACAGCCCAGTCTCGTCAAAAGAGCCAATATGATCGTCATCATAAGGAAGTGGCTTATGAGGTTGGTGACAAAGCTTATCTTCGGGTTACTCCTTTGAAGGGTACCCATCGTTTTGGTATCAAGGGCAAGTTGGCTCCTCGTTACATTGGTGCTTTTCGCATTCTCGCTAAATGAGGAGAGGTTGCCTACCAATTGGAACTACCCCCACATCTTTCTCGAGTTCATGATGTCTTCCACGTCTCTCAACTCAGGCGTTGCTTCTCGGATCCCATCGGCGGAGTGGACCACGAAACGCTTGATCTCCAAGATAACCTCACATATCGAGAGTACCCCGTTCGCATTCTGGATCAAGCAGATCGTGTCACTTGACGGCATAACATCAAGTTTCTCAAGGTTCAGTGGTCTCATCATTCCGAGAGAGAAGCTACTTGGGAACGAGAAGATCGTCTCCGACTGGAGTACCCCACCTTCTTTCCGCCTACTCCTGAATCTCGGGACGAGATTCTTTCGAGTGGAGGCGAGTTGTCACAACCCTAGTTCTGGTATGCACTAGGTTAGTATTGTTTTTTGCATCATGTTTAAATTTCAAATGAAATTGAATTGAGGACTTGTGAAACCCTCAGAAACCCTTTTTGAAAATGACCCAAATAAAAATTGCTCCAAAAGGTCCAAGAAAATGTTCATGTGGCCCTCTGAAAATATTGGTTAGAGATAAAAATCAAACCAATATTATTAGGAGCTCATAAGTATTTATTTTGGGCATTTGGAATTAATGCAATAGTTATTTGCTTGGATATATATTTATTATATATTTTATATATGTCCAAAATTCTGATTCTTTATTTTGAGGGGTTTGGATTAATTCCTAGGTCCCTGCAAAATAAAAATGTCAGAAGAAAATAATTGATTTAATTTAGAAATTAAATCAAAACAAATGTCAGAAAAAAATAGAAAATAAAATAAAAGGAAAGAACTTACCTGGCTTACCTGCAGCCCAACCAGGCAGAGCTGGCCCGGCCCACTGGCCAAGCCAGTCACCACCAACCTCGCGCCAGTAGGCGAGGCGTGTGGCCGGCGCACGCTCACGGCGAGGGCGCCACGCCTCCTGCCTGCCTGTCCTCCCCCCGCTGCCTGGAAGACGCTCGCGACGCCACGCACCTCCCCGACCCTCTCGCACTCTCTCTGGACCCCTCCCCTCTCCTCTATCTCCCTCTCGCGCTCGGTCCCGACCGCCGTCGTTGCCGCCGATCGCCGTTACCGTAGCCACTGCCCTTCCCTCGCCTCTCTGACGAGCCTCAGAGCTCCGCCCCGCCGCCGTGAACCTCTACGCCGCGCCGCAGGACCCCGGACGCCCCGAGACCGCGCCCCCGAGCTCTTCTTCTTCGCACGGCCAACAGACGCCGTCGATGAATTCGTCGCCTCCGAAGCTTCCCCGAGCCCACTGAACCCCCAACAGACCCGCGGTGAGCTCCCGGACCGTTCCCCCCTTCTCCCCTAGTCGTTTGCGACCTCTAGGTCTATTCTCCACTGATGCCCGACCTCACCGCCGCCGGCGATGCCGCCGCCGTGGCCACAGCCACGCAAGCTCAAAACTGAGCACGCCACCGCACTCGCCGTTTCACCAGGAGCGCGTAGCACCTTTTCCTTGGCCTCCCCGTGCCCTGTAGCCCCTATTCCGACGAAACCCGAACTCCGGCGCCGCCGCGAGCTCGTTTCCGGCGAGCTCCGGCCGCCCTAGCTGCTGCCGCTGGCTGGAATGGACGCGGACGAGCTCCAGCTCCTCTCCCGTGGTCTCCGCTGCCCAAATGACCGCCGGAACGGCGTTTCCGTGCCCCTCCGCCGCGTCTGTGGACGCCGGCGACGAGCCGCCGGTGGGTTTGACCGCTGACCGGCGTGGGTTGACCTCCCCCCTCTCTCACTGACCTGCGGGCCCCGCCCGGCTAATTATTCCAGTTAGTGTTAATTAACTATTTTGGTTAATTAGATCAGTCACTGACTAGTGGGCCCTGCCCAGTTAGTTAGGGCTAACTAACTCAGTTAGTTAATTGAGTCACTGACCAGTGGACCCCACTGTCAGGTTTGACTCTGGACCAGCTCTTTGACCTGCTGACGTCATGCTTGGGTCATGCTGACGCAGTATTCCAATTCATGTATTTAAATAAATCTTAAATGATTTATTTATTTCAAAAAATTGTTTAAAACTTCAAAAAAATCATAGAAATTCAACCGTAGCTCAGAATGAAATAATTTATATATGAAAACTGATCAGAAAAATATAAGGAATCTGTTTATGGCATTTTCATGCATGTTTAACCAACTTATACTTGCTGTATAGGTGAAAACATATAAATGGCACTTTTAAATGTTAATTTTGGAATTGCATTTGAACCCTTGGTTCAAATGGACTTCTTTCAAATAGAATACTAGTTGCATTAACTCAAATAACATCATATCTTCATGCCATATTCATGCATCATATTGTTGCATATGCTTGTGTTTGATTGTCGGCACCGTTCTTCTCGATAGGTCCAGCTCCGGAGACCGATCCTGAGTACCTGTCAGAGGAGCAATGCTCTCCACGTTGTTTTACCAGGCAAGCAAACCCCCTTGTTCATTCCGATACAACCCCTATCTCGCTCCTGCTCCCTGTTATTGCATTAGGACAAAAACGACTTCAACTGCTACTTTAGGCTGCGGTAGTTGAACCCATTCCTCTGCATGACCTGTCATTCCACAGTAAATAGTTGAAACCCACTAGCATGTGTAGGAGTTGATTGAAGCCATGATGTGATCTTACCATGCCTTGCTTGCTATTGCTTAGAGTGTGTCAGGTCTGGTTCATCGGGAATGAATTGGAGTGCAATAATATGTTCTGATGCTGAGAGTTAAGTGTGTGAACGCGTTTTGGTAAAGGTAGCGGTGAGAGGCCATGTAGGAGTACATGGTGGGTTGTCTCACTGGAACCGTCCCCAAGAACTGAGTTCCGAGTATGTTGTCCAATGACTAGCTACTACCACACATTGGGTTCCGGTAACTCGACCCCTCTCGACTTATTAATCAACATGATCTCTGTCCAGGAGTTGCAACTAGTTTCTGGTGTTTGTAGGTAGTGTTAGTAGTCTACCAAGTGGCACTCGGCCAGTGGGCTTGGGACAGACTAGGCACCGTGGCACAGTGTACCAAGCGTAGATCCACTCGGCGAGGTGGGCTTGGGAACCCTGTGCACATCATTTGGGGCCGTGAGCGACACCCTAGCCGGATCTCCCCACGGATGGAACCTGAATAGGCGATAAACCTGGACTAGAGTCTTGTGTGGTTAGTCAGGTCGTGGCCGACACCCTCGCCAGGCTTCCGCTTGAAGGTTGCCGAGATACACGAGATGTACATGGCGGTAAGTGGCGAGAGCGTGTGTGAAGAAGTACACCCCTGCAGGGTTAACATGATCTATTCGAATAGCCGGGTCCACGGTTATGGACTTCTTGAATGCTTACATGGTACATAGACAACTTGAAGTGGATACTTTAAAATACTCAAGACAAGTGTGAGTGCTATGGATGGCCTTCTCGTAGGGAGACGGGGATGAATCCATAGTGGTGTATTGTGTGGTGCTTAGTGGACTCGTGTGCGCCACCTCAAAGTTACCAACAATCGTAGTACAGGATAGCCACTGAGTCAAAGCTGGCTTGCTGCAACTAAACCCCACTTTGCCATCTTGATACAAGTGCATGTATGATAGGATCTGATGTAAGTCCTCCTGAGTACCTTGTACTCATGTTTTCTTAATTTATGTTTTGCAAATGAGATTGATGTCTCACTAGTAGTTCCGCTTGGACTTCGACAAGTAGCTTGTACCTCAGCTACGTTCTTGGACGAGTGTTGTAGATAGTCAGGCTCTTCAGCCTTTTTCATTTGTAGATGTCTGTACTCAGACATGTTGTGCTTCCGCTTGTTGCTTGTATGCTCTGAATGCTGGGTCGTGAGACCCATGTTTGTAATATTTGGCTCCTCGGAGCCTAATGAATAAATACTTTGTTTATTAGAGTCTTGTTGTGATGCCATGTTGTATTTGCACATATTGAGCATATTGTGTGTATGTTATTGAAATGCTTGGTATGTGTGGGATCCGACACCTAGTTGTTTACCCTTGGTAGCCTATCTTACAGGGAAATGTCTCCTAGTGCTTCCACTGAGCCTTGGTAGCTTGCTACTGCTCTGGAACACTTAGGCTGACCGGCATGTGTCCTTCTTCGTTCCTGTGTCTGTCCCTTAGGGGAAATGTCACGTGTTGTTCCTTTAAGTCCTTGTAGCTTGCTACGACTTGGGTTCGTACGTTGATGACCGACACGTTCGTTGCTGGGTCATGTATGCCTGTCTCTGTAATTTAGTGCCACTTTTGGTTTATAACTGGTCATGTCGGCCCGGGTTCTCTGTCATATGGATGCTAGCGACACTATCATATACGTGAGCCAAAATGCGCAAACGGTCCCGGGCCAGGTAAGGTGGCACCCGTGGGGATACCGTGCGTGAGGCCGCAAAGTGATATGGTGTGTTACATGCTAGATCGGTGTGACTTAGGATCGGGGTCCCGACACTTCAATTCGAGTCATTCATGGAGACTTTCCTCGACGTTGCCACCCGCATTGCTGACGGAATTGACCTGGACGAATTTGTTGAGCCAACAAGCCCTCCTCCTCCTGAGGAGTGAAAAAACTTTATGCCTTGATTCAGTTTGCCTCGGAATGCCGAGTGGTTTTGTAACCGTTAAACTCTTCCAGGCCTGATGCCCGAGTACTTTTGCCTGAACCTTGCGGGATTTATCTGAACTTGGTTTTCTTTGGAATATGCTTGCTTTGTTTCCGCTGCTTTCGGACCCTTTGATTCTGAGTGGACATTGTACTTGTGGCACAGCTCGGAGAACAAAGGTAAATTGTACTTATGGTGCATCTCGGAGAGCCAAGGTACTTTGTACTTATGGTGCAGCTCGGAGTGCTACCTAGTCCCCGAGTGAGAGGGTTGTTCTTCACTCGGAGTGTTTTGTGAAACTTAGGCGTGCACGTGGTCGCAGCTAAGCCCCGGAGTGAGAGGATTGCTCTTCACTCGGAGTGTTTTGTGAAACTTAGGCGAGTACGGGGTCGTAGCTAAGCCCTCGAGTAAGAGGGTTTCTCTTCACTCAGAGTGTTTTGTGAAACTTAAGCGAGTACATGGTCGAAGCTAAGCCCCCGAGTGAGAGGGTTTCTCTTCACTCGGAGTGCTTTCTAAAATTTAGGCGAGTATGGGGTCACAGCTAAGACCCCGAGTGACAGGATTGCTCTTCACTC
>LR738710.1:585055952-585124376 GCA_902687465.1 Secale cereale
CCCCCGAGTGAGAGGGTTGCTCTTCGCTCGGAGTGTTTTGTAAAACTTAGGCGAGTACAGGGTCGCAGCTAAGCCCCCGAGTGAGAGGGTTGCTCTTCACGCGGAGTGTTTTTTGAAACTTAGGCGAATCCAATTTGCAGCTAAGCCCCCGAGTGGGAGGGTTGCTCTTCACTCGGAGTGTTTTTGAAATGTAGGCGAATCGGATTCGCGGCTAAGCCACCCACTGGGGGATTTTAACACATGTGTTTTTGGAACAACAATCATTATGATACTGCCAAAAACTTGTCTTTGATAAGAAAACTGGAGGATTCTTATTACAACTCGTCTGTTCGAGTGTTTTAAGTATAGAAGCGGCGGAGCAGATCCACATTCCATGAGCGTGGCTCGTCTATTTTCTTGGCTACGTTGTAGAGGTGATACGCCCCGTTGTGGAGCACTTTGGTGATGATGAAGGGACCCTCGCAGGCCGGAGCAAGCTTGTGAGGTCGTTTCTGATGTACTTGGAGTACAAGATCTCCTTCCTAGAATGCTCGGCCTCGGACATTGCGGGCATGGAATCGACGCAGGTCTTGTTGATATATGGTCGGCCGGATCAGAGCCATCTCGCGCTCTTCCTCCAGGAGGTCAACTGCATCTTGGCGTTCCTGTTCTGCTTCAGCTTCTGAGAAGAGCTCCACCCGGGGGGCGTTGTGCAGCAAGTCACTCAGAAGTACAGCCTCAGCACCATATACCATGAAGAAGGGGGTCCGATCAGTCGATCGGTTCGGGGTTGTTCTCAGTCCCCACAAAACATATGGAAACTCAGTCACCCAAGCTCCAGCAGCATGCTTGAGATCGCGCATCAGCCGTGGTTTCAGCTCTTGAAGGATCAAGCCATTTGCCCTTTCTGCCTGACCATTCGACTGCGGATGCGCAATGAATGCATAGTCGGCTCGAGTGCCATGGGAAGTACAATATGCCCTGAATTCATCCGAATCAAAGTTGGAGCCATTATCCGTGATAATGCTGTGAGGGACTCCATATCTGAATACCAGTTCTTTGATGAAGCTGACGGCGGTGCTTGCACCGAGGTTCTTGATAGGCTTGGCTTCGATCCATTTGGTGAACTTGTCGACTGCCACAAGCAAATGAGTGAAACCGCTTCTGCCACAAGCAAACAAATTATAGCAAATGGGATATTAGTTTCTCTTTTTGTTTTTGTTCTTCACTGATATTTTATACGTATTTCATTGGATTTAACATCACATAGTACTAATTTATTTTTAAATTTGTTTTAGTATGGCTACTAATTTTTGGATTAAGAATATTTTGTTCCCCAACAAAAAAATTGCGAATTTTCAAAATTTCCCACATATTTAGTTAATTTTTTTAACCCTCGTACTGACCAGAAAATGGACAATAATTCTAAAAATGGAAAATAGGCTGCAATAAATTCCATATGAATTAGAAAATGAGTAAAAATCATAAAAATAATAGCAAATGGGTTGTACACGCCGCAAATTTCGAGGCTAACTTGTTTACGCAAGGCTTTGTCAGTCAACACACGATTCTAGCAGCATGGACTGTTGGATGTCCATCCAAGGGCCGACGTGCTTCTTCAATCTGTGATCTTCCAGCTCCAGCCGCCTAAACTAGCGCCGACGGGACTGCCTGCTCCCTCCTCTTGGGTCCCGCTATGATGCCGCGCAGGCTTCCCCGACCCACCCTACTCCCTCCGCTTGCCTGGCCGCATGCAATGAACTGCCTCCTTATTACGCGAAACAATGATTCCTCCCACTGACATCTGGGGTGCACCGGTTGGGAGACTGGCCTGTGGGCCTACTAAGTTGACGCATACACAGGGCTTGTCAACTTAGTCAACAAACTATTCTAGCAGCAGTAACTGTTGGATTTGAATCAAACGGTCCTACTGCTTCTTCAATCGCTGCTCTTCTTACACCAGCTGCCCAAACCAGCGCCGAGGAGACCGCCTGCTCCTGCCTCCAGTGGCCGGCTGTGCTGCCGTTGAGGCCTCGTCGCCCCTATTACTCCCACCTCTAGCCAAGCCCTGCGACGACGGCAGCCTCATACCGCAGCCGAACCGGTGAACCCTCGTACTTCTCTCTGCGTGGGCATCCACTGCCGCGACTTCACCGGCTCCGCGTCGTCCCCTTCCTAGGCCTCGCCGTCGTCCACTGCCTTGGTGCTCTCGGCGCGGCGTGGTCAATGTGGTCAACGACCGACTTCCATCGGGAGAGTACTGTATGTGGAGAGGCTGACAGCTGGGTCCACGGCCACAGCCCAGTTTTTTTGTGATTTGCCAAGTAAGTCGCTTTGTCAGGCCCGTTGGGCTGCAAATCTTTCAATACGAGGAGAGCTTTCATTCGGCTGGCCAAGAAAATGGCCTATCAGTAATGAGAAATGGATTGTATATTTTTAAAACACATCAAACCGGCAATTAGTTTCAAATTTCTTTTTTTCATTTCGAGATTTTAAATTGCATTTATTTTTATGCGTGGAAAATTTGTTGGATTTTATATTGATATATATTTATTTTTAAAACCAGTTTGAACGTGACTCGAAATTTCAGGATTAATAACAGTTCGGACCGCACCCAAATATGCAAACTTCGTATAATTTTTTAACTGTGGCCACAATATGGGTTGTAATGCTGACAAAAAGAATATGGGCTCCAAAAAAACCTTAAGAATTAGTAAATGGGCTGTAAATTATTAGAAATAATGGCAGATGGGCTGTATGATGTTTTCCACATTTTTGAGGCTTTCCTAAAAGAAGGTTGACGCACAAGCAGTGACTGTTGGATGTCCATCCAACGACCGTCGTGCTTCTTCAATCTCTGCTCTTCCTGCTCCAGCTTCTCAAACAAGCGCCGGCGGGACTGCCTGCTCTCTCCTCCCCACGGCCGGTTGTGCTGCCGCGCAGGCCTCACCGCCCCACCGTAATCCCATCGCTGGCCTAGCCATCCCTCTACTCACCCACACCTGCTGTTATTCTCCGGCGACGGCAGACGAACCAGTAAAACCTCGTACAGTCGTACTCCCCTCCGCGTGGGAAACAACTGCCGAGTCGTCCTTGGCTCCGTGTCGTTCCCTTCTTAGGCCTCACCGTCGTCCACCACCCTGGTGCTCTCGGCGTGGCCTGGTCAATGTGGTCAAAAACCGACATGCATCTGAAGTGGACTATACGTGGAGAGGCTGACAGCTGGGTCCACGGCCGCACGCAAGGAAATGCCTCCTTATTACGCGCAAAATAATGATTCCTCCACCAGACATCTGGAACCCACCGAAAGGGCCTCTGTATTTCGCGAAAAAATGTTACCTCCGCTGACAGCTCGGACCCACCAGCTATATCTTCGCACGCAAGGAAGTGCCTCCTTATTACGCACAAAAAATGAAAACTCCCCCAGCTAGCTGGGGCCCAGTATAATGGGAGGCTGACTTGTGGGCCTACTAAGTTGACGGGGATGGAGGGCTTTGTCAACTTAGTCAATATGCATGAATATAGCTCCAATGACCGTACGATGTCCATCCAACGGCCGTAGTGCTTCTTCAACCTCTAGTCTTCTTGCTCCAGTAGCCCAAACCAGCGCCGGTCGTGCTTCGTGCTCCTGCCTCCCGTGGCCGGCTGCGATGCCGCGGAGGCCTCAACGCCCCCTACTACTCCCACCGCTGGCCAGGCCATCCCTCTACTCACCCACACCCCCTATTATTCTGCGACGACGGCAGCCTCACATCGCAGCCAAACCAGTGAACCCTCATACTCCTCTTCGCGTGGGCATCCACTGTTGAGTCTTCCCTGGCTCTGCGTCATCCCCTTCCTAGGCCTCGCCGTCATCCACCGCCTTGGTGCTCTCGGCGCGGCGTGGTCAATGTGGTCAACGACCGACTTCCATCGGAAGAGTACTGTATGTGGAGAGGCTGACAGCTGGGTCCACGGCCGCAGCAAGGAAGTTCCTCCTTATTACGCGCAAAATAATTATTCCTCCACCTGACAGCGGCCACCATATTTCATGAAAAAACGTTTCCCCCTGACTGCTGGTACCCACCAGCTACATCTTCGCATGCAAGGAAGTGCGTCCGGGCAAAAAAATACGATTCGCCCGCCTGACTGCTGGGACCCACCAGCTACTTCTTCGCAGGCAAGGAAGTGCCTGACAGTCGGGACCCACCTGGTCGAAGCGTACGTAGCATTGTCATTCTGGTCGCGAATGTGTATGTACATACTGGTCGATGTAGAGGCGCGCACGTGTCGTAGTAGAGGCGTGCGCGTAGCATGTACACGTACGTACATCGGCCAATGTGCAAGAAAGAAAATACGGCCACGTACGTACATACAGGCAGGGTCTCGAATGCCTACTCGCGCATACGTATGGCCAGGGCTTGTGTACATGGCTGGGTCGAAACGGAGAAACAGTGTCATCGTCGTGTTCATGGGGAGCCAACCGGCTGGGTCGGAACGGAATGCGTCGTCGTGTTCATCGGGAGGGCTTGGAAGGAACTGCCGATGAAAACGAGGCCTGGTGTACCGCAGAATGGAGGAAACAGCCTTGTGTTCGACCGGCCACGGTCGAAACGGTATCCTGTTCATCGGGAGGGGTCTGGTGTACTGCAAAACGGAGGAAACGGACCTCCTACGGTCGAAATGGGGGTCTTGTTGATCGGGAGGGGTGTGGCGTACCGCAAAACGGAGGAAACAGACTTGTGTTGGAGCGCTATGGTCGAAACGGGGGTCCTGTTCATCGGGAGGGGTGTGGCGTACCGCAAAACGGGACTCCACGGGATATTGTTCATCTCCACCATCGACCCCCTCCAGCCTCCACGGGCTATTGTTTATCCACCGTCGACCTCCTCCAGCCTCCACCTGCGACTGTTCATCCATGGGCTCTTGTTCATCCAGCCTTCACCGCGCGCTACTCCACCGGCTACTGTTCAACTAGCCCTCTCCACGGGCTCCTGTTCAACCACCCCTCCACGGGCTACTGTTCATCTAGCCCTCCACCATCTACTGTTCATCTATCCCTCCATGGGGTGGTCCTGTTCATCCTGCCCTCCACGGGGTCCTGTTCATCCAGCCCCAACCGGCTCGATTGATCGGGGTCATGTTCATCCAGAGGCAACACCACAGGGTCCTGTTCATCCACCCCCATCGGGAACTGTTCATCCAAACCCCCCAGCAACGCTCACTATTCATCCAGAGGCAGCATCGATCGGCTTCAGTTAGCAGCAGTAGCGAAGGAATCGCTCGATCGGGTTCAGTTAACTACCATCGATCGATCGCTCGGGTTCAGTAACTCGTAGCCTGCAGTGCAATCGCTCGGGTTCAGTTAGAGCCCAATGCCTCACACCCACGCGCATGCGTGTACGAGAGAAACATGCATCGCTCGGCCCCAACCACCCACCGTAACCGGGAACACCCCGATATTTTCCTCGCCCTCGCTTCTACCATGATTTTTTCTGTCATGGAAGGCCCAAAGAATGTCATGCAGCTGCGTCTTCGGCCCGCCCACGACGAAAAGCCCATTTTCTGTCATGATTTTTTTGTCATAGAAGTACGACCCCACCACATCTATGACGATACTGGGTTTTGTCACAATTATTGTCATAGAAGTGTCATAAGTATGACAGAAAAAAATCGTTCGGCCCAAATTGTCATGGATGTGTCTTTTTTTTGTAGTGAGAGTGCCGCCACCTCCGTCTGAGATCCCCAGTTCGGACTCTTATCGGTCCAGGAGGTTAGCCTCTCCGGGGGCCCAGATCTGAGTGCAGGCACCGCCGCCCATTTGGCGTTGCGGGGCTCGGTGATATAGAACCACTCCTGCTGCCAAACCTTGTTCGTCTCCACGAATGGCCTCTTTCGCCAGGTTGCATTCGGGATCTTGCTTATCATAGCACCCCCACACTCTGCATGTTGCCCGTCCACCACCTTCGGCTTCACGTTGAAGGTCTTGAGCCTTAGGCCGAAGTGTGGGGGAACACGGAGGAAAGATTCACACACCACTATGAAAGCGGAGATGTGAAGGATTGAATTCGGGGCCATATCATGGAAATCCATCCCGTAGAAAAAAGTACAAAGGGGTGAAGAGGGAATCATATCCCTCTAACGAAGTGTGAGAGGAACACAACTCTCTCACCCGCCTCCGGGACAGGAATCACCTGATCCTGGGCAAGGACTCGGTGCGCGATGTTGGCGACGAGGTAGCCCGCGCTCCGGAGATCTTCCATGGTCTTCTCAGTAACCGTGGAGGCCTCCCACTTGCCTCTGGCGCCGGATCCAGCCATTGCTGGGGAAGGGGGTGGTGGTTGAGGAACCGAGAGATGCGGGCCCAAGAGATGAGGATGTTGGGGCTAGGAAGATTGGAGAGCTCGGGCTTGAGGAAGTCGTGGGGCTGATGGAAGAGATTGATATCCTTTTATAACGCTGTGAATACAGAACGTACCCCCATTTTAGCCATAAACCTCGCCGGTTCCCAAAGCGGTCATGCGTAATGCGCAGCCTGGATGCTCACGTCACATTGATAAGGATCCCATAATAAGCGGGCACGATCTCTGTTCTGATAAGACGTGTCAGTGGGATTATACCTCGGAACGCGAAACTGGACCAAGTAAAACGGCTCGATATGTTAATGGGATGGACGCGACGCTTCACCAAAAAGTTGCGAGTAAAGACACAGTATTCGTTTTCTTTCAATGCCTTGCCTCAAGGCTAAGGGTTGTACTAACCATGCAGAGCCGGATGCAGTACACTCCTTGCAGAAGATAGTGCCTCGATATGTTCGGAAGAAGGAACCCGCCTTGCAATGCCGAAGACAATACGGAAGCTGAACTCATCGTCATCGAAGACAGGTTCAGGGGCTACTGAGGGAGTCCTGGATTGAGGGGTCCTCATGTGGCCGGATAACTCATTGTGGGCCGGACTGGTGGGCCGTGAAGATCATCATTGAAGATCGTCTCTCGTATCCGGATAGGACTCATGTGTGCGTGTAATGTTAGGTTTTAGGTCCGGGTGTAATCTTTCCCTCCTCTGCAAGATGGTCATGTACAAACCCTAGGGCCCTCTGGTGCATGTATAAAACGGAGGGTTTAGTCCATAGAGGCTGAACAACAACAGAATCATATCACATAGGCTAGACTTTTAGGGTTTAGCCATTACGATCTCGAGGTAGATCAACTCTTGTAACCTATATTCATCAAGATCAATCAAGCAGGAAGTAGAGTATTACCTCGATCGAGAGGGCCCGAACCTGGGTAAACATCGTGTCCCCAGTCTCCTATTACCATCGATCCTCAGATGCTTAGTTCGGACCCCCTACCCGTGATCCGCCGGTTTTGACACTAACACTGGGCGTTGAACCTTGTAGGCCTTGCCTTCTTCTCCCCGCTCGACCATGAGCACTGTGCTGATAACTTGTCCAGTGGCTGTGATATATATAACTGAGGCTCTTTGCTGACTGGGGCAGCAAGCACCGTCTGGGTGGAAAGCAGAGCTTTGAGTTCCTCAAACGCTGCTTCAGCTTCAGGATTCCAGTCGAACTTGTCAGACTTCTTCATCAGTCGGTAAAGAGGTAATGCCTTTTCACCGAGATGTGAGATGAACCGACTCAATGCAGCCAAGCAACCAGTAAGCTTCTGAACGTCATGCACGCGCACATGGCGTTTCATTCGGAGGATTGCGCTGACCTTTTCCGGGTTTGCGTCGATTCCCTGTTTGGAAACGAGAAAACCGAGTAACTTTCCGCCTAGGACTCCGAATCTGAACTTGGATGGGTTGAGCTTGATATCATAACTTCTCAAGTTCGCAAATGTTTCAGCTAGGTCAGCCAGTAGGTTGGAACCTTTACGTGACTTGACAACAATGTGGTCCATGTACGCTTCCACATTCTGACTGATTTGCTTTAGCAGACACTTTGAATCATGCACATGAATGTCACGCCAGCATTCTTGAGGCCAAAAGGCATGGTAACGTAACAGAAACACCCGAATGGGGGTGATGAAGGCTGTTTTTATTTCGTCGGGCCCAAACAGTCGGATCTGATGGTACCCGAAATATGCGTCCAGAAAGGACAAACGCTCACACCCCGCAGTCGAGTCGACAATTTGATCGATGCGGGGGAGAGGGAAGTGACCTTTCGGGCAAGCCCGATTGATATGTTTGAAATCAATGCACATGTGGAGCAAGTTGTCCTTCTTGGGGACCATGACAACATTGGCGAGCCACTCGGAGTGGTAAATCTCGCGGATGAACTCAGCTGCCAGAAGCCGAGCCACCTCTTCACCAATCGCTTTTCTCTTCTCCACGGCGGACCGACAAAGATGCTATTTGACAGGTTTTGCTTTAGGGTCGACTCGCAGACGGTGCTCAGCCAGTCCCCTGGGTACACCCGGCATGTCGGATGGTTTCCATGCGAAGATATCCAAGTTCTCACGGAGGAACTAGATGAGCGCTTCTTCCTATTTGCTGTCCAGTGTTGTTGAGATGTGAGTCGGAGCAGCATTGGGGTGAGTCGTATGAATATGCACAGGCTTCGTCTCTCCAGCCGGCTGGAACGCAGACTCGGAAGCGGTTTTCTTTGCTCACAACAAATCACTCGGATATGTGTTCTTCTGGTACTCTTCCATCTCCACTGCCGCCATCTGCTCATCAGCAATTTTTGAGCCCTTCTGGAAGCACTCTTCTGCTTTCTACCGATCTCCAGTGACTATGATCACGCCCTTGGGGCCTGGCATCTCTAGCTTGAGGTACACATAGCACGGTCGAGCCATGAAACAGGCATATGCATGTCTGCCCAGGATATCGTGGTAAGCACTGTGGATATCCACCACCTCAAACGTCAACTTTTCCTTGCGGCAATTGTTTGAGTCGCCGAAAACCACATCAAGTGTGATCTGACCGAGTGAGTCGGCTTTCTTCCCGGGGATTACTACGTGGAACCTCATGTTGCTCTCACTCAGCTTGGACATCAGAATGCCCATCCCACGGAGGGTCTCATCATACAAGATATTTAGACCACTGCCGACATCCATCAGAACCTTGGTCAATCGCTGCCGTCAACAACTGGGTCGATCACCAACGCTTGTCGCCCAGGGGTAGCAATGCGCGCTGGATGGTCGTACTGGTCGAATGTAATGGGAGTCTTCGACCACTTCAGGTATGTCTTCATTGCCGGAGCAACCATGTTGACTTCCATGTTGATGACTTTCAGTCAACTCTTTCTCTCGACGTTAGCAAAAATCATCAAGGTGGAGTTGATATTGGGGTAACCTCCATCTTCTTCTTTGTCCTCATTCTCCTCAGATTCCTTCTCCTTCTCATTGGGTTGACCCTTTTGGAAGCTCTAAATCAGGAGTTCACATTGTCGAGTGGTATGCTTGGGGTAAATGAAATTCCCCTCTTCATCTTTCTTGGTGTTTATATGACACGACAAATCCAGCACATCATTTCCTGCTTGATCTTTCACTTTCTTGGGGATCCAGGGGCCTTTCAGTTTCCCTTTGTTCTTCCCCTGGTTCACGACTGCAGCCTCTCCAGGAGCTGCGGGTTCTGCTTTGCCCTTTGGTTTTTGATTGGAATTTCCATCATCCTGGGCAACTGGTTTCTTGCCGCTACGAAGTCGGTCTGCTTCCTTGCCGTTAGCATACCGACTGGCTATCTCCATCATCTGAGTCAGAGACATGTCTCCTGTCTGACCGAATTTCAGGTTTAGCTCTCGGTACCGTACGCCCTCCTTAAAGGCACAGACTGCCTGATGCTCCAACACATTCTCCACTATATGTTGAAGAGTGGTCCACCTCTGGATGTAATCTCTCAAAGTTTTATTCGGCTTTTGGACGCAATGCTGCAATTCCGCCAGCCCGGCTGGTCATTTGCAAGTGCCTTCAAAGGTCCTGACAAACACTCGGGCCAGTTCTTCCCAACTGAATATGCTACTTGGAGCCAGCTGATTCAACCAAGCTCTGGCCGAGCCTTGTAGCATCAGAGGGAGGTGCTTCATGGCTACATCATCATTGCCGCCACCAATCTGCATAGCCACTCAGTAATCTTCTAGTCAAGTGTCTGGCTTCAAATCACCAGTGAACTTGCTCACTCCTGCTGCCAACCTGAAGTTGGGAGGTATCTCAGCGACCCTGATGGCTCTGCTGAAACACTCGGGTCCGGAAACTTGTACTCTACTTCCACTTGGACGGTCTCTGTCATGCCCCTCTCTATGTGCCCGGTTACTGTCGACCAGACCTTGCACAAGAATTGACCTTGCATCAAAGCCAGACACTTTGGGATTTACTAGGGCCCTTCGCTTGTCACCATGCGGGCACCTGCCATCGTACTGCCGAGGCGCGTACTACCCGCTCCCCGGAGGCAGTGTAGGCACTCGACGGCGGTCATTACGGCCGAGTCGACAGTCATACTGATCATAGTTCCGACCCAGATGTTGCTCTTGACGGTTTCCGTGAACCTCATGCCGCAGGGGCGATCTTGGGCTGTGAGCTTACCAGACTGTGTCCGCTGTTATGGATCTGCTGTGAATCCTGTTGCGCGATTGGGAGACGGCTGAATTTTGTTCGCCCGCTGCTCGGAGCTGCGCTCGAATCTGCAACAAACCTCTTCCAGCTTCCGATTGGGATGGCTGGATTGACTCTGCAATACGCGTTCATGCAGCAAGATTGTGAATCAGAGTGCGGTATACCTGGGGCTCAGGAGGAAACAACTGTCGTTGCCGTCGACTGGATTGGGGAATTAATCGGTGGGCTTGATCATTGAGTGCGCGTTGAAGGTTCTCCAAGTGTGCACACTCGGCCACGGTGGCCAGGCGTGTGGCCTCCAGAGCCCGAGCCTCGGGAGACTCTCCCAAGATGGGGGTCTGAAGTGCTTCGGTGTTGCGGCGGTGCAGCTCCTCCCTTTGCTCTGCAGTGAGGGCCTGAGGCACATACCCATCATGATCATATGACTGACCATCACCGCCACCGCCATCATCACCGTGAGGGTACCCAGGCGGACTGCGACGGGAGCTGACCATGAGGACCTCCGCCGCGGGGTCGTTGCTCCCGCACTCGGAAAGTGTATCTACGGAACCAGTTGACAGGTTGACCGGCCCGTAGTGGTACTCGTCGGGCTTGATTGTCGCGACTTGGGGGGTGGCCGATTGGCGAGCCACCATGTGCTTCCCCCACCGCTGGAGCTGCGATCGGCCAAACCGCTTGCGGTGGCGCGCAGCGGGGAGAGCAGATGATGAGGAAGCCGACCGATACTGAGTCGACGGCTGCTGGTAAAGGACGCCACAAGCACTCGGGCGAAAGTGCGCCGCCCTACGGGTGGGAAGTGCCTTGACGTCGAGGGGGCCTCTTGAAGCCAGGCGGAGTCGTCGACGATGAAAACGAGCACGCCGAGTTGGATCTCGCGGCCCAAAGCCAGACCACCGCCGGAAACCATGTTGATGAAGATCAGAGAAAAACTTGTAACCTCACTGAAAGTCGCTAAGACATGTGCCCCACGGTGGGTGCCAATTGTCATGGTACCAGGCCTGATAGTGAGAGTAGGGGTTACGTAGGAGGATGCAAGGTCCTAGCTACGGCAAGGTTGTACACACGAGTTTTACGAGTTCAGGCCCCTCTCGGAGGAGGTAAAAGCCCTACGTATCAGTGCCCGGAGGCTGTCAACTAGAATATGGGTGTGTGTGTGTGTGTTACAGGGGGTGCGAACCCTTGTATCGGAGGAGGGGGTGGCTTATATAGAGTGTGCCAGGACCCTAGCCGCCCCACGTTACAGAGGGTTCAATGTACATAAAGACAGGGTGTTACTGATAACGCATGTAATAAAGAGCTATAATGGCCTTTAAGACTACGGAGTGAATGCCCGACTGTTGCTAGTCTCGCATGACCTTAGACCTTCTGTGCTCCGAGTGATTTCTTGCACGATCGAGTGACTTCATTCTATCAAATGGAATTGGGGTATCCATGTGAGGTATATGGTCGAGTGGATTGCACTCTTCGGTCGTTTCAGTCGGTATCTTTTGTCATCCATGGAATGTCTTTGATCCTAGGGTAGTGACCTTGGGTAGGGTGTCTAGGTCAGGCCTATGACCCTACCCTAGGTCTATGGTATCGTCATACATAGCACCATCAAAGGTGGTAGAGGTAAATTCTTTCATAAAATTTGATGAAAGTGATATCCCTTACAATAAACATCCTAGTCAATGCCTTTATGAGTTCGATAATTATATTATAAAACAATATCACTTCAATGCTAATGTCATGAAACAATTGAAATACAACTCTGATATGATTGCTCGCTTGAGTGAGTTGTTATTTAGAATCTCTAACGATGTTAGGGGTGTAGGAAAACATGCCTTTATGGTTCAAACTCAGTTAGAACAAGTTTCTCAATCTCAGAAAGAATTGCTAAATGAAATGAATAATGATATAAATGACTTTGCTATTAGAGTAGCAACAAGAGGAGGTCAAATGACTCAGGAACCACTTTACCCTGAGGGACACCCTAAGAGAATTAAACAAGATTCACAAAGACTTAACACTAGGGCGCCTAGTCCTTCTAGAAAGAAAAAGAAAAAGAAAAATGTTAGGACTTTGCACACCTCTAGTGAACGTGAAAAACCTCCCGAAAATAGTAATGATGTCTCCATCTCTGATGCTGAAACTCAATCTCGTAATGAACATCCACCTAGTGATAGTGAAAAAGACAGTGATGATGTTCATAAATACACTCAATCAGACAATGATAAACAACCAGATAATGATCTTGAGATAGAACCTGCTGTTGATCTTGATAACCCACAACTCAAGAATAAAATATATGATAAAAGAGACTTTGTTCCTAGAAAACATGGAAAGGAAATAGAACCATGGGTACAAAAACCCATGACCTTCCCCCTAAATCAACTAAGAAAAAAGATGATGGAGAATTTGAACGCTTTACTGAAATGCTTAGGCCAGTCTTTTTGCGCACCCGCTTGACTGATATTTTAAAGATGACCCCTTATGCAAAGTACATGAAAGACATTCTTACTAATAAAAGAAAGACACCGGAAGCTGAAATCTCCGCCATGCTTGCTAATTATTCTTTTAAGGATGGAGTCCCTAAAAACTTGGAGATGCGGGAATACCAACTATACCTTGCTCCATCAAAATAAACTATGTTAAAACTGCTTTGTGTGATTTAGGAGCTGGTGTTAGTGTTATGCATTTCTCTTTATATAAAAGACTTAATTTGAACAAGCTCACACCTACTGAAATACCTTTGCAAATGGCCGATAAATCAACTGCTATACCTATTGGTATTTGTGAGGATGTGCCTGTTGTTGTTGCCAATATTACTATTTTAACGGACTTTATTATACTTGAGATGCATGAGGACGACAACATGTCGATTATTCTTGGTAGACCTTTTTTGAATACCACAGGGGCTATTATTGATTGTAATAAAAGCAAGGTCACTTTTCGTATCAATGGTAACAAGCATACAGTGCACTTTCCAAAGAAACAATTCCAAGTGAATGGTATTAATGTTATTGAAAATTCTCTGACGCTCACTATTGGAAGTTTTCAACTACCTTTACCTACTATTAAAAAGAGATATGATGTACTTATTGTTGGGGATATACATATCCCCGTTGAGGTAACTTAGTGTTTTACGAAAGTTCTTCCGTTTCATGCTAATTGAAAGTGGTTGTTAATAAGACTTGATCAACCTTATTAATGGATCATTTATGAGAGGTATGAAGTTGATGGATTTAGTAGGCACTACCTCCTGTTCCTACCTTTTATTCTCTGTTTTTCTTAGTTTAATAAAAATAAACTGCCATGTTTTGTCGGTTTACTATTTTTCCGAGCAATAAAAATGACCCAAAAATAAAAGTGCTCAGAATGCCCTGAAAAATTAGTATGATTTTTTCTATATATTTCGGAATTTTTAGTGCAAATAACATCAAAGGGGGGTGCACTAGGTGGGCACAAACCACCTGGGCGCGCAAGCAGCTCTAGGCATGCCCTGATGGGTTGTGGCCCCCATGTGGGCCTCCTCACTTATCTTTTTACTCCACTTCATCATCTACCTCTAGAAAAAAATCACCATTGCTCTCTCCCTCGTGTTTTTGCTCTCAAACCCGCGGATTTTGATCTCTTTGCTCGAAGCTCCATTTCCGAAACTGTTTTGGGGGATTGCTACTTGGTATGTGACTCTCCCATTGCTCCTAATAGTTTTTGCATTAGTGGTTTATATTTTCAATAATTAGCTACTCTTGATGTTGCTATAGATGAGCTTGCATGTTGAATTCTTAGAGTTCTAAGTAGTTTGAATGCTCAAAATGGCCGCTATGCATGTCTATGAGTAGTCGCTATCAATCTTGTGAAGTTATGTTGACAAAAAATTTGTGGACTAAAAAAGTCAGGATTTAATATATAGGAATGAGATGAGTTTCTTTAGGAAGTTTGCTTCCAAGAAGAACTCCAAGGGAGTTATTGGGGAGTCATCGAACAATGACCTCCAAACCCGGAGAATGGTGGAGGTGCAGCTATGTGAATGGCCGCACAACCCATTCATGGATGGAACCGAAATCCGTCAAGAGTTCGCATAATTTGCTGCTAATGCTGGCCTCGCCGACTTCATCGCAGCTGTGTGTGAACAATACCATCTCCTAACAAATTCCTCTGTGCAAAAGTTTCATTTTCTGAGTAGGAATAACCCCCCTGAGGTGCAATTTAACTTATATTCCGAGACACGTCAGATACCGCTCACTAATTTTTGTGACATATGCTTGATACCTTCTGATGGGGAATTAAGAGAACCTAGACCTGGGGAGTTTGAAGACTTTTATCGTACTCTATCAGTGGGAGACGAGAGAGGGGTATCGAGTGTCACTCCCACTAGCTTGCAGTTTCTTTATGTGCACTATTTTGCTCTATTTATCACGAAGTGTTTACTTGCCAGAGAGAAGGTTGGTGCATTTGGCGAAGGAAATATGCCCTAGAGGCAATAATAAAGTTGTTATTTTATATTTCCTTATATCATGGTAAATGTTTATTATTCATGCTAGAATTGTATTAATCGGAAACTTAGTACATGTGTGAATACATAGACAAAACTCTGTGTCCCTAGTAAGCCTCTACTAGACTAACTCGTTAATCAAAGATGGTTAAGTTTCCTAGTACCGCATCTTGGTTGACACGCTTCAAGGAAGATTTTAGCCTCCTCCAATACCGGGTGAAAGAGGCTCAGAAGGCCACTGTAACTACCTTTTGTAACTCACTAGCCTGATTCCACCTTTTTTTGTTCCTTTTGAGTAGTGGATACTTGTATAGTGCTCCTCCATAATGCCCTCCCCCCTGGGTGGGGGTGATGGAAGAACACCATATTGTAACAATCTTGTAACATGCTTGTAACTCTTTACATAGAATATATATATACACACAGTAGGAGCCTCTCCTACTGTCTTTCCATTAAAAAAAGTTTCCTAACCATAGACATGGGTTGTCATTTGATGAATGGGATCACATCATTAGGAGAATGATGTGATGGACAAGACCCACTCGTTAGCTTAGCATTTGATCGTACAAGTTTATTGCTACTGCTTTCATATATGTCAAATACATGTTCCGATGACTATGAGATCATGAACCTCCCGGATACCGGAAGAGTGCCTTGTGTGCTATCAAACGTCACAATGTAACTGGGTGATTATAAAGATGCTATACAGGTATCTTCGAAGGTGTCTTGTTGGGTTGGCGTGAATCGAGATTAGGATTTGTCACTCCGAGTATCGGAGAGGTATCTTTGGGCCCTCTCAATAATGCACATCATAAGAAGCCTTGCAAGCAATGTGACTAATGAGTTAGTTGTGGGATGATGCATTACGGAACGAGTAAAGAGACTTGCCGGTAACGAGATTGAACTAGGTATAGAGATACCGACGATCGAATCTCGAGCAAGTAACATACCGATGACAAAGGGAATAACATATGTTGTCATAAGGTTCGACCGATAAAGATCTTCGTAGAATATGTAAGAGCCAATATGGGCATCTAGGTTCCGCTATTGGTTACTGGCCGAAGAGGAGTCTTGGTCATGTCTACATAGTTCTCGAACCCGTAGGGTCCGCACGCTTAACGTTCGTTGATAATATAGTACTATATGAGTTATGTTTGTTGGTGACTGAATGCTGTTCGAAGTCCCGGATGTAATCACGGACATGACAAGGAACTCCGGAATGGTCTGGAGGTGAAGATTGATATATGAGATAATAGTGTTTGATCTCCGGAAGGGGTTCCGGGTGTTGCCTCAAATGTTTGGGTACGAGAACACTTTGTTTGGGCCAAAGGGCAAAACCAATGAGGCTTTTGGAAAGTGCAAAAGGAAGTTTTGTAGAGACCAGAGGCTAGACGCCAGGAACCCTGGTGTCTAGGGGTAGACGTCGGGAACCCTGGCATCTAGCCCTCGAGTCCGAGTGGGACTCTTGCCTTTCGGGCAAAACTGACTTTGAGGAGGCTTTTGCTCCAAGTTTCGACCCCAGGGCTCAACATCTAAATAGAGGGGCAGGGCTAGCACCCAAGACACATCAAGATTCACCAAGCCATGTGTCGGCAAGCCTGTCCCTCTAGTTTCTCCTCCGTCTAGTTTCTATAGTGCTTGGCGAAGCCCTGCGGAGATTTTTCTTCACGACCAACCATCACCACGCTGTCGTGCTACTGGAACTCATCTACTATTTCGCCCGTCTTGCTGGATCAAGAAGGCGAGGACGTCATCGAGCTGAACATGTGCTAAACGCAGAGGTGCCATACGTTTGGTAGTTGATCGGGACGGATCATGAAGGTGTACGACTACATGAACCGAGAAGAAGTCCAAAGCTAGACCCAAGCTTGAAACTGAGTGCTTCTACTCCAAAGGAAATGGCCACTTGAACCGGAACTACCCCAAATATACATGTTATTGATGTGTACCTCACTAGTACTTGTAGTAGCCCCTAGGTATTTGATATTTGTTCGGTTGCTAAGATTAGTAACTCGAAACAGGAGTTGCAAAATAATCGAAGACTAGTTGAGGGTGAGGTGATGATGTGTGTTGGAAGTAGTTCCAATATCAATATGGTCATCATCGCACACTCCATGTACTTTCGGGATTAGTGTTAAACCTAAATAAATGTTATTTGGTGTTTGCGTTGAGCATAAACAAGATTGGATCGTGTTTATTGCAACACGATTATTCATTGAAGTTGAAGAATAATTGTTATTCTGTATACATGAATAAAACCTTCTATGGTCATACACCTAAGGTGAATGGTTTATTGAATCTCGATCGTAGTAAGACACATATTCATAATATTGAAGCCAAAAGATGCAGAGTTGATAATGATAGTGCAACATACTTGTGGCACTGCCGTTTAGGTCATATTGGTGTGAAGCGCGTGAAGAAACTCCATGCTCATAGACTTTCGAAATCACTTGATTATGAATCATTTGATGCTTGCGAACCATGCCTCATGGGCAAGATGACTAAAACTCCATTCTGCGGAACTATGGAGCAAGCCAGTGACTTATTGGAAATAATACATATAGATGTATGCGGTCCGTTGAGTGTTGAGGCTCGCGGTGGGTATCATTATTTTCTGACCTTCACAAATGATTTGACCATATATGGGTATATCTACTTTATGAAACAAAAGTCTGAAACATTTGAAAAGTTCAAAGAATTTCAGAGTGAAGTAGTGAATCATCGTAACAAGAAAATAAAGTTTCTACGATCTGATCGCGGAGGCGAATATTTGAGTTACAAGTTTGGTCTTCATCTAAAACTATGTGGAATAATTTCACAACTCACGCCACCTGGAACACCACGATGTAATGGTGTGTCTGAACGTCGTAACCGTACTTTATTAGATATGGTGTGATCTATGATGTCTCTTACCAATTTACCACTATCGTTTTGGGGTTATGCATTAGAGACAGCTACATTCACGTTAAATAGGGCACCATCTAAATCCGTTGAGACAACACCGTATGAACAATGGTTTGGCAAGAAACCAAAGTTGTCGTTTCTTAAAGTTCGGGGTTGCGATGCTTATGTGGAAAAGATTCAGCCTGATAAGCTCAAACCCAAATCGGAGAAGTGCGTCTTCATAGGATACCCAAAAGAAACTGTTGGGTACACCTTCTATTACGGATCCGAAGGCGAGTCTTTTGTTGCTAAGAATGGATCCCTTCTAGAGAAAGAATTTCTCTCGTAAGAAGTGAGTGGGAGGAAAGTAGAACTTGATGAGGTAATTGTACCTTCTCTCCAATTGGAAAATGGCTCATCACAGAAAATCATTCCCGTGATGCCTACACCAATTAGTGTGGAAGCTAATGATGATGATCATGAAACCTCAGCTCAAGTTACTACCGAACCTCATAGGTCAACCAGAGTATGTTCCACACCAGAGTGGTACGGTAACCCTGTTCTGGAAGTCATGTTACTAGACCATGACGAACCTACGAACTATGAATAAGCTATGATGAGCCCAGATTATGATAAATGGCTTGAGGCCATGAAATCTAAGATATGATCCATGTATGAGAACAAAGTGTGGACTTTGGTGGACTTGCCCAATGATCGGCAAGCCATTGAGAATAAATGGATCTTCAATAGGAAGACATATGCTGATGCTAATGTCACTGTTTACAAAGATCGACTTGTCACAAAAGGTTTTTGACAAGTTCAAGGAGTTTACTGCGATGAGGCTTCCTCACCTGTAGCGATGCTTAAGTATGTTCGAATCACATTAGCAATTGTCGCATTTTATGAAATCTGGCAAATGTATGTCAAAACTACATTCCTTAATGGATTTCTGAAAGAAGAGTTGTATATGATGCAACCAGAAGATTTTTTTCGATCCTAAAGGTGCTAACAAATTGTGCAAGCTCCAGCGATCCATGTATGGACTGGTGCAAGCATCTCGGAGTTGGAATATACGCTTTGATTAGGTGATCAAAGCATATGGTTTTATACAGACTTACGGTGAAGCCTGTATTTAGAAGAAAGTGAGTGGGAGCACTACAACATTTCTGATAAGTATATGTGAATGACATATTGTTGATCGGAAATGATGTAGAATTTTTTGGAAAGCATAAAGGATTGTTTAAAAGGAGTTTTTCAATAAAAGACCTCGGTGAAGCTGCTTACATATTGGGCACCAAGATCTATAGGGATAGATCAAGACGCTTGATAAGACTTTCAATTAGTACATACCTTGATAAGATTTTGAAGTAGTTCAAAATGGATTAGTCAAAGAAGGAGTTCTTGCCTGATTTGTAAGGTGTCAAGTTGAGTAAGACTCAAAGCCTAACCACGGCAGAAAAATTTAGAGAGAATGAAAGTCATTCCCTATGCCTCAGCCATAGGTTCTATAAAGTATATCATGTTGTGTACCAAATTTGTTGTGTACCTAGCCATGAGTTTGGGAAGGAGGTACAATAGTGATCCAGGAGTAGATCACTGGATAGTGGTCAAAATTATCCTTAGTAACTGGAGGACTAAGGAATTGTTTCTCAATTATGGAGGTGATAAAGAGTTCATCGTAAAGAGTTACGTTGATGCAAGCTTTGAGACTAATCCAGATGACTCTAAGTTTCAATATGGACGCGTATGGAAAGTGGGAGCAATTAGCTAGAGTAGCTCCATGTAGAGCATTGTAGACATAGAAATTTGTGAAATACATAAGGATCTGAATGTGGTATACCCATTGACTAAACTTCTCTCACAAAGCAAAACATGATCACACCTTAGTACTCTTTGGGTGTTAATCACATGGCGATGTGAACTAGATTATTGATTCTAGTAAACCCTTTGGATGCTGGTCACATGGCGATGTAACTATGGGTGTTAATCACATGACGATGTGAACTATCGGTGTTAAATCACATGGCAATGTGAACTAGATTATTGACTCTAGTGCAAGTGGGAGACTGAAGGAAATATGCCCTAGAGGTAATAATAAAGTTGTTATTTTATATTTCCTTATATCATGATAAATGTTTATTATTCATGCTAGAATTGTATTAATCGGAAACTTAGTACATGTCTGAATACATAGACAAAACTTCGTGTCCCTAGTAAGCCTCTACTAGACTAACTCGTTAATCAAAGATGGTTAAGTTTCCTAACCATAGACACGACTTGTCATTTGATGAATGGGATCACATCATTAGGATAATGATGTGATGGACAAGACCCACCAGTTAGCTTAGCATTTGATCGTACAAGTTTATTGCTATTGCTTTCATATATGTCAAATACATGTTCCTATGACTATGAGATCATGCAACTCCCGGATACCAGAAGAGTGCCTTGTGTGCTATCAAACATCACAACATAACTGGGTGATTATAAAGGTGCTCTATAGGTATCTCCGAAGGTGCCTTGTTGGGTTGACGTGAAACGAGATTAGGATTTGTCACTCCGAGTATCGGAGAGGTATCTCTGGGCCCTCTCGGTAATGCACATCATAAGAAGCCTTGCAAGCAACGTGACTAATGAGTTAGTTCTGGATGATACATTACAGAACGAGTAAAGAGACTTGCCGGTAACGAGATTGAACTAGGTATAGAAATACCAATGATCGAATCTCGGGCAAGTAACATACCGATGACAAAGGGAACAATGTATGTTGTCACAAGGTTCGACCGATAAAGATCTTCGTAGAATATGTAGGAGCCAATATGGGCATCCAGGTTCCGCTATTGGTTATTGACCAAAGAGGAGTCTTGGTCATGTCTACATAGTTCTCGAACCCGTAGGGTCCACATGCTTAACGTTCGTTGACGATATAGTACTATATGAGTTATGTATATTGGTGACAGAATGTTGTTCAGAGTCCCGGATATGACCACGGACATGACGAGGAACTCCGAAATGGTCCGAAGGTGAAGATTGATATATGAGATAATAGTGTTTGATCTCCGGAAGTTCCGGAATTCACCGAAATGGGTTCCGGATGTTTCCCGAAATGTTTGGGAACGAGAACACTTTATTTGGGCCAAAGGGGAAAGCCCACGAGGCTTTTGGAAAGTGCAAAAGGAAGTTTTGCGGAGACCAGAGGCTAGACGCCAGGAACCTTGCCGTCTAGGGGGTAGATGCCAGGAACCCTGGCGTCTAGCCCTGGAGTCCGAGTGGGACTCTTGCCTTTCGGGCAAAATTGACTTTGATGAGGCTTTTGATCCAAGTTTCAACCCTAGGGATCAACATCTGAATAGAGGGGTAGGGCTAGCACCCAAGACACATCAAGATTCACCAAGCTGTGTGTCGGCAAGCCTATCCCTCTAGTTTCTCCTCTGTCTAGTTTCTGTAGTGCTTGGCGAAGTCCTACGGAGATTTTTCTTCACCACCAACCATCACCACGCCGTCGTGCTGCCGGAACTCATCTACTACTTCGCCTGTCTTGCTGGATCAAGAAGGTGAGGATGTCATCGAGCTGAACGTGTGCTGAACGCGGAGGTGCCATACGTTCGGTACTTGATTGGGACGGATCGTGAAGGTGTACGACTACATCAACCGCGTTGATAAACGCTTCCGCTTAGCGATCTTCAAGGGTATGAAGATACTCTCCCCCTCTCGTTGCTATGCATCTCCTAGATAGATCTTGCGTGAGCGTAAGAAATTTTTGAGATTGCATGCTATGTTACCCAACATTTGGTGCCCCCGATTTTGCCGTCTTACACCGTGCACTATACGGCGATAACACTTATAGCCTAGGAGCTATTATTGCACGTCGCCTACACCTTAATAGAACCAATGGTAAAATTCATGGTGGTATTTGTGCCACACGCCTAGCAAGTCACTTTAATATTCAGATACACGAACACGACTATCGCTTGCCCAAGGTTTACTTAGATCACCAAGCTATGAAACTCACCAATTTATCGATGGCGATAACACCACTATTCATATTCCTTACAACCTAGTTTTCAGTGTGGATACCCATGATATTATTCCGTTGCCTACACTTGCTTTGTTTGATCCTATTGTCAGGAGCGGATACAGGATTATGCCAGAAGATATCGTTGTCTATTGGAACACCCAAGCAGCTGCAGAGGAGGAGCCTCAGGAGTGGGACGCTCAAGTGCTGCCACCACATCATTTTGACATGTGACCGGATGGCTACTACGGATGGTGATTGCCGAGCTAGGCCAAAAGCCTAATCTTGGGGGAGTATGTGTTTCCACTGACATTATATTCATGTTCACACATTTCATTCCATTTGTCGATGTTCACACTTTTTATTGTATTACCCATGCTAGATTTTCTTTTATTTTTGTGTGTTTGAAAAACCTTGAGAGAAAACCTAAAAATATTTCCTGTTTCTTTTCGGTCTTTCTTTCTAGTTTAATTAGCTGTAGTACTAAAAAACAAAAAGATTTCTGACTTCTTTTATTTGTTGGGAGCTCTCCCGTGTAAATAGTTTTTCTCTTTTTGTTCTATTTCTTTAGTTTGCCTTTTTCATGAAAAAACTTAAAACTCCAAAAATATTTCATCGTGTTTATCTGAATTTATCTTCTAGTTTTTTAGTAGTACCTGGGAGAAGACCCCGATGAAAATGTTGAGTGGCTCTCATATGCATTATTATTTATCTAACAAAGAACTCAAATTGCCTTGTCTTCTCCTTTTTGAATAAAATCTTTGCAGATTCCTGCTTAGTCCACAACACTCTTGCACTATTATCATTCTTATATCATTCTGTCGTGCAAGTGAAAGGCAATAATGATGATATTTGATGAACTGGCTGTGGCAGAGAAAAAACGAGTATGAACTCAACTTGTTCTGTTTTTGTAAATATGCTTAACCTAGTATCCATGATTCAACCTATTATGATCAAATGTTTGCAACAACAACTAGAGATTATATTTTCTCATGCCATACTTAAGTATATAGGAGTGGATAATGATTTATCTTGGAGGTCAGCGTTGCATTAAAATGATTGCGATGTAGTATGATGACATGGTATCCTCCTCTGAATGTTTCAAGTGGCTTGACTTGGCGCATGTTCATGCATGTAGTTGAATCAAAACCAACTTAGCCTCTATGATATTTATGTTCATGGTGTCCATATCCTACTCTTGCTAATATTCAATGTTTGTTATGCATAATGCATGTTCATGGTTGTTTTCTCTCTCTAGTTGGCCGCTTCTCAACTTATTTGCTAGCCTTCGCATGTACTAAGGGGAAATACTGCTTGTGCATCAACATCTTGAAACCCAAGTTATTACATATGAGTCCACCATACCTACCTATATGCGGTATTACCCTGCCGTCCTAAGTAAATTTGCATGTGCCACCTCTAAAAACTTCAAATAAACATCGTTTTTGTGCGCCTGGATAGTTCATAGAGTGACAGGAGGTTGTCGATATCTTTCATGCTAAGCGGGTTATTCTCATGATGAGTGTTTATTCACTTGTTCTTGCACGAGAGGGGCTGTAATAGAGATTCCTAGTGCCGAATTCAAAAATAAAAGACTTACAAATTATCAAACAAAAACTCCTACGAAGTAAAAACATTTACGTTACCGCTTGGGAACCGCCACTAATGTGTAGCATGGAAGATATTGATACCTAATGGTCGTAAAGTGAATATGAAGGGTGCATCCCTCAAAATTACGTTTATCTTCGTTTTAAAATTATGAGCTCTGGCACCTCTGCAAATCACTGCTTCCCTCTGCGAAGGGACTATCTATTTACTTTTATGTTGAGTCATCACCTTCTCAAATAAGCGCCAGATCTAAGGGCACTATTGTCATCCTCCTGCATTGTGCATAGTTAATGTTGGGTGTTAGCATGATTGGATCCTTTCTACCATGAATTACAATGTTTAGTCGATGCTTGAACTTTGGAGGTGCTCTGCATTTATGTTTTGCGTCTCAGAAAGGGCTAGCGAGTTGCCACTATTGTCATATTATACCATGGTTGTTTTGATAAAGTGTTGTCATTTGAGATATCTTATTATTGCTCTCTAGTTGTTTATACTATTGATATGAGTTAATATAATTTCTAAGTGTCAACATGGTTAGTCGTGATCTTTGCTGAAAACATGGGTGGTACTTAAGCTTATTTATGTAAACAAGAGCAAAAGAGATCGTAAAAGTTTTTCTTTTTCACTTTCAGTTTATCAACTGAATTGCTTGAGGACAAGAAAAGGTTTAAGCTTGGGGGAGTTGATACGTCTCTGTCATATCTACTTTTCCTAACGCGTTTCCTCTTGCTTTGGACTATAATTTGCATGATTTGAATGAAACTAACACGGACTGACGTTGTTTTCAGCAGAACTACCATGGTGTTGTTTTTGTGTAGAAATAGAAGTTCTCGAAATGTAACAAAACTTTTTGGAGATTTATTTCAGAATAAAAGAAAAATACTGGAGTCAAGAACCACCAGAGGGGGGGCCCTGGGTGAGCACAACCCACCAGGGGGCCCCCTCCAGGCGCGCCTAGGTGGGTTGTGCCCACCTGGTGGCCCCGTAGACCCTGAGTCCAACTCCATAAATACCTATTTTTTCCAGAAAAAATCAAGGAGGAAGAATTAACTTGTTTCGCAATACGGAGCTGCCGCCACCTCCTGTTCTTCATCGGGAGGCCAGATTTAGAGTCCGGTTGGGGCTGTGGAGAGGGGAATCGTTGGTTTTCGTCATCACCAACCCTCCTCCATCGCCAATTTCATGATGCACTCCACCGAGAGTGAGTAATTCCTTCGTAGGCTTGCTGGTCAGTGAGTAGTTGGATGAGATTCATCATGTAATCGACTTAGTTTTGTTAGGGCTTCATCCCTATCATCCATTATGTTTGAAGATTGATGTTGTTACGACTTTGCTATGCATAATGCTTGACACTTTGGGCCTGGGTGCCATGAAGTCTAATCTGAACCATTATGTTTACACCATTATATATATGATATATATCCGATCTTGCAAGTCTTATTCACCTACTATATTTTATGATCCGCAAACCCCGGAGTGACAATATTCAGGATACTTTGTGGCGATGACCTTAGTTTGAGGAGTTCATGTATTCACTATGTGCTAATGCTTTATTTCGGTACTCTATTTAAAGGAGGTCTTAATATCCCTTAGTTTCCTTATGGACCCCGCTGCCATGGGAGGGTCGGATAAAAGATGGCATACAAGTTCTTTACATAAGCACATATGACTATTTACGGAATACATGCCTACATTATATTTATGAACTGGAGATAGTTTTGTGTCGCCCTAGGTTATGACTGTTACATGATGAATACCATCCAACAAATTGTCGATCCAATGCCTACGAATTTCCTACATATTGTTCTTGCTAAGTTACTATTGTTGTCGTTACTGTTAAAATAGCTACAAAATCATTGTTATCACTGTTACCGTTACTATTGTTGTTACCACTACTATCAAAACTATCATACTACTGTGCTACTAAGCACTTTGCTATAGATAATTAATCTCCAGGTGTGGCTGAACTGACAACTCGGTTGCTAATACTTGCAAATATTCTTTGGCTCCCCTTGTGTCGAATCTATAAATTTGGGTTGAATACTCTACCCTCGAAAATTGTTGCGATCCCCTATACTTGTGGGTTATCAGCAAGCACCACATGTTGGAGGATCTATGACAATATAACTTCTATGTGAATAATAACAAACATGATTCACTACGTTATCTTCCTTGTCCAATGTCAATAATTTTGACATATAATAATTAATGGGGGCTCACAATCATAAAAGATGTCCAAGATAGTGTATTTGCATGTGAATCTTCTCTTCCTTTATTGATTCTTTCATGAGTTGCATCATTGACCAATGCTATGTTTGTCAACCTCCAACAAATTTTACCACTTATACTTTTCCTTATGTGATGTCATCACTTACTATAAGATTAGCATATGATCTTTTTCTTTATTTCTTTTTATTTGATTGCAGCTTAAAAATAAAATGACAAAACTCAAACTAAACTTTTTTATATAGCTCTCACTCGATTACATAGATAGATAGATCGTGAAACTAAAACTTGAAAATATATCATACTAAACTTTTATTCAACTAACTCATGAAATCACTAAGGATCGAACTAAGAAATGTAAAGGTAAAAAAAAGTGATGGCGATACGATACTGGGGTATCTACCCCAAGCTTGGAACATACCTGTGTACTCAAGTCTCCTTTGGCGGTAGTGTTAGGGCATATCTCTCTCTAAGTGATTTTGGTGATTGATGACAATGTGTTTATAGACTAATCATGTGCATTGAGCATTTCAGGTATTCATCTATATGGCATGAGACAATTTCTACCCCTCGATGTTTAAAGAGAATACGGTGTGTTTCCTTCGTTTCAGTTTTGGTGCACTTGAGTCATAGGAAACACCGTACTATCAAGAGGAGGTCTATATCGGAAAGGTTAGGGTGGAATCAACACGTACACGTCCCCTTTGCACCCCAACTCTTCCCCGCATCATTGGAGGATCCTTCGTTGTCTTGGAACTGGTGTTGATAGTGACCCAGCTGTAGTACCGCAGCGCCGAGCGGCAAGACCACCTAGAGCCGCAGGCGGTATTACTGATGTACATAAGCGATAGTACAACCCTGGGCTCTCGGCAGTAGCACCACTTTGGTGCCGTGCTATTATTGCCTCGATTCGAGAGCATCGCATCTCGTGTCAGGTTGTGCGGTAGTAGGAGTGGCAGTGGGGGCGGTAGTACCGCTCGTGAGCAGTAGTACCGCCCTACCACCGCTACTAGTGCCTCCCAGGCTCTTGCTCTCGTGCCCCTTCCCCCTCCGAGGCTCCTGCTCACGGTCTTCAAGGTAGTACTGATGGGGCTCGCGGTAGTACCGCTCTATGCGGGCTGAAGAGGGGATAAAGTTGTATTGCTTCCCCCACTATAAAAGGCGGTCTTCTTCCCCAAGAAGAACCACCTCTTTTCCCTAAGCTCCATTGTTGCTCCAAAGCTCATTTTCGCCCGATCTCTCTCCCTAGCCAATCAAACTTGTTGATTTTCTAGGGATTGGTTGAGAAGTCCCGGATCTACACTTCCACCAAGAGAAATTTGATTCCCCGCACTAATCCCTTGCGGATCTTGTTACTCTTGGGTGTTTGAGCACCCTAGATGGTTGAGGTCACCTTGGAGCCACATTCCATTGTGATGAAGCTCTGTGGTATCATTGGGAGCCTCCAATCAAGTTGTGGAGATGGCCCCAACCTTGTCTATAAAGGTTCGGTCGCCACCTTTAAGGGCACTACTAGTGGAATCACGGCATCTTGCATTGTGCGAGGGCGTGAGGAGAATATGGTGGCCCTAGTGGCTTCTTGGGGAGCATTGTGCCTCCACACCGCTCTAACGAAGACGTACTTCTCTCTAAAGGAAGGAACTTCGATAACACATCCTCGTCTCCCGGCTCCACTTGTGGTTATTTCTACCTTTACTTTGTGCAAGCTTTTGTTGTGTTATATTCCTTACTTGCTAGTATTGCTTGTTGTGTTAGGATCATATAGGTTGCTCACCTAGTTGCACTTCTAGACAACCTATTTGCCGCTAATATTAATTTGTTTAAGAAAGCCTAAATATTGGTAGTTGCCTATTCACCCACCCCCCTCTAGTCAACCATATCGACCCTTTCAATTGGTATCAGAGCCTAGTCTCTTTATTAAGGGTTTCACCACCCAAAGAGTATGGTCGACACCGAGGAGGAAGTGTCCGAGGCTGTGGAGTTGACTTCAATCACTCAGGACGACTTAAATGAAGCCATGGCTTCACTTAAGACTTCTATGATGACCGAGGTAAAATCCATGTTTAAAGAATTACTTGAGGGGATAAAATCCACTCCCGATCCCTTGCTTGTGGTTAATCCCACGGCATCGGAGTCGAAGGCCAGTTCCACCGAGGAAGTGGCTAAAGGTACTCATGTTCCTTCCCCTTATGACAAGAATGGGACGGGAACCTTTGCCTCGGTTCCCCCTCCCCCAGTCAATGGAGGACCAGTCCCTACACCTCGCATTAATAATTATGGTCCTCCTCCCAAGCTTGTTAAGGGCGACTTTGCTAATTGGATCTTTCACATTAAGTCTCATTTGAATCATTTCTCAACTAACGTTTCGAGAATCATTGAGCAAGGCTTCTACCCGCATGATCCAAACAACTTCACCCCAAGAGAAGAAGTGGTAGTTGCCTATTCACCCCCCCCCCTCTAGTCAACCACACCGATCCTTTCAAGTAGTAAGCTTCTTCTCCAGTTTATATCTCAGACTAAAATTTTCCTCCCTTAGATCTTCGTTCTCCAACTCAAGCCTTAATATCTTCTTGCATAATGCTATCTTACTATCCCGCGAGAAACGAGAAGGGATATATTGGTTCGTTATTTTTTTGGGGAGACTTGACTTCTTGAACTCCACGTGCATATATCAAGGTTGAGGTAACGGATCTTCCTCTTCCTCAGAGCTATGATCCATTGTTTCCATCATGTCGTCGTCTGCCTCCTCCTCCGTGGTCCAGCCATAATGATATACCTCCCCATAGACTTTAGGGTTTCAATATAATCAACAACATAGCTCTCTCCCTCCGAATCTTGAGACGACATATTTTCAGGTCTTCTCGGAAAACAGCACGAAACAAGAACAAAGGATTTTTCTGCGATGTAGTGGTCAAATCGTCTGGGAGTATATATAAAGATTTTTTATCTTGGGAAACAAGAATATGGGAGGAAATCGGAGTTGGGAAGGTTCTCGGGGTGGGCACAACCCACCTGGGTGAGCTAGGTGGTGTCTACTATGCAACCTTCTTCTTGTAGACTCCTTTTGGGCCTCCAAGCGCAGAGTTTTGTAGGACAGTAGCAATTTTCCCTCAAGTGGATGACCTAAGGTTTATCAATCTGTGGGAGGCGTAGGATGAAGATGGTCTCTCTCAAACAACCGTGCAACCAAATACAATAAATCTCTTGTGTCCCCAACACACCCAATAATATGGTAAATTGTATAAGTGCAGTAGTTTGGCGCAGAGATGGTGATACAAGTGTAATATGGATAGTAGATATAGGTTTTTTAAATATGAAAATATAAAAACAACAAGGTAGCAAGTAGGAAAAGTGAGCAAAAACGGTATTGAAATGCGTGAAAACAAGGCCTAGGGTTCATACTTTCACTAATGCAAAATCTATCAACAACGATAACATAATTGGATCATATAACAATACTTCAATGTGCAACGAAGAATCACTACAAAGTTCCTATCATGGAGAACATAAGATGAAATTTCTTGTAGGGTACGAAACCACCTCAAGGTTATTCTTTCTGATAAATCTATTGGGGTATTCATATAAGTCTCACAAACAGCCCTTTCATACTAAAATAACACCATATGACAAACATCAATCAACCCTAATGTCACCTAGATACTCCAATGTCACCAAAAGTATCTGTGGGTCAATTATATGATATGCATCACACAATCTCATATTCATAATATTCAATCCAACACAAAGAACTTCAAGAGTAACCCAATATTTCTATCGAAGAAAGGAATATGAAAACACATACCAACCCCTATGCATAGATTACCCCAATGTCACCACAGACATCCGCAAGTTGATAACCAAAAAATACATCAAGTGGATCAGTAGAATATCCCATTGTCACCACAGATATCCCATCGCAAGACTTACATCAAGTGCTCTCACATCCGAAGATTCAATCCGACATAACAAAATCTCAAAGGAAAAGATTCAATTCATCACAAGGTAGAGAGGGAAGAACACCATAACATCCAACTATAATAGCAAAGCTCGCGGTACATCAAGATCGTGCCAAATAAAGGGCACGAGATAGATAGATAGATAGATAGAGAGATAAAACACATAGCTACTAGTACAAGCCCTCGGCCCCGAGGGTGTACTACTCCCTCCTTGTCATAGTGGCCACCGGGATGATGAAGATGGCCTACGGTGATGATTTCCCCCTCCGGCAGGGTGCCGGAACGGGGCCCCGATTGGTTTTTCATGGCTACAGAGGCTTGCAGCGGTGGAACTTCTCATCTAGGGTTCTTTTCGGGGGGTTGGGTATTTATAAGAATTTGTGGCCTCTGTCTCACGTCAAGGAGGTGCTCGAGGGGCCCACAAGCCAGGAGCTAGCGCCCTGGGGGTAGAGCGTGCCTCCCTGGCTTGTGGCCATGTCGTCCACTCACACTAGTAGAAAAACCACTTTACATGAGCCCCATTAGTCCCGGTTTGGAAACAAACCGGTACTAATGTGACCATTAGCGTTGGTTCCAATGGCTAGGTGGGCGGGAATCATTAGTCCCCGTTCGTGTTGAACCTATAGTACCGGTTCGTGACATGAACCAGGACTAAAGGGGTATGGCAGGCTGGTGTCAGGCTAGGGGGCCCACGAGCACATTTAGTACCGGCTCATGTCACGAACCGACCATAGATGTGAACCTTTAGTCCTGGTTTGTGTAACCAACCGGGACTAAAGATGCTCCTATATAAACTGTGAGCTCTATGTTCTTCCCCTTTCCTCTCCTCTATGTTCTTCCCCTCTTGCTCGAGCTCATCCTCCATTTTTGGCAAGATTTGAAGGCACCCCATCCATCTAAGTGTTCACAAAGGTTAGCAACTTTGTCCTTTCATCTCACTTTGCTAGATTATCTCTTGCAATGCTCTATAAGTATAGTGATTTGTGGGTTTTAATTAGTTTGGGAGTGATTATATGTGGTGTTTTATTTGATTTATATGCAATATGAGCTCAAATTAACTTCTTCGTTTGCATATGTAGGTGTGGTTTACTTAGTGTCTTCCCGTCCCCGTCGTAACCACCATCGATCGCTCGCACCGTCCCGTCGCTGGCACCACCTTGGTGAGCCTCTTGTTCTTATCATTTTTATATAAAAATTCAAGTTTATGTGATTTAGATAGTTACTACTAAAATCATGTTTCCTACCCGTACGTTGTTTGTTATACATAGTGACATGGTTTTGATATCCGTCCCCGTCAGCCCTCGTCCGATTTGTGATTCGGATGTGGTATATTCTCTTTTATAACTATTTGTTGCATTTTGTGTTTATGACAATTATGCCCATGAAGTTGACATAGAAATTTTTATCTAGGAGGTATGTGAACCGGAAATTGCCACCGACCCTCTTGTCGAGAAGTTAAATTTTGTTGAAAAAGAAAATGAGTATTTGAAAGAAAAATTGAGAAGAATTGAAGAAGAGAAGATGAAACTACAGTTGTATGTTGACGATGTCGTTGATGATCACAAGATCAAGATGGATGCAATGCGCTTGAAGAATAGAAAGATTAGAAAATATGTCATTGATAATGAGGCTCGGTATCATTATGTTGCTGGATCAATTGTTACCTTATTTGCGATCTTGGTCTCATTTGTTGTTGCGTTTAAATGCTTTAGCTAGAGAGTTTGTATGTTGTTTTATGAGAATAAGTGTGTATGGACTTCCTGTAGGAACTTATATTAATTTGGTCTTTTCGGTGTCGTGTAATGAAGATGAGACGGCAATGGATGTACGATGACCTATGCTCTCCACAGTTCATTAATTGCGTGCATAATTTTCTGCTTGTGGCTGAGGCAAACAAGGGGGCGGATGGTTTTATGTGTTGTCCATATGTTGACTGTAAGAATGATCGAAATTAGTCTAAATCAAGAACCATTCATGTCCACCTTTTTGAGTCATGTTTCATGTCCGGTGTACAAAATGAGCAATCTCTTTCAAAGTATCAGGGTTTCGGATGAAAACTCATATATTACAAAGGCATTTCATTTTTAAACTTATTTCACCTCTAGGATTTTTGTGCGTTTAGTATGCACCATTCAAAGCCATGACATCAATTTTCAACCCTTTCTGACTTCATTTGCTATTTTTCATGCATTTATTGATTTTTTTAGCTAAATGACCCTGAAATTTAAAAGCACTACAAATGAGTCTGAAAAGTTGAAATTTGGCATGGTATCATCATTTCACCCACAAAGCATGTGCTAAAAAGTTGAGAGGGTTACGGGAAAAACTGGATGCACTTCGTGTACAAAATGGACAATCTCTTTCGAAGTATCAGGGTTTCGGATGAAAACTCATCTGTTACAAAGGCATTTCACTTTTAAAATTAACCTAAGAATTACCAAATTGAACATAATGATAAAACACACTAATATTAAACAACGGGAAAAATAATCACTCAAAAATATATTTTTAAAGTAAACTTATTCACAAACTAGTGATTCACACAAATTTGAAATAATTCAAATTTGAAAACTACTGGCACTAACAGAAAGTTTATAATTTTTGTGACCTAAAGCAAAAAGATTCACTCAGAAACTCTAAATAAAGCAAAAAACAACTTAGAAACAAAAGAAAATAAATAAAGCAAAAAGCAAAAAAACTGGAAAAATAAATAAATTAAAAAAGCCCGCCTACTGAGTCGCCACGGCCTGCATACGACTAGAAACCCAATTGCTACTTAGGCCAAGATGCAGGCCCACATGGCCCAACATGGTGCATAGGGCAGGACATATCGGTAGGCCCACAAGGCCTGCTTTAGAGAGGATCTCGATGGAGAGGCTGCGGCGGGGCTTATAAACAGGTGCTGGCGCCTCTCGCCAAGCGAGGTGGGACTAAACTTGCCCTGCACCGCGCCTGCGCGAGCACCATCCCTTTAGTCGCGGTTGGTCGCTCTAACCACGACTAAAGAACCCCCTTTAGTCGCGGTCGAAGCCACCAACCGCAACTAAAGGCATGCGCTTCCCGTCGCTTGGCCTGGCCAAAATTGACCATTGGTCCTGGTTGGTGGCTCCAACCGGGACTAAAGGTCTTCGCATATATAAGAAGGGACATGAACTTTTTCCAGAGCACATCTCCCTGACGCACAAACTGATGCCCGCAGGCTGCCCGATCCTCGCCTCCCCGCCGACCGTCGCTATCGCCTGACCTCGCATCACCGTCACCTCGGCTCGCCTCGCCTCGCCATCACCTTGACCTCGTCACGGTCGCCTCGTCGACCTCGCCGGCCGTCTCCATCATCGGCCTTGACCTCGCGCAGTGTGAGCTCAATCAGGATCCCCTGTTGCCATTGTGCTTAATTAGATGTTTATTTTAGAGTTCATTTAGATTTATAGAGATGTTATTGGTGGATAGATAGAATGTAAGTTTTTTGAATAGATTAGAAAATCTAGATTTTTTGAATAGAATGTAGGTATTTTCAATACAATAGAATAATAAATATAGGTAGTACAGATGCTTTCTAAATAGAATAAATAGTTAGAATGGTATAGTAGGCAGTAGTGTGGATTAATTTGCATATAGGCTTTTTATGTCATAGGTAGAATAATGGTCTTTGGAATAGAGTAGTAAACTAGTAATCGCATAGGTTTTTTGAATATAGGTAGTGTGTGGTATTCAATGAAATGTTTTAGGTATACAATATAATTTTTTATGTCATTACCACTTTGTCATCAAAGAATGCTATACCTTTTAGGACAATTGTTGATTCATTTCCATTCCGACAGATTTTAGGTGCTCGATATGTCTTATTTTAGCAAAGGTCATGCCGTAATTTTTAATCTTTGAATTATGAACATATATTTGAATTATGAACATATATAGGAAATGTATGACGACGATAAGACCCCGAGTGCGATGACTGCACCGACGATGGGGGTATGTGCGACAGACCGCACCTAGATAACAGTACATGCTTCTCCCTCACGCTTAAGGATGGTTTCGAAGTTTTCACGGTATGTAACTTCAGTGGCACATGTTTCTTCTGAATTAAGCATGGCTTAAGATTTTTTCTTTGACGTGTAATTTCCATTTTTTATAATTTGACTAGTGCATACCCTACTATGCAAGACCATATGTCCTTGAGAAGCTATATTTTGAAGAGATGTCCAAGGTGGGCACGAAGATAGCTCAACTTAAAATGAAACATGGTTTTGATTTTGAGGTTAAGATCATAAATGAAGTAGGTCACACTCATTTTGGATGTTCAAATTAGGAAGGATTATGCAAGGCCTATGGATTCGATGTTGGAAATATGCCCTAGAGGCAATAATAAAAGAGTTATTATTATATTTCCTTGTTCATGATAATCGTTTATTATCCATGCTATAATTGTATTGATTGGAAACTTAAATACATGTGTGGATAAATAGACAAACTTTGTGTCCCTAGTAAGCCTCTTCAGGACTAGCTCGTTGATCAAAGATGACCGCGGTTTCCAGGTCATAGACATGAGTTGTCATTTGATAACGGGATCACATCATTAGGAGAATGATGTGATGGACGAGACCCAAACGTTAAACATAGCTTTTGATCGTATCAGTTATCGCTATAGTTTTCTGCATGTCAAGTATAAGTTCCTATGACCATGAGATCATGTAACTCACTGACACCGTAGGAGTGCCTTGTGTGTGCCAAACGTCGCAACGTAACTGGGTGACTATAAAGGTACTCTACAGGTATCTCCGAAGGTGTCTGTTGAGTTGACATGGATCGAGACTGGGATTTGTCACTCCGTGTGACGGAGAGGTATCTCCGGGCCCACTCGGTAATACGTCATCTCAATGAGCTCAAAGTGACTAAGTAGTTAGTCACGGGATTATGTATTACGGAATGAGTAAAGAGACTTGCCGGTAACGAGATTGAACTAGGTATAGAGATACCGACGATCGAATCTCGGGCAAGTAACATACCGACGAGACAAAGGGAACTGTATACGGGATTGCCTGAATCCTTGACATTGTGGTTCATCCGATGAGATCATCGAGGAACGTGTGGGAACCAATATGGGTATCCAGATCCCGCTATTGGTTATTGACCTGGGAGTGTCTCGGTCATGTCTGCATAGTTTCCGAACCCGCAGGGTCTACACACTTAAGGTTCGGTGACGCTAGGGTTGTTAGTGAGAACAGTGCATGGTAACCGAAGGTTGTTCGGAGTCCCGGATGAGATCCCGGACGTGACGAGGGTCTCCGGAATGGTCTGGGGACGAAGATTGATATATAGGATGAGAGTGATCGGAGTCCGGAAGTGTTCCGGGGAGCACCGGGGAGTCGTCGGATGACCGAAAGGGGTTTCGGGGGGTCCCGGCAAGTGTTGCGGGCCCTATGGGCCATAAGTGGGAGACGCAACAGCCCTCATGGGGCTGTGCGCCCCCCCTTGGGCCCTCTCCACCTGCGCCTAAGGGGCTGGGCCCCCCTAGGGCAGCCGCACCCCCTAGTCTTGGGGGGCAAGGCGCCTGGGGGGGGAACCCTAACCCTGGCCGCAGCCCCCCCCTTGGCCGCCGCCCCATCTGGCCTGGCCGCCGCCCCCTAGGGGAAACCCTAGGGGCGCCCCCTCCCCTCTCTCCCCCCTATATAAAGAGAGGCAGAGGGAGGGCAGCAACACAAGTTCGTGCCTCGGCGCTGCCCTCCCTCTCCCACGAATATCTTCGTCTATTTCGCAGTGCTTGGCGAAGCCCTGCTGGAATTCCTCCACCACCATCTCCACCACGCCGTCGTGCTGCTGGGTTTCTCCGTCAACTTCTCCTTCCCCCTTGCTGGATCAAGAAGGAGGAGACGTCCCCGAGCTGTACGTGTGAAGAACGCGGAGGCACCGTCCGTTCGGTGCTAGGATCTTCGGCGATCTGAATCGCGGCGAGTACGACTCCATCAACCGCGTTCTTGAACGCTTCCGCTTAGCGATCTACAAGGGTATGTGGATCCAACTCTCCCCTCGTAGATGCATCTCCTAGATTGATCTTGGTGAGCGTAGGAAAATTTTTTGTTTCCCATGCAACGTTCCCCAACAGTGGCATCATGAGCTAGGTTCTTGCGTAGATGCTTTCACGAGTAGAACACAAAGGGGTTTTGTGGGCGTTGATGTTTAGATTGCTTCCCTCCTTGGTCTTTCTTGATTCAGTGGTATTATGGGATGAAGCGGCCCGGACCAACTTTACATGTCCACGTACATGAGACCGGTTCCATCGACAGTCATGCGACTTTTGTTGCATAAGATGGCTGGCGGGTGTCTGTCTCTCCTATCTTAGTTGAATCGGAATAGACAAAGGCGGTCCTTGTAGAAGGTTAAATAGCAACTTAAATATCACCGTTGTGGCTTTGCGTAGGTAAGAAGCGTTCTTGCTAGATACCCATAGCAGCCACGTAAAACATGCAACAACAAATTAGAGGACGTCTAACTTGTTTTTGCAGGGTATGTATGTGATATGATATGGCTAATGACATGATGAGATATATTTGATGTATGAGATGATCATGTTGTAATAGTTAATATCGACTTGCATGTCGATGTATACGTCAACCGGCAGGAGCCATAGGGTTGTCTTTAATTTTTGTATGACCTGCGTGTCAATCATTAAGCGCTATGTAATGCTTTACTTTATCGCTAAACGGTAGCAATAGTAGTAAGAGCATGGTGGGCGCGCGACAACCCCGATGGCGACACGATGATGGAGATCATGGTGTTACGCCGGTGACGATGGAGATCATGCCGGTGCTTTGGAGATGGAGATCAAAAGCACGAGTTGATGGCCATATCATGTCACTTATGATTTGCATGTGATGTTAATCCTTTTATGCATCTTATTTTGCTTAGGACGACGGTAGCATTATAAGATGATCCCTCACTAAAATTTCAAGATAAAATTGTGTTCCCCCCGAGTGTGCGCCGTTGCGAAGGTTCGTCGTTTCGAAGCACCATGTGATGATCGGGTGTGATAGACTCTACGTTCGCATACAACGGGTGCAAGCCAGTTTTGCACATGCAGAACACTCGGGTTAGACTTGACGAGCCTAGCATGTACAGACATGGCCTCGGAACACGGAAGACCGAAAGGTCGAGCATGAGTCATATAGTAGATATGATCAACATGAAGATGTTCACCATTGACACCACCTCATCTCACGTGATGATCGGACTTGGGTTGGTGGATTTGGATCATGTCACACTCGGATGACCAGAGGGATGTCAATTTGAGTGGGAGTTATAAGTAATTTGATTAGTTAAAACTCACTTATCATGAACAATAGTCTAAGATGTCTTTGCAAATCTTTTGTTGTAGATGGCTCCCGCAGTAGCTCCCCTGAATTTTAATGCGTTCCTAGAGAAAACTAAGCTGAAAGATGATGGGAGCAACTTTGTGGACTGGCTCCGCAATCTAAGGATCATCCTCACAGCTGCCCAAAAGGTTTATGTCCTAAATGCACCGCTAGGTGAACCCCCCGCTCCGGCCTCTGTGGACGTTATGAACGCCTGGCAGTCGCGTGCGGATGACTACTCAGTAGTGCAGTGTGCCATGTTGTATAGCTTGGAAGGAGGACTTCAAAGGCGTTTTGAACGTCATGGAGCATATGAGATGTTCCAGGAGTTGAAGTTCATCTTTGAAAAGAATGCCAAGATCGAGAGGTATGAGACCACCGATAAATTCTTTGCTTGCAAGATGGAGGAGAATTCGTCTGTCAGTGAGCACTTACTGAAGATGTCTGGGTACTATACCCGCATAGCTGATCTGGGACTTGTGTTCCCGGAGGAGGCTATCATTGACAGAATTCTCCAGTCACTCCCACCTAGCTACAAGAGCTTCGTGCAGCAGTATAACAATCAAGGGATGAACAAATCCATCGCCGAGCTGTTTGCAATGCTGAAAGTCGCTGAGGCAGACATCCAGAAGGAGTATCAAGTGTTGATGGTCAATAAAACTACCAGTTTCAAGAAAAATGGCAAGGGCAAGAAGGGTAACTCTAAGAAGGGTGGCAAGGCAGTTGCTCATCCAGTGAAGAAACCCAAGGCTGGGCCCAAGCCAGAGACTGAGTGTTTCTATTGCAAGGGGAACGGTCACTGGAAGCGGAACTGCCCCAAGTATCTGGCAGACAAGAAGGGGGCCAACAACAACAACAAGCAAGTTATATGTGATATACATGTTATTGATGTGTACCTTACCAACTCTCGTTGTAGTGCCTGGGTATTTGATACCGGTTCGGTTGCTCACATTTGCAACTCTAAACAGGAACTACGGAATAAACGGAGGCTGGCGAAGGACGAAGTGACGATGCGCGTGGGGAATGGTTCCAAGGTTGATGTGATCGCCGTCGGCACGCTCGCTCTTCGATTACCATCGGGATTAGTTATGAACCTGAATAATTGTTATTTAGTGCCTGCGTTGAGCATGAACATTATATCTGGATCTTGTTTAATGCGAGACGGTTACTCATTTAAATCAGAGAATAAAGGTTGTTCTATTTATATGGGTAATATCTTTTATGGTCATGCACCCGAAGTAGGGGGTTTATTCTTATCGAATCTCGATAGTGATGATACACATGTTCATAACATTGATGCCAAAAGATGTAGAGTTGATAACAATAGTACCACTTTCTTGTGGCACTGCCGTCTGGGTCATATCGGCGTGAAACGCATGAGGAAGCTCCATGCTTATGGACTTTTGGAGTCTCTTGATTTTGAATCACTTGACACATGCGAGCCGTGCCTCATGGGCAAGATGACTAAGACCCCGTTTTCAGGAACAATGGAACGGGCAAGTGACTTATTGGAAATCATACATACTGATGTGTGTGGCCCGATGAGTGTCACGGCGCGCGGTGGATATCGTTATTTTCTCACCTTCACTGACGACTTAAGTAGATATGGGTATATTTACTTGATGAAGCATAAGTCTGAAACGTTTGAAAAGTTCAAGCAATTTTAGAGTGAAGTTGAGAATCATCGTAACAAGAAGATCAAGTTCCTACGATCTGATCGAGGGGGAGAGTATCTGAGTTATGAGTTTGGCAATCACTTAAGAAAATGTGGAATTGTTTCACAGTTGACGCCACCTGGAACACCACAGCGTAATGGTGTGTCCGAACGTCGTAATCGAACCCTATTAGATATGGTGCGTTCTATGATGTCTCTTGCCGATTTGCCACTATCGTTCTGGGGATATGCGTGAGAGACAGCTGCATTCACTTTAAATAGGGCTCCATCTAAGTCCGTTGAGACAACACCGTATGAACTATGGTTTGGTAAGAAACCTAAGTTGTCTTTTCTCAAAGTTTGGGGTTGCGATGCTTATGTCAAAAGGCTTCAGCCAGAAAAGCTCGAACCCAAAGCGGACAAATGTGTCTTCATAGGATACCCAAAAGAGACGGTTGGGTACACCTTCTATCTCAGATCCGAGGGCAAAGTGTTTGTCGCTAAGAACGGGTCCTTTCTCGAGAAAGAGTTTCTCTCAAAAGAATTGAGTGGGAGGAAGGTAGAACTTGATGAAGTTATTGAACCTCTACTTCAACCAGAGAGTAGCGCAGCACAGAAAGATGTTTTTGTGGAGCCTGCAACGGTTGAAGAGGAAGCCAATGATGATGATCAAGAAGCTTCTGATCAAGTTACTACCGAACCTCGTAGGTCGACAAGGGTACGCACTGCACCTGAGTGGTATGGTAACCCTGTCTTGGAGGTCATGTTGTTGGACAACAGTGAACCTACGAGCTATGGAGAAGCGATGGTGGGCCCGGATTCCGACAAATGGTTAGAGGCCATGAAATCCGAGATGGGATCCATGTATGAAAACAAAGTATGGACTTTGGAAGTATTACCTGAAGGGCGGAAGGCCATTCAGAATAAATGGATTTTTAAGAGGAAGACGAACGCTGACGGTAATGTCACCGTGTATAAAGCTCGACTTGTGGCAAAGGGTTTTTCACAAGTTCAAGGAGTTGACTACGATGAGACTTTCTCACCCGTAGCGATGCTTAAATCCGTCCGAATCATGTTAGCAATAGCTGCATATTTCGATTATGAAATTTGGCAGATGGATGTCAAAACAGCGTTCCTTAACGGTTTTCTTAAGGAAGAGTTGTATATGATACAACCGGAAGGTTTTGTCGATCCAGAGAATGCTGACAAAGTTTGCAAACTCCAGCGTTCCATTTATGGGCTGGTGCAAGCGTCTCGGAGTTGGAATCTTCGCTTTGATGAGGTGATCAAAGCGTTTGGGTTTGTACAAGTTTACGGAGAAGCTTGTATTTACAAGAAAGTGAGTGGGAGCTCTATAGCGTTTCTAATATTATATGTGGATGACATATTACTGATTGGAAACAATATAGAACTTTTGGATAGCGTGAAGGGGTATTTGAACAAGAGTTTTTCGATGAAGGACCTCGGTGAAGCTGCTTTCATATTGGGCATCAAGATCTATAGAGATAGATCGAGACGCTTGATAGGACTTTCACAAAGTACATACCTTGATAAAGTTTTGAAGAAGTTCAAAATGGATCAATCCAAGAAGGGGTTCTTGCCGGTATTGCAAGGTACAAAGTTGAGTAAGACTCAATGCCCAGTGACTGCGGAAGATAGAGAAAAGATGAGTGTCATCCCCTATGCTTCAGCCATAGGCTCTATCATGTATGCAATGCTGTGCACAAGACCAGATGTCAGCCTTGCCATAAGTATGGCCGAAAGGTTTCAAAGTAATCCTGGTATGGATCACTGGACAGCGGTCAAGAATATCCTAAAGTACCTGAAAAGGACTAAGGAGATGTTTCTCGTTTATGGAGGTGATCAAGAGCTCGTCGTAAAAGGGTTACGTCGATGCAAGCTTTGACACTGATCCGGATGACTCTAAGTCTCAAACCGGATACGTATATATTCTCAACGGGGGAGCGGTAAGCTGGTGCAGTTCCAAGCAAAGCGTGGTAGCCGATTCTATATGCGAAGCGGAGTACATAGCTGCCTCGGAGGCGGCAAAGGAAGGTGTCTGGATGAAGGAGTTCATGACAGATCTTGGAGTTGTGCCTAGTGCATTGAACCCAATGACTCTGTTTTGTGACAACGCTGGTGCCATTGCTCTAGCCAAGGAACCAAGGTTTCACAAGAGGACCAGACACATAAAGCGACGCTTCAATTCCATCCGCGATTCAGTCAAGGAGGAGGACATAAGCATTTGCAAAGTACACACGGATTTGAATGTTGCAGATCCGTTGACTAAGCCTCTTCCACGGGCTAAGCATGATCAACACCAAGACTCTATGGGTGTTAGATTCATTACCTTGTAATGCTAGATTATTGACTCTAGTGCAAGTGGGAGACTGTTGGAAATATGCCCTAGAGGCAATAATAAAAGAGTTATTATTATATTTCCTTGTTCATGATAATCGTTTATTATCCATGCTATAATTGTATTGATTGGAAACTTAAATACATGTGTGGATAAATAGACAAACTTTGTGTCCCTAGTAAGCCTCTTCAGGACTAGCTCGTTGATCAAAGATGATCGCGGTTTCCAGGTCATAGACATGAGTTGTCATTTGATAACGGGATCACATCATTAGGAGAATGATGTGATGGACGAGACCCAAACGTTAAACATAGCTTTTGATCGTATCAGTTATCGCTATAGTTTTCTGCATGTCAAGTATAAGTTCCTATGACCATGAGATCATGTAACTCACTAACACCGTAGGAGTGCCTTGTGTGTGCCAAACGTCGCAACGTAACTGGGTGACTATAAAGGTACTCTACAGGTATCTCCGAAGGTGTCTGTTGAGTTGACATGGATCGAGACTGGGATTTGTCACTCCGTGTGACGGAGAGGTATCTCCGGGCCCACTCGGTAATACGTCATCTTAATGAGCTCAAAGTGACTAAGTAGTTAGTCACGGGATTATGTATTACGGAACGAGTAAAGAGACTTGCCGGTAACGAGATTGAACTAGGTATAGAGATACCGACGATCGAATCTCGGGCAAGTAACATACCGACGAGACAAAGGGAACTGTATACGGGATTGCCTGAATCCTTGACATTGTGGTTCATCCGATGAGATCATCGAGGAACGTGTGGGAACCAATATGGGTATCCAGATCCCGCTATTGGTTATTGACCTGGGAGTGTCTCGGTCATGTCTGCATAGTTTCCGAACCCGCAGGGTCTACACACTTAAGGTTCGGTGACGCTAGGGTTGTTAGTGAGAACAGTGCATGGTAACCGAAGGTTGTTCGGAGTCCCGGATGAGATCCCGGACGTGATGAGGGTCTCCGGAATGGTCCGGGGACGAAGATTGATATATAGGATGAGAGTGATCGGAGTCCGGAAGTGTTCCGGGGAGCACCGGGGAGTCGTCGGATGACCGAAAGGGGTTTCGGGGGGTCCCGGCAAGTGTTGCGGGCCCTATGGGCCATAAGTGGGAGACGCAACAGCCCTCATGGGGTTGTGCGCCCCCCCTTGGGCCCTCTCCACCTGCGCCTAAGGGGCTGGGCCCCCCTAGGGCAGCCGCACCCCCTAGTCTTGGGGGGCAAGGCGCCTGGGGGGGGAACCCTAACCCTGGCCGCAGCCCACCCCCCTTGGCCGCCGCCCCATCTGGCCTGGCCGCCGCCCCCTAGGGGAAACCCTAGGGGCACCCCCTCCCCTCTCTCCCCCCTATATAAAGAGAGGCAGAGGGAGGGCAGCAACACAAGTTCGTGCCTCGGCGCTGCCCTCCCTCTCCCACGAATATCTTCGTCTATTTCGCAGTGCTTGGCGAAGCCCTGCTGGAATTCCTCCACCACCATCTCCACCACGCCGTCGTGCTGCTGGGTTTCTCCGTCAACTTCTCCTTCCCCCTTGCTGGATCAAGAAGGAGGAGACGTCCTCGAGCTGTACGTGTGAAGAACGCGGAGGCACCTTCCGTTCGGTGCTAGGATCTTCGGCGATCTGAATCGCGGCGAGTACGACTCCATCAACCGCGTTCTTGAACGCTTCCGCTTAGCGATCTACAAGGGTATGTGGATCCAACTCTCCCCTCGTAGATGCATCTCCTAGATTGATCTTGGTGAGCGTAGGAAAATTTTTGTTTCCCATGCAACGTTCCCCAACATTCGAGGAGGATATTAAAAAAACATTCGATCTTGGCAATCCAGAAGATGGAAACATTTGGCTGGATCCTAACATGATTCCGATTCTGCCTTCGTTTGAGTTTGTTAAACACATTTGTTAAATGATCTATATTCCTTATCTAAAAATACTTGTTATTCATACCTGTTGAACTTGTTTTTTTATAATTGACATCTTATTTTCTCTCTTCCCAAGAAATACAAAAGATAATAGACGACACCTACTACAGTCATGGCGCAGAGCTAACTTGGGAGGAGAAGAATTATCTTATCTCCTTTGTGAATGACGTTCTAGAATTTAAGATCATCTTTGGAGTTGGGAAAAATTATGGTAGATACGTGCCACTAGTCCACGAGTTGTGCGATGCTAACATTCGTGCAAGTGTCATGGTAAGATTTTTACTATTGTGTCACTAGTTAGTCCATCTTTTTCATACATTCTTCTGAAGTAAACTTTGTTGCTAACTATATATGTTACTATTATGTTCTTCAACAGAATCTCTCGGATGTGGTTGTGCCTCCATTTATGTTTGTCGAAGGTGAGATGACAGTTGTTTGCGTACGACCATGGTCGGAGGGTGTCAAATATACATACTCGGCCTCTAAAATAGATGGAGGCCTCAAAATCAAGGCTTGGAGAAAAATAGTGGCTGAGGGAAGGCCACAAAATGGAGACAGTTGGATCTCTATGATGCATAACGGAGAAGGAGGGTTTTTTCTATTTTATGCTATGCTACCCGAGATAGAGTAGTAGGTCCTGCTACCTTACCTAGTGCAGTTGGTTAACTTATGATGATCATAATGGTGAGATTGTTATATCACTAGCACCTTACATAGTAGTGGTTAACTTATGATAATCATAATGGTGAGATTGTTATATCACTACAATCAAGATGAGTTGTACGATCAAGATGAGTTGTATATATGACTATGATGATGATGTGTTGTTATATATATATCATTATGATGATGATATGATTTGTATATCACATATTAGATTAAAGTGGATGTATCCAAGTGACCAAGTTGAATATGTAGAAATATATGTGGCCTAAAATATGTTTGAAATGAAAAAGAATTAAATGGAAAACACAAAATTAAAAGGAGAAATAAGCAATAAAACCTAAACCCCTAATTACTAAACCCGTAAACCTCTAAACCTTTTAGTCTCGGTTGGTGTCACCAACCTGGACTAAAGGTCCCTAGCCCTGGGCCCGCGGGGCCGGCCACGTGGTGGGCCTTTTGTCCTAGGTCGTGATGAACCGGGACTAAAGGGGAGAGGCCTTTAGTCCCCACCCTTTAGTGTCGGTTGCTGAACTGACACTAAAGGCCCTTACAAACCGGCACTAAAGCCTGATTTTGCACTAGTGTTCCTGGCCCAACTCCGGTGCTTCGGGGGTCTCTTTTGTTCCATAAAAAATCACCGTAAATTTTCAGCCAATTCCGAGAACTTTTTATTTGTGCACAAAATATGACACCACGGTAGTTCTGCTAAAAACAACGTCAGTCCGGGTTAGTTATAATCAAATCATACCAAAACCATATAAAATTATTGTAAACATGGCATGTATACTTCATAAATTATAGATACGTTGGAGACGTATCACCAGGCAAGGCAGGTGCGCCCTGGTGTATCATGCCCTCCTCGGTTGCCTTCATGGTTTTTTATTATTTTCCTATTTTTTGAAATATTCCAAAACTGACAAAATATATTTTTGCGGATTTTTTGGAGTCCGTTTACTTACCGTATCACGTACCTCCTCTTTTTCAGGGTTCTGGAGTGTTCTGGAAGGTTTCTTTTATGTGTTCCTCTGGTGTCATGATTTGAATAATATTGCTTTCAATATTAATAGGCATACCTGAGATATAGTGTTTAATTCTTTGACCTTGACCACCTTTGGGTTAGTACCTTCGGCATTATTAATTTTGATAGCTCCAGAGCGATAAACTTCTTCGATGATATATGGTCCTTCCCATGTGGAAAGAAGTTTGCCTGCAAAAAATCCGAAACAAGAATTGTACAAAAGAACATATTCTCCAACCTGAATTCCTGCTTTTGGATTCTTTTCTCATGCCATTTTTTAACTTTTTCTCTAAATAACTTGTCATGTTCATAAGCTTGGGTTCTCGAGTCATCTAGCGAGCCGAAATAAGAATTGTACAAAAGAACATATAGTTGAGTTCTTTAATTGCCCAAAATGCTTTATGTTCTAACCCAAGAGGCAAATGACAAGCTTTTCCATACACCATTTTATATGGAGACATACTCATAGGATTTTTATAAGATGTTCTTTAGGCCCAAAGTGCATCATCCAGTTTCTTAGACCAATTCTTCCGGGACCTATTGACAGTTTTTTGTAATATAAACTTTATTTCTCTATTGCTAAGTTCAACTTGACCACTAGATTGAGGATGATAGGGTGATGCAATTCTATGGTTAACATCATATTTAGCAAGCATTTTTCGGAAAGCACCATGAATAAAGTGTGAACCACCATCAATCATTAGATATCTAGGGACTCCAAACCTTGGGAAAATAACTTATTTAAGCATTTTAATGGAAGTGTTATGATCAGCACTATTAGTTAGAATAGCTTCTACCCACTCAGTGACATAATCAGCAGCAACCAAAATACGTGTATACCCATTAGAGGAAGGAAAAGGTCCCATATAATCAAAACCCCAAACATCAAATGGTTCAACAACAAGTGAATAATTCATAGGTATTTCCCGACGCTTATCGATATTACCAATTCTTTGACATTCATCACAAGACAAACTTACGGGCATCCTTGAAGAGAGTAGGCCAATAAAAACCAGATTGCAATACCTTGTGGGCAGTTCCATCTCCAGCATGATGTCCTCCATAGGCTTTAGAGTGACATTTCCGTAGGATTTGTTCATGTTCATGCTTAGGTACACAACGTCTAATAATATCATCTACTCCTCTTTATAAAGATGTGGTCATCCCAAAAGTAATGTCTTAAGTCAGAGAATATTTTTTGTCTTTTGTTGATAAGTGAAACTAGTTGGTAAGTATTTTGCAACAATATAATTAGCACGATCAGCATACCAAGGAGTATTACAAGAAATATTTATTGCATCCAATTGTTCATCAGGAAAGCTATCATCAATCGGTAATGGGTCATCAAGAATATTTTCTAACCTAGACAAGTTAACAGCTACGGGATTCTAAGCTCCCTTCCTATCACTAATATGTAAATCAAATTCTTGTAGCAAGAGAACCCACCTAATGAGTCTAGGTTTAACATCTTTCTTTTCCATAAGATATTTTATAGCAGCATGACCGGTGTGAACAATTACTTTAGAATCTACAATGTAAGATCTAAATTTATCACAAGAAAACACAACTGCTAAAAATTCCTTCTCAATGGTAGCATAATTTCTTTGAGCATTATCTAGAGTTTTGCTAGCATAATGGATAACATTTAATTCTTATCAACTATTTGTCCTAGAACAGCACCCACAGCATAAGCACTAGCATCACACATAATTTCAAAAGGCAAGTTCCAATCAGGTGGTTGAATAGTACATGCAGAAGTCAAGGCTTTCTTAAATGTTTCAAAAGCTTCTACGCAATCATCATAAAAAACAAAAGGAAAATCCTTCTGTAATAAATTGGTAAGAGGCCTGGAAATTTTAGAGAAGTCTTTAATAAACCTCCTATGGAAACCAGCATGACCAAGGAAACTATGAATACCTTTAATATTTTTAGGACATGGCATTTTCTCAATTGCATCAACTTTAGCTTTATCCACCTCAATACCTCGTTCAGAAATTTTATTCCCCAGGACAATACCTTCATTAACCATAATGTGGGACTTCTCACAATTCAAGACAAGATTAGTTTGTTCACATCTCTGCGAAACTCGATCAAGGTTGCTTAAGCAATTATCAAAAGAAGTTCCATAAACGGAAAAATCATCCATGAAAACCTCAACAATCTTTTCACAATAGTCAGAGAATATAGCAAGCATACTTCTTTGAAAGGTAGCAGGTGCATTACATAAACCAAAAGGCATACGTCTATAAGCATAGATTCCAAAAGGACAAGTAAAGGTGGTTTTCTCCTAATCAGGTTGTGATATGGGTATTTGAGAAAAGCCAGAATATCCATCAAGAAAGCAAAAGTGTGTGTGTGCATAGCTAGTCTTTCTAGCAGTTGATCGATAAAAGGTAAAGGGTAATGATCCTTTCTAGTAGCTTTACTTAATTTTCTTAAATCAATCACCATTCTATAGCTAGACCAATTATTTGTGGAATAACCTCATTTTTATCATTAGGAACAATAGTGATACCTCCCTTCTTAGGGACAAAATGAATGGGACTTACCCATCTACTACCAGTTATGGGACATATTATACCTTCTTCGAGAAGTTTTAGTATTCCAGTTCTTACCACTTCTTTCATCTTAGGATTCAAACGTCGTTGATGACCAACAACGGGTTTAGCATCAGGCTCCATATTAATGTTGTGCTGACAAAGAGTGGGAGTAACGCCCTTAAGATCATCAAGAGTATATCCAATAGCAGCACGGTGCTTCCTCATAATTTTTAACAATCTTTCTTCTTCACGTTCTCAAGGGTTAGCACTAATAATAATAAGATAAATCTTTTTCTCATCAAGATAAGCATACTTCAAAGTGTCTGGCAATTGTTTTAATTCAAACACAGGATCACCTTTAGGTGGAGGAGGACCGCCTAAAGTTTCAATAGGCAAATTGTGTTTAAGGAGAGGTTGATTTTCAAAGAATATTTTATCGGTTTCATTTCTTTCATGCATGTGCATATCATTTTCATGGTCTAGCAAATATTGTTCTAGAGGATTAGTAGGAGGCACAACAATAGAAGCAAGACCAATCATTTCATCTTTATTAAGTGATTCTTCATTTCGCGGTTGTCTACGAAACTAGGAAAAATTGAACTCATGGGACACTTCACCAAAACTAACACTGGCAGTTTCTTTTCACAATCTATTTTAGCATTGACAGTGTTTAACACTACAAAAAAACCACTTCCATGATAATACATGTTTATCATAGTAGGTCACGTTTTCTGGCATGCATGTACATCCATGACGATTTTATGACAGAATCAAGATAGTCATACATGTGTTGTGTTCCATGACAATACCAAAATTATCATCACGGAAGTGTCCAATTCCATGACGATAAATGACGCGTCATGGAAGTGCCTTCGTCAAGGGTAACCGACACGTGGCATCCACCATAACAGGTCGCTGTTAAGCTATCGGGTTCAAGTTTGGATCTGATAGCCCATTAACAGCCTTAACCAATGGGGATTTTCCATGTGTAAAATCGTCATTGGCCGGAGTAACAGTGTTGGCTCCTCAGTGGGCCAGATTTCGTCCATCCAATGGAGGAGACATGCCTATGATACGTCGACATGTGGCAGGGCCCAACAGAGGCCCATATAGGTTAAAAAGGTCGGCCTAGTTAAAGGCCCGTAGTATTTACTCAGGTACTAGTGGGCCAGCCCACTAACGGTCTGCTTAAACATGGCCTATTTACGGCCCAAAGCTAGAGCTGGCTCGTTAATTGTTCACTGAGTATTTGGGCCCAATTACGGCCGAGTGAAATTTCGGACTGTTAGAGGCCCGATGTAGACATGGGCCCATTTCAGCCGGTGTGTCTTTCGGCCTGAGAATGGCATGTGCTATCCATGGGCCATATATGGTCCGACACGACATCCGGTCCACAAATGGTTCGTGATTAAGGTGAAAATAGTTCATCCCAACGTGACTTTGGGCCTGTTAAAGGTCTGCCGTATAATTCGGCCCGGTGATGCCTCTACTAAGCTTTCGGCCTCTAAAAGGACCATGATATCAGTGGGCCCACTAAGGCTCGAGATATGTTTCGGCCTAGTAATGGCCCGTCATACAAGTGGGCCAACAATTGCCCAGTCTACATTTCAGCCTGCTAAAGGCCCAACATGCATTTCGGCCTGCTAATGGCTCATGGCATCTTCTGGACCTTAACAGGACATCATAATATTCAGCCTCTTAATGGCCCGAAGCTACATGCGGCCAACTAAACCGTGGCTCCACTAAAGGCCCAACAAAACATTGGGCCGAATGTAGACTTGTGTAAGTTGTGGGCCTGGCGCAAAGTGTGATGGGCCCCAATGGGCTTTCAGGTCCAATAAAGTTGCGGCCCGGCCCAACTGTGGCCCGCTAAAATTCAGGCCCGTTAGAGGCGAAAGTTTCGGCCCGATCGACTACATCAGATTTTTGCCTTTTTCATATAGCAAATTATGGCATATACGGTAACCTACTCTATACAATAAAGAAATTACGACATTGTAACTTAGCATAAACCTACACTATACAATAAAGGATTTATGGTATGTGACATACATTGGGCGTGCAACGAAGAAGTAGATTACAAAAACCGGGCGCCATTGCACGTAACAAAATAATACTGAACCAAGACCACTTCCAAGACAGTTCAAGAAAGGTTAGCCTTGCACAGGAGCTGCTATGCAAGCTGCTGAGCAAAGCTGTGAGACGGCCTGGCATGTCTGTCATAGCTTCTAGGTGTAGCTTTATAGCAATGAGGTTCTCATCGGTGTTCTCCGCGATCTTGCTTAGAGATTGGAATTCAAGGTGAAGTTGAGTTGCAGAATGCCTTTCTGCTTGAACTTGAGACTGAAGAAGTCGAACTGATCCAGACAACGAATTTTGTGAGCTTGTCTGACTGCTAGTCTCAAGTAACTTGAACACTGCATCAAGACATGACTTTGGGATTGTCTCGCTATCTTCAAGATGTTTTGCCTTCTTTGCTACATTATATGTTGGGTTTGTCTAACAGCCTTCAGCAGACTTGTGCATGCCATCACGCATATCACCCTAAAACAAGCAGAGAGATGACAAGTTTTGCACGTATATAAACAAAGATGGTAACTGTGTTGCCAATTCCATCCAATTTCAAAGTAGAAAATAAAGAGACACTTCAAAATGTCAATAGCATAATTTGGCATTGTTCATAATGCGAGGAGCTTAACCACACTACCAGATTACCATATCAACAAAACAAGCATAGATGAAGGGCAAAATACAATCATTGTATCTATTTTGGTTAATGTGCATGGCATGTTGTTCATATCATCAGCCACATCAGTAAGATAAAACAGGAGATGACAAGGTGCAAATGTGGGTTGCTTCACCACACACTGGATTGTAGATCCACAAAAACAAGCATACATATAGGGAGTATTGAGTAATGTGCATGGTATGAATAAGGAATTTAGTTTTACAACTAAAACTTGGAACTTACAGTTGTTGCGAACGTGCATTTTAATAGAAACAACAAACTAAACAGTAGTTGACGATAGGCAGTATGAGCAAATTAAACATCAGTTGAGGATAAAGGCTTTAGACGGACTGACTTTCATGAACAATTAACCCCGGCTTTATAATGCCCTTCTCCATGCCAAGGGAAGGATAACTCAAGAATTTTAGTACAGAATGTTCTTCATAAATATTTCATGTACTCTACATTTTGTAGAGAGTAATTATAGATATGATAATACTGGAAGGGAGAGAGGATAATGAGGATAAGATGCAGATTGACGCTACATAATCAACTACCAATCCCTGTAAGTACAAGCGTTACATGACAAAATGTACTGACAAGAGCAATGGGATATACTTTTGCACTGTCATTGTTTGTGTACTAAACTTTTTGGTAAGATTAAATATAGATGTGATATTTTTTTAGTAAGCGGTGAGTGATGGAGATAAGATGCCGAATGTTACACGATGAACCAATCCCTCCTTCCCATAATATAAGAGTGTTTTGTACACTGGTGTACTGTACAAAACACTATTATATTATGGGACGAAGGGAGTAGCTGTTAATGTAAGTACAGTGATAGAAGACGTTCCGCCCTTACAAGAAGACTGCATAGCTAAACCTCTTCAAAAGCATTGGGTTGATTCTAAATTTATGTAAGAGTCGATATGGATCTTATAATGTCCACCAGATGGAGGATAACGAGGCTAACATGTGCAGTGATGCTACATAATTAACCAGCTATGAAAGTAAGTATGGTCATACAGGGCACGAGGTACTTGATACGTCTCCGTCGTATCTACTTTTCCAAACTCTTTTGCCCTTGTTTTGGACTCTAATTTGCATGATTTGAATGGAACTAACCCGGACTGACGCTATTTTCAGCAGAATTGCCTTGGTATTATTTTTGTGCAAAAAAAAGTTCTCGGAATGACCTGAAACTTCACGGAGAGTTTTTTAGAAAATATAAAATATATTGGCAAAAAGATCCACCAGAGGGGGCCCACACCCTGGCCACAATGGTGGGGGCGCACCCTCTATCCTTGTGGCCCCCCTGGACCTCCACCGACCTCAACTCCAACTCCATATATTCGTGTTTGGGGAGAAAAAATAAAGAAGAAGGATTCATCGTGTTTTACGATACGGAGCCGTTGCCACCTCATGTTCTTCCTCGGGAGGCAAGATCTGGAGTCTGTTCGAGGCTCCGGAGAGTGGAGATCGTCGCCATCGTCATCATCAACCTTCCTCCATCACCAATTTCATGATGCTCACCGCCGTGTGTGAGTAATTCCATTGTAGGCTTGCTGGACGGTGATGGGTTGGATGAGATTTACCATGTAATCGAGTTAGTTTTGTTAGGGTTTGATCCCTAGTATCCACTATGTTCTGAGATTGATGTTGCTATGACTTTGCTATGCTTAATGCTTGTCACTAGGGCCTGAGTGCCATGATTTCAGATGTGAACCTATTATGTTTTCATGAATATACATGTATTCTAGATCCTATCTTGCAAGTTGTAGACACCTACTTTGTGTTATGATCTGCATACCCCAGGGTGACAATAATTGGGATTCTTTCTAGTGATTGTCGTAGTTTGAGGAGTTCATGTATTCACTAAGTGCTAATGCTTTGGTCCGGTACTCTATTAAAAGGAGGCCTTAATATCCCTTAGTTTCCATTAGGACCCCGTGATACGTCTCCAATGTATCTACTTTTCCAAATACTTTTGCCCTTGTTTTGGACTCTAACTTGCATGATTTGAATGGAACTAACCCGGACTGACGTTGTTTTCAGTAGAATTGCCATGGTGTTGTTTTTGTGCAGAAATAACAAGTTCTCGGAATGACCTGAAAATCCACGGAGAATTATTTTGGAAAATATAAAAAATATCTGCGGAAAGATCCAGACCAGGGGGCCCACACCCTTTCCACAAGGGTGGGGCGCGCCCCCTCCCACTGGGCGCACCCCCTGCCTTCTGGCCCCCCTGATGCTCCTCCGATGTACCCCCGGACTCCATATATTCACTTTCGGAGAGAGAGAAATCAGAGAGAAAGAAGTATCGTGATTTACAATACGGGGCCTCCGCCAAGCCCTAATCTCTCTTGGGAGGGTTGATCTGGAGTCCGTTCGGGGCTCCGGAGAGTGGAGATCATCGCCATCATCATCATCAACCTTCCTCCATAACCAATTTCATGATGCTCACTGTCGTGCGTGAGTAATTCCATCGTAGGCTTGCTGGACGGTGATGGGTTGGATGAGATTTACCATGTAATCGAGTTAGTTTTGTTAGGGTTTGATCCCTAGTAGCCACTATGTTCTAAGATTGATATTGCTATGACTTTGCTATGCCTAATGCTTGTCACTAGGCCCGAGTGCCATGATTTTAGATCTGAACCTATTATGTTTTCATGAATATATGTGTGTTCTTGATCCTATCTTGCAAGTCTATAGTCACCTACTATGTGTTATGATCCGGCAACCCCGAACTGACAATAATCGGGACCACTCCCGGTGATGACCGTAGTTTGAGGAGTTCATGTACTCACTATGTGTTAATGCTTTGGTCCAGAACTCTATTAAAAGGAGGCCTTAATATCCCTTAGTTTCCACTGGGACCCCGCTGCCACGGGAGGGTAGGACAAAAGATGCCATGCAAGTTCTTTTCCATAAGCACGTATGACTATTTTCGGAATACATGCCTACATTACATTGATGAACTGGAGCTAGTTCTGTGTCACCCTAGGTTATAACTTTTACATGATGAATTGCATCCGACATAACTCCCCATCACTGATCCAATGCATGCGAGATTTTCACATATTGCTTGTTGCTTATTTACCTTTCTGCTGCTACTATTACAAAACCTACAAAAATCCTATCGTTACTTTTATTGATGTTACCGCTATCTCCATATTACTTTGCTACTAAACTACCTTGATGCAGATACTAAGTTTCCAGGTGTGATTGAATTGACAACTCAACTGCTAATATTTAAGAGTATTCTTTGGCTCCCATTGTGTTGTATCAATAAATTTGGGTTGAATACTTTACCGTCGAAAACGGTTGCGATCCCCTACACTTGTGGGTTATCAAGACTATTTTCTGGCGCCGTTGCCGGGGAACATAGCTCTATTTTTTAAGTCACTTGGGATTTATATCTGTTGATCACTATGAAGAATTTGAAAGACTCAAAAACCAAGATCTATCCCTCAACTACGAGGGGAGGTAAGGAACTGTCATCTAGCTCTGCACTTGATTCACCCTCTGTTATGAGTAAATTTGCGACACCTACTCCTTCTATTGAATTTGATATGTCGTATGTTCTTGATGATGCCACTTCTGCTATGTATGATGAAACTACTTTTATGCCTGATAATATTATGCCACTAGGTGAATTTCCAGATGAACAAATTGCTAAGGTGAGGGAGAATGCAAATATTGAAACTGATAATATTTATGAAAGTGATGATGAAGCTTCTCCCCTAGATATGAATTGCCTATTGTTCCTGAGGGTTATGTTATGGATGAAGAAACTGCTAGAGACTTTCTTGCTTGCAACAATAGATATGATCTTAAGAAATTATTAGCTAAGCTGAAATAAAAGTCCTTGAATGCTAGAATGAAATATGACCCTGCTTTTGCTACTTCACCTATCTTTGTTACTGATAAGGATTATGATTTCTCTGTTGATCCTAAGTTAATTATGTTGGTTGAATATGATCCTTTCCATGGCTATGAGTATGAAACTATGGTGGCACATCTTACTAAGTTGAATGATCTAGCCACCCTGTTTACCAACAATGAAAAGATTCGTTATTACTATATCCTTAAGTTATTTCATTTCTCGTTAAAGAGTGATGCTAAGACTTGGTTTAATTCTCTTGATTCTGGTTGTGTGCGTAGTCCCCAGGACATGATGCACTACTTTTCTGCTAAATATTTTCCCGCTCATAAGAAACAAGTTGCCTTACGGGAAATATATAACTTTGTGCAAATTGAAGAAGAGAGTCTCCCACAAGCTTGGGGGAGGCTTCTCCAATTATTTAATTCTTTGCCTGATCATCCTGTTCAGAGGAACGATATACTTGATGTCTTTTACAATGGACTAACCGATGCTTCCAGAGACCACCTGGATAGTTGTGCTGGTTGTGTTTTCAGGGAAAGAGCAGTTGATCAAGCTGAATTACTATTGAATAATATGCTGGCCAATGAAAATAATTGGACATTTCCTGAACCAGCCCCTAAGCCAACTCCGAAGAAAAGGGGAGTTCTATTTCTCAGTACAGAAGATATGCAAGAGGCAAAGAAATCTATGAAAGAAAAGGGTATTAAAGCTGAAGATGTTAAGAATTTACCACCTATTGAAGAAATACATGGTCTTGATAACCCCACACAGGTAGTAAAGGTAAACTCTCTTTATAGATTTGATGAAGGTGATATTCCTCGTTATAAGGCTGCTAGCCAATGCTTAGATGAGTTTGACAATTTTATTGTGAAGCAAGAAAAGTTCATGCTTATGTTGGTAGACAATTGCAACATAGTGCTTATATGAATGAACGCTTGAGTGATTATATGTCTAGAGTTAAAGGTGAATTGAAACTTATTAGTATACATGCTTCCATGGTTACCACTCAAGTAGAGCAAGTACTTAAGGCTCAGAATGATTTGCGCAATGAATTAAATAGTAAGAATAATTATAATGCCATTAAAGTAGTGACTAGAGGTGGCAGAATGACTCAGGAACCTCTGTATCCTGAAGGCCACCCTAAGAGAATTAAGCAAGATTCTCAGAGAACTAATTTAGATGCACCTAGTTCTTCTAAGAAGAAGAAAAAGAAAAATGATAGGACTTTGCATGCTTCTAGTGAACCTGTAGCTGACACTCCTGAGAATCCCAATGATATATCTATTTCTGACAGTGAGACACAATCCGGTAATGACCATGAACCTAGTGATAATGTTAATGATGATGCTCAACCTAGCAATGATAATGATGTAGAGATTGAACCGGTTGTTGATCTTGATAACCCACAATCAAAGAATCAACGTTATGATAAGAGAGACTTTGTTGCTAGGAAGCACGGTAGGGAAAGAGAACCATGGGTTAAAAAATCCATGCCTTTTCCTTTGAAACCATCCAAGAAAAAGGATGATGAGGATTTTGAGCGCTTTGCTGAAATGATTAGACCTATCTTTTTGCGTATGTGTTTGACTGATGTGCTTAAAACAAATCCTTATGCTAAATATATGAAGGATATTATTACCAATAAAAGAAAGATACCTGAAGTAGAAATTTCCACCATGCTTGCCAATTACACTTTTAAAGGTGGAATACCTAAGGAACGAGGATATCCAGGAGTACCTACTATACCTTGCTCCATTAAAAGAAACTATGTTAAAACTGCTTTATGTGATCTTGGAGCCGGTGTTAGTGTTATGCCTCTCTCTTTATATCGTAGACTTCACTTGAGTAAGTTGACACCTACTGAAATATCTTTGCAACTGGCTGATAAATCAACTGCTATACCTGTTGGTATTTGAGACAATGTGCATGTTGTGGTTGCAAATGTTACTATTCTAATCGACTTTGTTATCCTTGATATTTTTTAGGACGATAGTATGTCTATTATCCTTGGTAGACCCTTTTTCAATACTGCAGGGGCTGTTATTGATTGCAACAAAGGCAATGTCACTTTTCATGTCAATGCTAATCAGCATACGGTACACTTTCCGAGGAAACAACCTCAGGTCCACGGTATCAATTATATTGGAAAAATTTCAACTATTACTATTGGAGGTTTTGAATTTCCTCTTCCTACTCTCAAGAAGACATACGATATCTTATTGTTGGGGACATACATATCCCCATTGAGGTAACCTAGTGTTGTTCGAAAATTCTCCGGCTTCATGTTATTCGGAAAGAGTTTATTAACAAGACTTGATCAACCTTGTTAATGGATTCCTTTTGATGAGCATGAGATAGGTGAATCTAGATAGCACAACCTTCTGTACCCTCCTATTACTTTCTGTTAATTAGGATAAATAAAGCAAAAATAGTATTTTCTGTCTGTTTCCAGGCTTATCCATGCAATAAAAAATACCCCGAAAATAAAAGTTCTCCAAATGCCCTGAAATTGAAATATGTTTTTTTCTAGAATATTTGAGAATATATGGCACAGAAAACACAGCGAGGGGAGCCAGCACCTGGCCACGAGGGTCCAGGGCTCGCCCACCCTCACAGGGCGCCCCCTGCCTCGTGGGCCCCACGTGGCTCCCTCCCCTTATTCCTGCACCCATACCCTTCTTCTTCCTCCAAAAAAATTACTACCTAGCTCAAGCACGAGTTCTAGCTCATCTTGCTGCCATTTTCGATCTCCTTGCTCAAAGCACCATTCACCAAACTGTTTGGGGAGATTGTTCCTTGGTATGTGACTCCTCCATTGGTCCAATTAGTTTTTGTTCTAGTGCTTTATTTATTGCAAATTCTTGCTGCTGTGGTGACCTTGTTCTTGAGCTTGCATGTCAAATTTCTTTGGTCCCAAGTAGTTCTAATGCACGATATAGTCTCTAGACACTTGTAGGAGTTGTTGCTATCAATCTTGTTGAGTTTGGTTCACTTTTATTTTGAGTTACTAAAATTTTTAGAAAATTTCAGAAAAATGCATAGGAAAATCTTCGAAGGTGGTTCTTCAAGGAAGCAAGAACCGAGGCTCGCAATTCGTGAGCCGAACGATGAACTACCGAGGGAAGCTGAAGTGCGGCCTTGTGAATGGCTGTCGGACGAATTTATGGTTCAGGTTGGCATTAAGGTGGAATTTGACGCATATGTGCGCAACGCTGACCTCGAGGGCTTTATACAAGATAAGTGTCCTCAATACTGTTGCTTAACTGATACCTTTGTGAGAAGGTTTAAATTTTCATCTTCACGTAATTCTCACGCTGTCCTGTTTGACCTTTATGATAAATCTTACACCATGGAGTTAGACAATTTTAATGATGCTTGTAAGGTCCCACAGTGGGGCAGTATGGGTGATCCTCGCAAATCTGAATATAGAGATTTCCTTGCTAGTATCACTGTGGGGGGATCTAGAGAAATCACACAAGCTACCATAGGGAGCATTCATTTTCCTGCTATTTATTACTTTGCTCTCTTTATTGGTAGATGCATAAACGATAAAGATGAGGCTTGCCACATGTGTGTCCCTGATCTTAGTGTTCTCAAGAGTGCTGTACTAGCTGATAGACAATATAACTTGGGAGCCATTGTTGCACGTAGGCTACATCATAATGGTTTGCATGGAGATTTATTTGGTGGGATTTATGCCACTTGCATAGCTCGCCGTCTTGGTGTGCCTGTCCATGAAAATGATGAACCTTTACTGCCTGCTTATTTGGATTACAATGCCATGACTCTTCACCGGTTTATAGAGAGGGATGAACAATCCCACAAATATCGATTAATCTTTAACAGGCGTCATGCCGTCCATATTGCTTTTCCTTCCCCTACTTTGTTTGACTTTCAGGCAAAAGGGAGATATACTATAACCAGGGAGGAGGCAAATGAGTATCATAATATGATGGAAGCAGCCCGCCTCCAAGCTGCAGCTCAGCAGGCAGTAGCTGCTGCATCTTAGTACAACCCCAACTACAACTTTGGATATCAGCCAGGCCAATATTGGCCATAGACCAACTTAGGCCAAAAGCCTAAGCTTGCGGGGGGTACGTGTTTCTCACCGACATTACATTCATGCTTACACACTTATTCTAGTTGTCGGTGCTCACACTCTTTCATTGTACCATCCATGTTTAGTTTCATTTCTTTTTCTTAGTTTTTCTTCTTGCGTGCTAGAAAAACCTTAAGAAAAAAAGTTGTAACTTTTAGCTAGTTTTCTTTCCACGCTTGTAGTAGTAGTAATTAAAAGAAAACCCAAAAAGATTTCTCGTTCTTCTTTTGCTTGTTGGGAGCTTTCCCGTGTAAATAGTTTCTTTTCTTTTCTTTGGGGGTCAAGAGTAGAAGACCATGATTAAAATACTTAGTGGCTCTCATATGCTTTATTGTTGATTTAACCTTGAGCCATATCACCTTGTCTTCTCTCTTGTATTAAATGCTCGAAGATTCCAGCTTAGTCCAATGTACGTACACTATTATTATTATCCACACCATTCGGTCGTGCGAGTGAAAGGCAATAAGGATGATATATGATGAACTCATTGAGATGAGAAAAGCTGGTATGAACTCGACCTCTCTTGTTTTTGTAAATATGATAGTTCATCATTCCTGATTCAGCTTGTTATGAATGAAACATGCTTGCAATGACAATTAGAGATCATAGCTGCTTATGCCATGCTTAATTAGCTGAGAGTTTATAATGGTCTATCTTGCGTGCCAACATGATATTAAAATGGTTGTGATGTGGTATCATAGGGTGGTATCCTCCTTTGAACGATTCAAGTGGTCTGACTTGGCACATGTTCACGCATGTAGTTGAAACAAATCAACATAGCCTCCACGATATTTATGTTCATGGTGATTTATATCCTACCCATGCTTGCATTCACTTCTGATTAATTTTAATGCATGTTCATGATTGTTGTCGCTCTCTAGCTGGTCGCTTCCCAGTCTCTTTCTAGCCTTCACATGTACTAAGCGGGAATACTGCTTGTGCATCCACTTCCATAAACCCCAAAGTTATTCCATATGAGTCCACCATACCTTCCTATATGTGGTATTTACTTGCCGTTCCAAGTAAATTTGTATGTGCCAAACTCTAAACCTTCAAACGAAATTCTATTTTGTATGCTCGAACAGCTCATGTATCAACTAGGGTTGTCTATATCTTCCATGCTAGGTGGGTTATTCTCACGATGAGTGAACTCCTCTCATCATTCATGAGAAAATGGCTCGTAACCGGGATGCCCAGTCCCATGCTCAAAATCATAATAACTAAACAAAACTCCCCCAGGACTTTTGCTTGTTTGGACGGTACCCCGTGGACTCGGGTGGCCGTGGAGTGTGCTTCTTGGTGGTTGGGGGAGTATAAACTTTACCATTCTGTTTGGGAACCGCCTATAATGTGCGTAGCATGGAAGATATCGAGATTCTTGGTTGCTATGTTGACAATGAGAGTATATCGCTCAAAATGTTATTCATCTCTATTTAAAAATCGAGCTCTGGCACCTCTACAAATCCCTGCTTCCCTCTGCGAAGGTCCTATCTATTTACTTTTATGCTGAGTCATCATCCTCTTATAAAAGAGCACCAGTAGGAGAGCACCTCTATCATTTGCATGCATTTCTATTAATTTGCATTGAGTATGATCATGACTAGATCTCTTCTACCATGAATTACAATGTCTAGTCAGTCCTTGATCCTTAAAGGTGCTCTGCATTTATGTTTTGCGGTATCAGAAAGGGCTAGCGAGATACCATCTTGTTATATCATATCATGATTGTTTTGAGAAAGTGTTGTCATCTGAGGTTTATTAGTATTGCTCGCTAGTTGACTGTGCCATTGATGTGAGTAGACATGAGACCTGAAAGTTATTGTGAATGTGGTTAGTTCATGATCTTTGCTGACAACCTGAATGATGGCTTACACATTTACAACAACAAGAGCAAACAGAGTTTGTCAAAGTTTTTCTTTATCACTTTTAGTTTATCAATTGAATTGCTTGAGGACAAGCAAAGGTTTAAGCTTGGGGGAGTTGATACGTCTCCAACGTATCTACTTTTCCAAACACTTTTGCCCTTGTTTTGGACTCTAACTTGCATGATTTGAATGGAACTAACCCGGACTGACGATGTTTTCAGCAGAATTGCCATGGTGTTGTTTTTGTGTAGAAATAAAAAGTTCTTGGAATGACCTGAAAATCCATGGAGAATTATTTTGGAAAATATAAAAAATATATGCGGAAAGATCCAGACCAGGGGGCCCACACCCTGTCCACGAGGGTGGGGGGCGCGCCCCCCTGCCTCGTGGGCCCCTGATGCTCCACCGACGTACCCCCGGACTCCATATAATCACTTTCGGGGAGAGAGAAATCAGAGAGAAAGAATTATCGTGTTTTACAATACGGAGCAGCTCTCAAGCCCTAATCTCTCTCGGGAGGGCTGATCTGGAGTCCGTTCGGGGCTCCGGAGAGTGGAGATCATCGCCATCGTCATCATCAACCTTCCTCCATCACCAATTTCATGATGCTCACCGCCGTGCATGACTAATTCCATCGTTGTCTTGCTGGACGGTGATGGGTTGGACGAGATTTACCATGTAATCGAGTTAGTTTTGTTAGGGTTTGATCCCTAGTATCCACTATGTTCTAAGATTGATGTTGCTATGACTTTGCTATACTTAATGCTTGTCACTAGGGCCCGAGTGCCATGATTTCAGATCTGAACCTATTATGTTTTCATGAATATATGTGTGTTCTTGATCCTATCTTGCAAGTCTATAGTCACCTACTATGTATTATGATCCGGCAACCCCGAAGTGACAATAATCGGGACCACTCCCGGTGATGACCGTAGTTTGAGGAGTTCATCTATTCACTATGTGTTAATGCTTTGGTCCGGTACTCTATTAAAAGGAGGCCTTAATACCCCTTAGTTTCCACTAGGACCCCGCTGCCACGGGAGGGTAGTACAAAAGATGTCATGCAAGTTCTTTTCCATAAGCACGTATGACTATATTCGGAATACATGCCTACATTACATTGATGAACTGGAGCTAGTTCTGTGTCACCCTAGGTTATAACTTTTACATGAGGAATTGCATTCGACATAATTCCCATCACCGATCCAATGCCTACGAGCTTTTCACATATTGCTTGTTGCTTATTTACTTTTCCACTGCTACTATTACAAAAACTACAAAAACAATATCGTTACTTTTATTGTTGTTACCGCTATCTCCATATTACTTTGCTACTAAACTACCTTGCTAAGTTTCCAGTCGTGGTTGAATTGACAACTCAGCTGCTAATATTTAAGAGTATTCTTTGGCTCCCCTTGTGTCGAATCAATAAATTTGGGTTGAATACTTTACCCTCGAAAAATGTTGCGATCCCCTACACTTGTGGGTTATCACCCCGCTGCCACGGGAGGGTAGGAAAAAAGATGTCATGCAAGTTCTTTTCCATAAGCATGTATGACTATATACGGAATACATGCCTACATTATATTGATGAATTGGCGCTAGTTATGTGTCACCCTAGGTTATAACTGCTACATGATGAATATTATCTGACACCTATCATCACCGATCCATTGCCTATGAGTTCCTTTCATATTGATACTTGATTCGTTACTTTCGTTACTGCTACTGTTACAATGACTACAAAACTGCTACTACTGTTACTAATACCATTACTTCCATATTACTTTGCTACTAAACACTTTGTTGCAGATACTAAGTCTTTCCAGGTGCGGTTGAATTGACAACTCAGCTGCTACCACATGAGAGTATTCTTTGGCTCCCCTTGTGTCGAATCAATAAATTTGGGTTGAATACTTTACCCTCGAAAATTGTTGCATTCCCCTATACTTGTGGGTTATCAAGACCTTTTTCTGGCACCGTTGTCGGGGAGCATAGCTCTATTCTCCGAGTTACTTGGGATTCATATCTGTTGATCACTATTAGGCTACTAAAGGATGATAGAACTAAGATCATTCCCTCTAGAACAAGGGGAGGTAAGGATCTGTCATCTAGCTCTTCACTTGATTCACCTTCTATTCTGAGTAAGCTTGCGACAGCTACACCTGCTATTGATTCTGATATGTCGCATGTTATTGACGATGCCACTTCTACTATGAATGATGCTACATGTTTGATAAAACTGTGCCACTGGGACAATTACTTGATGAACATCTTGCTAGAGCTAGAACTATTGATTATGCTGAAGATCATGATATTTCTGAAAGAGATGAAATTATTAAAACTGGAAACTTTGAAACTCCTATTAAATGTAGCTCTCCTAGATACGAATTGCATGTTATGCCTAAGGGATATGTTATGTAAGGAGAGGTAGCTAGAGACTTTCTTGCTTGTCAGGATAGGAATGATCTTAAGAAATTACTACGCAAGTGGAAAGAAAAATATTTGAATGCTAGAATGCAATATGATCCTGAATTTGCTACTTCACATATCCATGTTACTGATAAGGATAATGAATTCTTTGTCGAACCTGAGTTAATAACTTTGGTTGAATCTGATCCTTTTCATGGTTATGAATCAGAAACTGTTGTGGGACATCTTACTAAACTGAATGATATAGCCACCCTATTTGCTCATGAGAAAAAAAATTGCTATTACTATATTCTTAAGTTGTTTCCTTTCTCATTAAAGGGTGATGCTAAGTTATGGTTCAATTCTCTTGCTCCTGGTTGTGTGCGTAGTCCCCAGGATATGATATACTACTTCTCTACAAAATATTATCCTGCTCATAAGAAACAAGTTGCCTTACAAGAAATATTTAACTTTGTGCAAATTAAAGAAGAGAGTCTCCCACAAGCTTGGGGGGGCTTCTCCAATTACTTAATGCTTTGCCTGATCGTCCTCTCAAGAAAAATGAAGTACTTGATATCTTTTATAATGGACTAACCGATGCTTCTAGGGACAGGTCATTAAAGTTGAAGATGTTAAGAATTTACCGCCTATTGAAGAAATACATGGTCTTGATAACCCGACACAGGTAGTAGAGGTACATGCTCTCTATAGATTTGATGAAGGTGATATTCCTCATAATAAGTCTGCTAGTCAATGCTTGGATGTGTTTGATAATTTTATTGTTAAACAAGAAAACTTCAATGCTAATCTTAGTAGACAACTGAAACGTAATGCTTATACGCTTGAATGCTTGGGTGATTATATGACTAGAACTGTTAATGATCTGAAGCTTATTAGTAAACATGCTTCCATGGTAACAACTCAAGTAGAACAAGTACTGAAGGCACAAAATGATTTGCTCAATGAGTTGAATTGTAAGAATAATGATAATGATGTTAGGGTTATGACTAGACGTGGTAAAATGACTCAAGAACCTTTGTATCCTGAGGGCCATCTAAGAGAGTTGAGCTTGATTCTCAAAGAATTAATACGGTTAAACCCAGTCCTAGTAATAAAAAGAAAAAGAAAACTGATAGGACTTTGCATGCTTCTAGTGAACCTGTTATAGACACACCTGAGAATCCCAATGATATTTCTACCTCCGATGCTGAGACACAATCTGGTGATGAGCATGAACCTAGTGATAATGTTAATAATGATGTTCATACTGATGCTCAACCTAGTAATGACAATGATGTAGAGATTGAACCTGTTGTTGATCTTGATAACCCACAGTCAAAGAATCAACATTATGATAAGAGAGACTTTGTTGCTAGGAAACATGGTAAAGAAAGGGAACCATGGGTTAAAAAACCAATGCCCTTTCCTCCTAAACTATCCAAGAAAAAGGATGATGAGGAATTTGAACGCTTTGATGAGATGATTAGACCTATCTTTTTGCGTATGCATTTGACTGATATGCTAAAAATGTCTCCTTATGCCAAGTATATGAAATAAATTGTTACTAATAAAAGAAAAATACCGGAGGCTGAAATTTCCACCATGCTCGCTAATTATACTTTTAAGGGTAGGATACCAAAGAAACTTGGAGATCCATGAGTACCAACTATACCATGCTCCATTAAAAGAAACTATGTTAAAACTACTTTATGTGATCTTGGAGCCGGTGTTAGTGTTATGACTTTCTATTTGTATCGTAGACTTGATTTGAATAAGTTGACACCTACTGAAATCTCTTTGCAAATGGCCGATAAATCAACTGCTATAGCCATCGGTATTTGTGAGGACGTGCCTGTTGTGGTTGCAAACATTACTATCTTAACGGACTTTGTTATTCTTGATATTCCCAAGGACGACAGTATGTTGATTATCCTCTGTATACCCTTTTTGAATACTGCAGAGGCTGTTATTGATTGTAACAAAGTCAATGTGACTTTTCATGTTAATGGTAATGAGCATACGGTACACTTTCTGAAGAAACAACCTCAAGTTAATAGCATCAATTCTATTGGAAAAATTCTAACTATTGCTATTGGACGTTATGAATTCCCTATTCCTACTGTCAAGAAGAAATATGATATTCTTATTGTTGGGGACATGCATATCCCCATTGAGGTAACCTAGTGTTATTCGAAAAGTCTCCGGTTTCATGTTATTCGAAAGAGGGTTGTTAATAAGACTTGATCAACCTTGTTAATGGATTCCTTTTGATGAGCATGAGATGGATGAATTTAGAAGACACAACTCTTTGTACCCATCTTTTACTTTCTGTTACTTAGATTAAATAAAGCAAAAATAGTATTATCCGTCTGTTTTCTAATTTATCTGAGCAATCAAAAATGGCCTGAAAATAAAAATTCTCCAAATGCCCTGAAAATTTAGTATGATTTTTTATAGAATATTTAAGAATTTCTGGCACTGAACACACACCAGGGGGCTCACCAGTTGGCCACAAGGATGGAGGGTGCGCCCTACCCCTCTGGGCGCGCCCCCTGTCCATGTCGGCCCCACATGGCCCCCTCCACTTATTATAGCACCCATCCACTTATTCCTCCAGAAAAAATCATTTTGTAGCTCAAACCCGTGTTCTACCTCATTTTGCGACTGTTTTCGATCTCCTTGCTCAAATCACCATTCACAAAACTGCTTTGGGGGATTGTTCCTCGGTATGTGACTCCTCAAGTGGTCCAATTAGTTTTGTTCTAGTGCTTTATTTATTGCAAATTTTTGCTGCTATGGTGACCTGGTTCTTGAGCTTGCATGTCAAATTTACATGGTACAAAGTAGTTTTGATGCATGATATAGCCTCTAGGCACTTGTAGGAGTAGTTGCTATCAATTTTGTTGAGTTTGGTTCACTTTTATTTTGAGTCACTAAAATTTCAGAACCTTTCAGAGAAAGAAAATGACAAGGGGATTGTTGAGAGGCTCCTCGATCCGGGGTTCGAAGGAAAAAGAAAATGACGAGAAGGAGAAGCCCAAGTATAACATTCCTCCCATAGCGGAGGTGCGGCTGTGTGAATGGCCATGTGATGCATTCTTGAGGGCGATCGTAATTTATGATGATTTTTATTACTTGGCGGAGAATGCAGGCATCACCGACTTCCTCCACGATAAGTGTGATCAACACCTCTTACTCACTAATACCTTGTGCAAAAAAATTACTTCCATGCTAGGAAATCACCACCTTCGGTAGACTTTGATTTATATGATGTGCATAAGGAGATGGCGCTTTATGACTTTTGTGAGGTGTCCAAACTACCTTATGAAGGCAGCGTCGATGAACCACGTCCTAGAGATGTGGAAGATTTCATGGATACAGTTATCGTAGGAGAAAGGAGAAAGGTGTCAGAAGCGAGAGTGGCTAGTTTACATTTTTCCTGTTTTACGCTATTACTCATTATTTGCCGGGAGATGTTTAATTGGTCGCGGGGAGAGTGGAGGCCTTAGTTGTAATGCCCAGGATGCGGCTATATCTCCTACGTGTCGAGGCACGAGTTAGAGACATAAGTGCATTCTGGAATGATCGCAAGCGTGGTATCATTGCACATCTCATGTAATGAACATGGATGAAAGAGTAACATAGTTCGCTTGCACTCGCCACGTCACACAGTTAATACAATATTCATACATTCATCCAAATAACACAGGGTCCGACTAGGACGAAATCAAATGAGAAAAGATACCACAACCACAAGTCCTGATCGCCCCTAGTAGGAACCACTACTGTTCGTCGGGATACGACACATACATGCGACCACGCTCTTCATCGAACTCCCAGTGAAGTTCTTGTCCATCTCCCGCGTCGTACTCAGTTGTAGCTGCATCTGGTGTGTGTTGTAATCTGTGAGTCACAAGGACTCAGCAATCCCATGATACATCCATTTTGCATCATGCTTATATGTTAATATTTACTGCATTATGGGCTTTTATTACTGGCTATGTCACAATACTTATGCCTTTTCTCTCTTATTTTACAAGGTTGACATGAAGAGGGAGAATGCCGGCAGCTGGAATTCTGGGCTGGAAAAGGAGCAAACTCTGGAAACCTATTCTGCACAACTCCAAAAGCCCTGAAACTCAACAGAACATCATTTCAGGAAATAATAAAAATATCTGGCGAAAGAAGTCAGCGAGGGGGGCCACCGGCTGCCCATGAGGGTGGGGGCGCGCCCCCCTTCCCAGGGCGCGCCCCCTGCCTCGTGGACCAGTCGGAAGGCCCCCGATGCCCATCTTCTCCTATATGAGGTGTTTTGACCTGAAAAAACCATAAGGAGGCTTTCGGGACCAGACGCCGCCGTCTCGAGGCAGAACCGAGGTGGAAACCAATCTAGGGCTCCGGCAGAGCTGTTCTGCCGGGGATACTTCCCTCCGGGAGGGGGAAATCGTCATCACCAACAACTCTCCCATCTTGGGGAGGGCTATCTTCATCAACATCTTCACCAGCACCATCTCCTCTCAAACCCTAGTTCATCTCTTGTATCCAATCTTTGTACCCAAACCTCATATTGGTACCTGTGGGTTGCTAGTAGTGTTGATTACTCCTTGTAGTTGATGCTAGTTGGTTTATTTGGTGGAAAATCATATGTTCAGATCCATTATGCATATTAATGCCCCTCTGATCATGAACAATATTATGTCTCGTGAGTAGTTACTTTTGTTCCTGAGGACATGGGAGAAGTCTTGCTATTAGTAGTCATGTGAGTTTGGTCTTCATTCGATATTTTGATGAGATGTATGTTGTCTCTCCTCTAGTGGTGTCATGTGAACATCGACTGCATGACACTTCACCATTATTTGGGCCTAGAGGAAGGCGGAAGTAATAAGTAGATGATGGGTTGCTAGAGTGATAGAAGCTTAAACCCTAGTTTATGCGTTGCTTCGTAAGGGGCTGATTTGGATCCATATGTTTCAGGCTATGGTTAGGTTTACCTTAATACTTCTTTTGTAGTTGCGTATGCTTGCATTAGAGGTTAATCATAAGTGTGAGGCTTGTCCAAGTAAGGGCAGCACCCAAGCAGCGGTCCACCCACATACCAAATTATCAAAGTACCGAACGCGAATCAGATGATCATGATGAAAACTAGCTTGACGATAATTCCCATGTGTCCTCGGGAGCGCTTTCCTTTATATAAGAATTCGTCCAGGCTTGTCCTTTGCTACAAAAAGGATTGGGACACCTTGATGCACCTTATTTACTTTTACCCTTTGTCACTTGCTACCAATTACCTTATCACAAAACTATCCGTTACCTATAATTTCAGTGCTTGCAGAAAATACCTTACTGAAAACTGCCTATCATTTCCTTCTGCTCCTCTTTGGGTTCGACACTCTTACTTATCGAAAGGACTATGATAGATCCCCTACACTTGTGGGTCATCAAGACTCTTTTCTCGCGCCGTTGCCGGAAAGTGAAGCGCCTTTGGTAAGTGAAATTTGGTAAGGAAAAATTTATATAGTGTGCTGAAATTTATTGTCACTTGTTACTATGGCTCAAAATCCTTTGAGGGGCTTGTTCGGGGTATCTTCACCCCGATCAGAAGAGAAAAGAGTTTCCCGTCAACCTACTTCACCTATTAAAAATGTTTGCTTTGAGATTCCTTCGGTTATGATAGAGAAACTGCTTGAAAATCCCTTTACAGGAGACGGAACACTGCATCCTCACTTACACCTAATCAATGTGGATGAAGTTTGTGGATTGTTTAAGCTTGCAGGTATGCTGTGACGCACGGGTAGTCAAGCTACAGTAACCCTCTAGTAATGATGCCACGTCACCATGATTACTGTTGCTAATCTCGTGTTAGATCATAACCGATCAAAATTCTAATTTGAATTAAAGTCAAATAATAAAAATTGCAGTTGTCAAATCTAAAATGTTCAAATTGTAGCAAACAAATCATAGATAATTATGGTGGAGAAATCACATTTTTATAACATGTTTAAATGCTCTAAAGTAAATCAAACAACAGCTATGAAAATTTAATAAATACTTTATATAATTTATAAAATAAGCAACGGGTTTATTTAGTGCCAAATTATCCCTGGCAGTAGTAAAATTAGTTATACTAATTTAGATACTATTTTCATATTTTTAGAATTAAAAGTAAATTAGAAAACTAATAAACAACAAAGAAAAGGAAAGAAGAAAATATAAATAAAACAAAAAAAATAAACAAC
>LR738710.1:585126885-585139339 GCA_902687465.1 Secale cereale
ATGGCCGCCGGTCTGCCGCGCCCTGCTACTGCCCCCGTTGCCACTTGCCGCGGCCGCGCCGGCCGGCTGCGTCGGCCGTGCGTGCTCGCCGCGCCCCCACTGCTCCGGCCAGCCCCGCCGGCTCTCCGCCGCCGGTCCCACCTCGTCGTGGCCTCGTCCCAGCCGTCTCAGGCGCTGGCCTTGCAGCGCCTGTGACCGGCGCCCTGGCCTCCCGCGTCGACCTGGGCGGGTGCCCAGTCGGGCCGCACCTAGCGCCCGCACCAGGCGACCGTTAGGCCTCTGAGCCTATGGCAAAGGGGCCCCGCCCCAGTAATGTTTAAAAAAAAGAATAGAAAAAAAAGAATTATTAATAATAAATAAATATAATAGTAGTTAATTAATTAAATTAACCTAATTAATTAACTGAACTAATTAAGTCTGTTTAATTAATCTTGGACAATGACAATGGGACCCGCCCCTGTGAACATTAAAATAAATAAATAAATAAATAAAAGGATAATAATTAATTAAGTTAAATAATTAATTAACTTAATTAATCTAATTTAACTAAACTTAATGATATCTGTTAATTAAACTAATTGCAGTTAATTAGTGAACAACCTATTACAGTGGGACCCACTTGTCATTTCGACCAGTCAATGGTCAGAGTTGACCACTGACGTCATGATGACGTCATAAATGCAATTTTAGAATTAAATTAATTATGTTAATTCTAGTAAATGATTAAATCCTTTTAAAATTAATATAAAATAAACCGTAGCTCGGATGGAAAAACTTTGTACATGAAAGTTGCTCAGAACGACGAGACGAATCCGAATATGCGGTCCGTTCGTCCGCCACACATCTCTATCATACCGAACATGCAACATTCCCCCTCCGTTTCATCTGCCCGAAAATGCCTAACATCGGGAATACTTCCCGGATGTTATTCCTCTTCGCCTGTATCACCGAGCACTGCGTTAGGTCACCTCTAGCATCGTGTATTGCCATGTTTTATTTTGTGATGCTATTGTTTGCTCTGTTATTTATTTTTTTCCCCTTCGTTGCTTCTTTTCGGTAGACTCCAATACCGTGATAGACCTCGAGACCATTGATGCTTCGGTGTTCGACTACGGCTACGGTTCCGAAGATTCCTTTCGTCTGCAGAGCTTCCAGGAAAGCCCCCCTCCCCCTTGATCACCAGATATCGCCTATTCTCCTCCCTCTTACTCTTGCATTAGTTTAGTACTGTTGTTGATTCGATAACTCCTATTCTGATGCATAGCCTGTCATTGTTGCTACCACTGTTGATACCTTTACCTGCTATCACAAATGCTTAGTATAGGATGCTAGTATTCCATCAGTGGCCCCACATCCTTGTCCGTCTGCCATGCTATACTATCGGGCCGTGATCACTTAGGGTGGTGATCACGGGTATATAATACATACACTTATACATGATACTTGTTGTGACTAAAGTCGGGTCGGCTCGTTGAGTACCCGCGGTTGATTCACGGATTGGGGGCTCAAAGGACATACTTTCCCGACGGCCCTCTGTGTGGATCTTTGTGGCGGAGCGACAGGGCAGGTTGAGACACCCAGTGGAGAGGTGGCCTGGCCATGATCATTGTCCGCGGTTATTTCATAATAACACGCTTAACGAGTTTGGATATTTGATCTGAGTCTGGCCGTTGGCCTATACACACTAACCAGCTACGTGGGAATAGTTATGGGTACTCGACGTCGTGGTATCAGCCAAAGCCTTATTGACGTCAGCGACTGAGCGGCGCGCGCCGGGTTGGACTGCGTAACGCAACTTCCTTAGAAATGGAGGTTGCTAGGTCTGCTCACCGGCCGCGTACGCAACGTGCAGGTGTGCGTTGGGCGATGGGCCCGGACCCCTGCGCGCCTAGGACTTAGACCGGCGTGCTGACCTCTCTGTTGTGCTTAGGTAGGGCTGCGACATTTTGATCTTCCGAGGCCGGGCATGACCCTGGAAAGTGTGTCCCGCCAAATGGGATCAAGCGTGCTGGGTTATGTGGTGCACCCCTGCAGGGAAGTTAATATATTCGAATAGCCGTGTCCCTCGGTAAAAGGATGACCCGGAGTTGTACTCTGACTTCATGACAACTAGAACTGGATACTTAATAAAACACACCCAGAAAAGTTCCAGATATAACTCGGTGGTTGCTCTCTCACAGGGTGATGTGCGGGAGGATCGCCGGGTAGGATTATGCTATACGATGTTACTTGGTTAACTTACCATCTACTTCCTTCTACTGCTGCAAGACGGAGGCTGCGAGAAGCGAGGATACTTGTTACTTTCCAGCTACCCTCATCTTCTGCTGCAAGATGGAGGTTACGAAAAGCGTAGTCTTCGATTGGATTAGTTATCCCCCTCTTATTCTGGCATTCTGCAGTTCAGTCCACAGATATTACCCCTTTACAGAGATATCATTGCATATGTAGTGTAGATCCTTGCTTGCGAGTACTTTGGATGAGTACTCACGGTTGCTTTTCTCCCCCTTTTCCCTTTTTGTCCCTTCTTCTTGGATGACGCAACCAGATGGTGGAGTCCAGGAGCCAGATGATCCCGAGATGTTTCTACGTGGAGTTCGGCTTCGAGGAGTAGTTAGGAGGATCCCAGGCAGGAGGCATGCTCCTCTTTCGATATGTATCCCAGTTTGTGCTAGCCATCTTATGGCACCTTGTTTAACTTATGTCTGTACTCAGATATTATTGCTTCCGCTGACTCTTGTGTATTTGAGCTTTTGTATTCGAGCCCTCGAGGCCCCTGGCTTGTAATATAAAGCTTGTATTATTTTAATTTGTGTCTAGAGTTGTGTTGTGATATCTTCCAGTGAGTCTCTGATCTTGGTCGTACACATTTGCGTGCATGATTAGTGTACGGACAAATCGGGGGCGTCACAAGTTGGTATCAGAGCCGACTGCCTGTAGGAATCCCCCTTTCCAACTCCTTGGCCGAAGTTGAGTCTAACTTGTTGTGTGGCTTACGGGCCCACAACACCAATGGGTGGTGTTAGGATCTTTTATTCCTCTTCTATGCTCTTGGACTCTAATCTCTCTTCTATTCGGGTTAAAAGATTTTGCTAACTCTGACTCTAGGTTCTCGTAACTATTTCTCCCGAAGAGCCCTCATTCTGGAAGATCACCTGCTTCGTCAGAAGATTCTGAGCATATCCCTTGATATTTTTCTGGGACCCTTGTGCTCATCACCTTTGCAATTCATTGCCACCGATATATCCCTATGGATATCTGCATGCACTTGTCATTCTCATGATCATTCCTCGTCGCTCTTGCTCTTACAAGAGGCCTCGAAATATTCTCCGTTGTCTCGAGAATCCTTCGAGTTTATTGTCTTGCTGTTTTGTTTCGCGTGAAAACCCTTACGGTTATTTCATCACATTTATCGAGGATCCGTGCTTCTCAATTGTTCATGTCTCTCACAAAATTCTTCTGAATACTTTTCGATCTTTCGAAAATCCTCTGCAGCCAGTTACTCTTGAAATTCTTGTTGGCTTGCATTATGGTTAATTCCATGTGACTAGTAGTCTTCGTTAGCATCCCTTGTCTTAGCCATTTTGAGCCTATTGATTCAATGCGTGCGTATGCACGCAGTCATTGGGTTATCCTTTTTGAAAATATCTTTTCGACTCAGACGTCGTTCCGGACATGAGTTGGTTTTTGGTAATTCAAACCTTTATTGATTGTCCAACTAAGAGTTTTCAACTTATCCATCCTTGATCATAGAGTCTACTTCTGATCCTTTGTTTTGGAAACCATAATTTCTTTCTATTTAATTGTCAAACTAATCAGGTGATTCTTGAATCTGATGCCTCCGCATTATTTCTTCCTCTCAGTGAGTACCGATACTCACATCAGCTCCGTTGTGGCTCGCCCGATCCGTTGTTGGATTTTTATCCGACAGTGTCCTTCATATTCAAGCACCTTGTGAGTTCTTCCCCTGATACATAATGCCTTTGGTAAATTGTATCCTCTGTTTGCCCAACCATGCTCTACTTTCGAGCTAGTGTAACTACTTTTGAAATTTGTGGTATATGTTACTAAGATGCCCGATGGGTTGAACCTATGCCTTCCGCTAATCCATGAGAACCCGAAAGATTTCACAGGTCATACTCTTCCGGTGTTCTACCAGATGAAATTCCAACTGTACAGTTTATCAAAGCGAGAGGTGAATGAAATGATATGCATTAAAGGAGTGGGAGTCGACCTTGAACTTTGTGTTCATGCCCATGAAAATGATGTAGACCATCTCGGAAGCTTCTTGCAAAATGATTATCGAGTTGTATGATTTTTTCGGTATTCTTGAATTGAATCCTTACAGTTATGGTTCCGACCATGCTGTCTTGATCTGATATATCTAATGGGAATTCATTCCCATGCCTCGTCTATTTTGGCAAGGTTGAAGTATCTACTGTCATAGGTCAATGACCCGGCTCTACTTCTATCATGTTCTACCTTCGAGTATTACCCCCTGGTATCTCGAAGATGTCTTGCCATTGCACCACATCTTACTAACTTTGTTGAAGTAATGTCTTTCCTTGTCGTATTCACTCTACGGGTTCTGGGTTGTTGTCAACCGAGGACATCGACTAGTGAAATTATTCCGCACTACAAATCAAATACCCCTAGTATTTTACTGGGAAATTCTGAACTCAACCTGGTCATTCCTATACTATCGCCTGCATACGACAGTTGGCGCCCACCATGGGGCATGCGCACGGTGGTGATGAGTTCTTGAAGGGATCTCTCCTAGGATCGAGGAGCTCGTAATTTCGTCAGATGAACAAGAGCCAGCTTGGAGAAATTTACATCAACGATGAGTTCATCAGTCAAAGATGGACGAAGTGATCGGTGGTGGCGGATCGCAAGGTTGATGGACAAGGGATTTTTTGGCTACCGCACTGCGCGTCCAGGGACTATCAGTCGAAGCTGCCGTTTATTCCAGCCACACGTTTAATCTCCAACGCATGGCCGTTCGGCTCAGCTCCGCTGCTGCCTCGCGTGTGAATTCCTGCCAACTTGGCCAAACTACAGAGCCGCTAGTTTCCGCGACTCTTCAAGTCAGTCAAAAATCAGATCAATGTTTGGAAGCACCGCGTGCAGGAGACCGAGTCCGAAGCTGATCACATCGCCAAAATTCAACTGAAACCGAGTCGATCTAGTACTGGGTCAAGTCGGGCGTTGTCTGGCCGTGTAAATAATAATAAAAAAAACCGAGTCCGATCTCTACCACTGCTCCAAGCTGTCGCTATCAGCAGTCCTAGCGCCAAGATCAATGGGTACCGGTGGATAAATAGTATAAAAGGCAAATCCCCTGATGCACTGCAGGCTCGGTGTCTATATCAAGATAGTAAAGTAAGGAAAAGTGCTACTAGGAAGGACAAGGCTACTATTGCTTCTTTATTCAAGCCTGGGAGGTGCCTCCTTTACGTGAAGATAGAGATTCCATCATGTGAGTTACAAATACCAAGGAAAGTTTACCATTAAAGAAAGAGAAGAAGAACGAAGCAATCAGGAGAAGGAACGACTAGTCCAAATTAATTTAATCTCAAGCCAGTCAACCACCGGCTGATGTCATCGGCCGCCTGCGCTGTTGCTCCAGGCCAAACGGCTGCTCCATGCCACGTGATCTGCTGCCAGGATATTACGTGCAGTCAGGCTGCTGATCGTGGAAAAAGAAAAAAAAAGTTAGAGCGCCACTACACGACGACACGCGTTTGATCAGCCGAGCCGCGTATTGCTGCTGTTCTACGCACAGGCTTCAAACCCTGAGACAGAATCAACAAATCAATTTTTCTGTCAAAAATAAAAGCGACACTAGGCTTTATCCAAGGCCAGTATCCATGTTCATCCGACAAAAATATCAGGTGCTATTTTTCCTATATATTTTATTGGCACATATTGCTTTTTGTCAAAGAACAATTACTTTGCTTTGTAATATTTTTACGCAGGACGACTGTTAAAAAAAAAGAGAAAAAAAAAGAAGGGAAGGTGGTGATACGCCACGGATGCACGGTCAGTTATGTTGCGCAACTTCATGAACATGCGTGTCGCGGTTCGATCTTACATCAACATGCCGGCCGGCTCGTCTGTCCGCATCCGCGTGTGCTGGTCTCCAGCACTGCGGACGATTTCTTCGCCAATAGACGCGCGCATACCACCGCTTCTGCGGTCCGGTCTACATTAAACACGCCGGTACCGCACCCGTCCTCATAAACCGGCCCAGCGGATACATGTGCGAGTCGCTACCCCCATTGCCGCGTTTACATCAATACGCGGCCGGCTCATCTGTTCCCCAGACGAATCAGGTGATATCTATCCTATTTATTTTTAATACATATTAATTCCTCCGAGCAAAAATTCCTCGCCCTGCTGTATTCTATATGCAGGAAAATTATTCATTATAAAATGGTATTATACTACGGAGGTGGAGGCATGCCGGACATTGTTCGACACAAATGATCGTCGTGATTCCACGGATTCAAACGCCGGTTTACAACGCCCTGGCCGTCTCTCTCAACCACGCCGATTTACAAAGCCGTGACCGTCATACGCGACAGCACCGGTTTACAACACGAAAGACAACTTGTTCGTCCCCACACCGGTTTACAACCCCACAGCCGGTTTAATTGTTTGATCCGCCTCTGGTACTGCGGTCGTTTACTGTCCACCCTGTGATCCGGTCTATTCAACATACCGGCTCAAATACACTCAGGTGATATCCATCTACAATATTACTTCTCTTATTATTTATTATTTTTTAAGAAAGCAAGATGCTTTGATCAGTCTGTCTGGTTGTGCAGGGCATATGCACAAAGGAGTGGTACAACTCTCGGGAACAAGAGATTATATCCGGTTCAAGAAGAGGAAAACCTCATAAAAAGGAAAAACCCCGGCCGGGTTAGGAGGAATATCAGAGGCCCCTGAGGACAGTGGTATCGCCCACACACCTCTTGAATGGCTATGTTATGAATTTTTGGGTTCCCTGAACAATAGTCGGTATCAATCCGCGTTCAAATGATGGCCCGGCCCCTGAGGACAGTGGTATCGTCCACACACCTCTTGAATGGCTATGTTATGAATTTTTGGGTTCCCTGAACAATAGTCGGTATCAATCCGCGTTCAAATGATGGCCCGGCCCCTGAGGACAGTGGTATCGTCCACACACCTCTTGAATGGCTATGTTTTGAATTTTTGGGTTCCCTGAACAGTAGTCGGTATCAATCCGCGTTCAAATGATGGCCCGGCCCCTGAGGACAGTGGTATCGCCCACACACCTCTTGAATGGCTATGTTATGAATTTTTGGGCTCCCTGAACAGTTTTGAGCCTGGCAGCTCTTTGAAAAAGCCTCGATTACATAGTTTGATTTACAAGAATTGTGTGTTTCTTGATGTTTTTTGTGTTTCATAACCTTTTTAAACCGGAGTGGAACAGCTACTCAAGTTGACCACATATCTATCAAATTGAAAGTCTGGATCATGAAAATACCAGCATGAGTAAACCGGTGTTCACTATAACCCGGATCATCTATCAAGCAACAAACCAACAAATTTCTGAACAAAGTGAACCGGTGTCTGTTATTAAACCCGGAATTATTATTGGATCTATCAAAGACTCCCTCAGAAAATAGCAAGTTTCGCCGGATTAAGAATATCAAGCATATTTTCGCAGGTATGAAGTATTTTATTTTCAAATATATATTTGGTAACATATTATCAGTTATGATGACCGGTACTCCTTAAACCGACCTGGTTTTGACTATAAGTCGCCAGTATGAGACAAAATAATGACCGGTGTTTATTAAACCCGGCCTGATTGTGATCAAACATCATTGGAACCGGTCTTCAAACCGGATTATATTATTCAATAGCCAAACATGGCTGGATTCCTATTATGGTTATCAATATTATGATTGAGGTCTTCAAAGTCGCTTTTAAGCGCAATGGATATTATTTCAACGATGGAAGTGATTTATTCTACAAAGGAATAGTCCCGAGTTGCTGCAGGCTTACAACCCGGCACTTGGGGGCTACATTATTCAGATTAAGATTACATCAAATGCACAAGTCTCAATCACACAAGCAAGTTGTCTACTTGACACTTGGGGGCTAATGGAAAGATCATTTGCTTCATCTGGAAGTACCGGTTCACCTTATAAATATAGCTAAACCGGAACTTGGGGGCTACCAATCGCTCCTGTCAACAATTCAAGGTACACAAGTATTCATCCATTATATTGAAAGGCCCGTCTAACTCAGTTGATAAAGCACAAAGCTCTTAACCTTGTGGACGTGGATTCAAGCCCCACGATGGAAGTTATGTTATATAATGTTCATTTCAATGATTATATCTACAAAGTCCCTGCTCATTATTGCATAATAACCCGGCACTTGGGGCTATATGTTGCTATTCAAGTTTACATGATCATATTTTCAAAGTCCCTGCTCATTATTGCATAATGACCCGGCACTTGGGGGCTACATAATATGGAATATTCAGTTTCATAGTGATTGGGATGAACAAATCCGGATTTCTTCAAGATTATACAAGGCTATTTTTCAAATGGAGTATATACAAAGTCCCTGCTCATTATTACATAATGACCCGGCACTTGGGGGCTATAGGTAATATGCATATAAAGGAGGAACATCTTCAAATTTTCAGTTCTGGCAAATCAGATTAATTGTATGACACGGCAATTTTGGCAATCATAAACCGGCAAGTTCTACATCTTCAAGCCGGCTGGATATCAGTTGAATATTTCAAAGACCAATATTTTTATCAAGTTAGAGAATTGAAGGCCGATTCAAGTAGATTCTGGATTTACAATATTTCTTATGCAAGCAAGTTGAATATGAAGCTGATCTGTTGACCCGGATTTTCTAGAAGAAGGAAGGATGAGGACTTAAAGATGATCAGCATTAAGTTTACCATGGACACATCCAAGCTAAACTTGGGGGCTAATGTCGGGGATATACCCCCGCGGTATGAACCGGCCGGAATTATAACCCGGCCGGTCTTGGCGGTTTACACTTGGTGATTCACTGGCGATCCGTTATCACCGGACGGTTTACAAGCAACCTGCCTAAATGATATTACTCACTGGTAACCCGGCGTATGGATCATGGATGACAGGGCCCAAGGCCCAGAAGGCCGGTTCATATTAATAGTGGGCCGGTTTAATAATAAAGCGCAAGGAATATTCTCCATAAAGGAAGCAAGACTAGGACTCCTTGTAATAGATCAATCCTAGTCCTACTAGGACTAGTCATGTAAAGCCTCCCCTTCAACATATATAAGGAGGGGCAGGGCTCCCCAAAGAGGACAAGTTTTAGAGTTACAAATTAGAGGAGAAGTTTAGACAAGTTTCTAGGGTTAGACACCAAGAGCCGGTTTACCGGCGACACCACAAGGATCATAATGAGACCTAGCCTCAAACAGCACGTAGGGCTATTCCGGATGATGTTTCCCGGGGCCCGAAGCTGTCTAAATCCGTGTCTTGCATCGCGCCCCTCGATTCCACTCAACCCCTTCAAGCTACCACATAGATGCGCGCCTCAACATTAAGTCCGTTGATCCGGACATCTGCCGTGTTAATTCCACGACACTATCTTTGACCGTGCTACCTCGTCCTTCTCTGGTGCACGAATTCTTCAGTATGTGGGCACGACTTAGTCGAGCTTTCAACATCATGTTGCTTATCTAGAAAGGAAATTATGGTTCTGAGCTTGCATCTTATATATTAATCCTATAACTTGTCACTTCGTCATTCCCTTGCTTGTTGCCGTTGTTGTTTGATTGCATCCTCTTGAAACCTCCCGGCAAATGTGTCGAATCACCTTCAACACTTTGACTTCTTCCGAGATGTTAGATGTGTTCATGATGAGAAATACCCTCCTTGCCCTTGATGATTTTTATTATCATCGGCAACACCCTAGACTTCCTTTCATCGCGGACTTGTCCATATTTTGAATACAACTTGCTCTCTAGCTAGTGTTGCAATCTGCCTTGAAGTATTACTATCTTTAGGTCGAGAATGTTGTGGGGATTGCTCCACATCTTAGAAATTCTCGGTATGATGATACTTCTCATCATCACCATTCTTCCTTGGTCCCCGTATTGTTTTTAACCGGGATACCAATATGCCAACGACGCTGCTTGAGTTCTGTACTTCTAGCAACCCTATTGCTTTGAAATTAATGATCGACAGTTCATTATTAGACCGTTGGTTATTGAATCATCGCTCTAGCACTGATATGGTTGCCTAAGGTCATATTTCGGGCACACCTTTCAACTAATGATTAATGGTGTATGTTTTCCTCGAGCATACAACATTATATCATTTGACTTGACAAGTGTCATCTTCTTGTTCACATTATTGTGGAAATCCCCCCGTTTGGAATTCTCGATGAATTGTCGTTGAGCCCATCAGCCACCTCCTCATTCTCTCCTTGGTTTAATGATGAACTATTGTTTCGGGTACCCGCTTCCTTAGTTCATTTCCCGAGAATCTTGCAATGTCATTTTGTTGAATTGTGGTGTACCTTTTCTTCTCGAACATCCTGAGTCTGAGGTATCATGACACCAATCGGATCTCAATCTCGGTCAGATATGACGGTTGGGACAACTTTCCAGGAGTTATAATATTGGTCCTTTGATGACTCGGTAATATGATGTCATGCCTAGCACCCCTGGCTGGAGGACCTATCATTATAATCTATTTTGCAAGGATAACCGTTCTTCCAGGAGGAAATTGTAAGACTTATTTTATAAGTTGCTCCTGATGAATCCTTTGTGTATCCAAGTCCGACCTTTGCTTCAAGACCATGTCAATGCTATCTCAAAGCATGCCTGTGGTACTCCGATTCTCACCAAGAGCATTTGAAGCGCGATGCTAAATGTTTCTTGGTTAGTTATCCAAACACCGTTGTATGCGTAACATCTTGATTAATCCTTGCCTCCTTATCTCAATGGTTGGGTACTTGCTCTCCTACCCTGTATGCCATGTTCTTCTTGTCCATGGGAATGATATACTCCTATTAATTGTGTGTAATCACAATTTTCCTTTCCATTTGTTTGTTTAACCTTTCTTTGATCTACATATAATCTAAGTAGTAATAATTTTCTGCTTATGTAAACACCTTGGCGTACAACTCTGTTAGTAAGACCTCGTTACTATTGTTGTAACATTCCATTAACTGCAGGTGAATGAGAACCTTGCCTATTGGTCCGCCTCATTACAATGAGCAAGAAAATGGTTCTCTTTGTCCCCCGTCCTTTGTACGGACATTGTTGCCAACATAGCTGACCGACTATCCTATGACATGCCTTGCTTTCTGTGCAAGATGTCATCGCCCTCCCTATTATCAACCCACATGGTGGGCCCATAACCCACAGGTCCACTGGATCGAAACCTGACTCTTCTTTACAACCCGGATTTTAATGTATCCTTTGAACCTGGCTTCGTATGTGATTCACGAGCTAAATTCTATACCATTATTCATCCTGGAATCAAACACCATGTTATTCTCGTTGTTCAAGGCCCCATTCTAGCTTCTGTCTAGGCATCGAATGATTGCCTACCCATTTGAAACTTTGGTATCGTTGTATATTGCACTCAACGAATTCACTGAAATACAACTCGTGGGGTACCTCGTGTATTTCCCATTGAGTTCACCGTTAGATGCCCAGCTTTGTGGAGATGCGTTCTTCCGAAGTTTTCCCCTGGTTGTGTTCGTAGGATGATGGAGACCCCGAAGAAAGGATGATGACCTAACCACGATGACTTGAAGCAGAGCAAATGAAGACATCAACGAAAGGGGTCAACCTCTTCGAAAGAGCAGTCAAGACCGAGAAGACTCGTTAGGTTTTTGCTACCAGCACCTTTCCCCCTATGCTCCACCGCTTAAATCTCGGGACGAGATTTCTTGTAGTGGATGAGAATTGTGACGCCCGGGTAGTCAAGCTACAGTAACCCTCTAGTAATGATGCCATGTCACCATGATTACTGTTGCTAATCTCGGGTTAGATCAGAACCGATCAAAATTCTAATTTGAATTAAAGTCAAATAATAAAAATTGCAGTTGTCAAATCTAAAATGTTCAAATTGTAGCAAACAAATCATAGATAATTATGGTGGAGAAATCACATTTTTATAACATGTTTAAATGCCCTAAAGTAAATCAAACAACAGCTATGACAATTTAATAAATACTTTATATAATTTATAAAATAAGCAACGGGTTTATTTAGTGCCAAATTATCCCTGGCATTAGTATAATTAGTTATACTAATTTAGATACTGTTTTCATATTTTTAGAATTAAAAGTAAATTAGAAAACTAATAAACAACAAAGAAAAGGAAAGAATAAAATATAAATAAAACAAAAAATAAACAACCCCCCCCCCTCGTTGGGCCTCGGCCCAGCT
>LR738710.1:585139604-585199127 GCA_902687465.1 Secale cereale
CACGCCATGGCCGCCAGTCTGCCGCGCCCTGCAACTGCCCCCGTCGCCACTTGCCGCGGCCGCGCCGGCCGGCTGCGTCGGCCGTGCGTGCTCGCCGCGCCCCCACTGCTCCGGCCAGCCTCGCCGGCTCTTCGCCGCCGGTCCCACCTCGTCGTGGCCTCGTCCCAGCCGTCTCAGGCGCCGGACTTGCAGCGCCTGTGACCGGCTCCCTGGCCTCCCGCGTCGACCTGGGCGGGTGCCCAGTCGGGCCGCACCTAGCGCCCGCACCAGGCGCCCGTTAGGCCTCTAAGCCTATGGCAAAGGGGCCCCGCCCAAGTAACGTTTTAAAAAGAGAATAGAAAAAAAAGAATTAATAATAATAAATAAATATAATAGTAGTTAATTAATTAATTAATTAACTTAGTTAATTGTGATTAATTAACCTAATCAATTAACTGAACTAATTAAGTTTGTTTAATTAATCTTGGACAATGACAGTGGGACCCGCCCCTGTGATCATTAAAATAAATAAATAAATAAATAAAAGGATAATAACTAAATAAGTTAAATAATTAATTAACTTAATTAATCTAATTTAACTAAACTTAATGATATCTGTTAATTAAACTAATTGCAGTTAATTAGTGAACAACCTATTACAGTGGGACCCACTTGTCATTTCGACCAGTCAACGGTCAGAGTTGACCGCTGACGTCATGATGACGTCATAAATGCAATTTTAGAATTAAATTAATTATGTTAATTCTAGTAAATGATTAAATCCTTTTAAAATTAATATAAAATAAACCGTAGCTCGGATGGAAAAACTTTGTACATGAAAGTTGCTCAGAACGACGAGACGAATCCGAATACACAGTCCGTTCGTCCGCCACACATCTCTATCATACCAAACATGCAACATTCCCCCTCCGTTTCATCTGCCCGAAAATGCCTAACATCGGGAATACTTCCCGGATGTTATTCCTCTTCGCCTGTATCACCGAGCACTGCGTTAGGTCACCTCTAGCATCGTGTATTGCCTTGTTTTATTTTGTGATGCTATTGTTTGCTCTGTTATTTATTTGTTTCCCCTTCGTTGCTTCTTTTCGGTAGACTCCGATACCGTGATAGACCTCGAGACCATTGATGCTTCGGTGTTCGACTACGGCTACGATTCCGAAGATTCCTTTCGTCTGCAGAGCTTCCAGGCAAGCCCCCCCCCCCTTGATCACCAGATATCGCCTATTCTCCTCCCTTTTACTCTTGCATTAGTTTACTACTGTTGTTGATTCGATAACTCCTATTCTGATGCATAGCCTGTCATTGTTGCTACCACTGTTGATACCTTTACCTGCTATCCTAAATGCTTAGTATAGGATGCTAGTATTCCATCAGTGGCCCCACATCCTTGTCCGTCTGCCATGCTATACTATTGGGCCGTGATCACTTAGGGTGGTGATCACGGGTATATAATACATACACTTATACATGATACTTGTTGTGACTAAAGTCGGGTCGGCACGTTGAGTACCCGCGGTTAATTCACGGATTGGGGGCTAAAAGGACATACTTTCCCGACGGCCCTCTGTGTGGATCTTTGTGGCGGAGCGACAGGGTAGGTTGAGACACCCAGTGGAGAGGTGGCCTGGCCCTGGTCGTTGTCCGCGGTTATTTCATAATAACACGCTTAACAAGTTTGGATATTTGATCTGAGTCTGGTCGTTGGCCTATACGCACTAACCAGCTATGTGGGAATAGTTATGGGTACTCGACGTCGTGGTATCAGCCAAAGCCTTCTTGACGTCAGCGACTGAGCGGCGCGCGCCGGGTTGGACCGCGTAACGCAACTTCCTTAGAAATGGAGGTTGCTAGGTCTGCTCACCGGCCGCGTACGCAACGTGCAGGTGTGCGTTGGGTGATGGGCTCGGACCCCTGCGCGCCTAGGACTTAGACCGGCGTGCTGACCTCTCTGCTGTGCTTAGGTAGGGCTGCGACGTGTTGATCTTTCGAGGCCAGGCATGACCCTGGAAAGTGTGTCCGGCCAAATGGGATCAAGCGTGCTGGGTTATGTGGTGCACCCCTGCAGGGAAGTTAATCTATTCGAATAGCCGTGTCCCTCGGTAAAAGGACGACCCGGAGTTGTACTCTGACCTCATGACAACTAGAACTAGATACTTAATAAAACACACCCAGACAAGTTCCAGATATAACTCGGTGGTTGCTCTCTCACAGGGTGATGTGCGGGAGGATCGCCGGGTAGGATTATGCTATACGATGTTACTTGGTTAACTTACCATCTACTTCCTTCTACTGCTGCAAGACGGAGGCTGCGAGAAGCGAGGATACTTGTTACTTTCCAACTACCCTCATCTTCTCCTACAAGATGGAGGTTACAAGAAGCGTAGTCTTCGATTGGATTAGTTATCCCCCTCTTATTCTGGCATTCTGCAGTTCAGTCCACAGATATTACCACTTTACACAGATATCATTGCATATGTAGTGTAGATCCTTGCTTGCGAGTACTTTGGATGAGTACTCACGGTTGCTTTTCTCCCCCTTTTCCCCTTTTGTCCCTTCTTCTCGGATGACGCAACCAGATGGTGGAGTCCAGGAGCCAGATGATCCCGAGATGTTTCTACATGGAGTTCGGCTTCGAGGAGTAATTAGGAGGATCCCAGGCAGGAGGCCTGCTCGTCTTTCGATCTGTATCCCAGTTTGTGCTAGCCATCTTATGGCACCTTGTTTAACTTATGTCTGTACTCAGATATTATTGCTTCCACTGACTCTTGTGTATTCGAGCTTTTTTATTCGAGCCCTCGAGGCCCCTGGCTTGTAATATAAAGCTTGTATTATTTTAATTTGTGTCTAGAGTTGTGTTGTGATATCTTCCAGTGAGTCTCTGATCTTGGTCGTACACATTTGCGTGCATGATTAGTATACGGACAAATCGGGGGCGTCACATATGCCCGAGGATGTTATCAAGAAGAAGGTCTTCCCTTTATCTTTGAAGGGAGATGCATTGACATGGTTTAGGTTATGCGGTGATATGGGATCATGGAACTATAATCGTCTAAAGTTGTAATTTCATCAGAAGTTCTACCCTATGCACCAGGTTCATCGTGATCGCAATTATATTTATAATTGTTGTCCTCGTGAAGGAGAAAGCATCGCTCAAGCTTGGGGGAGGCTTAAGTAAATGTTATATTCATGCCCAAATCATGAGCTCTCAAGAGAAATGATCATTCAAAAAATTTATGCTCGGCTTTCTCATAATTATCCCTCCATGCTCGATACTTCTTGCTCTGGCTCTTATATGATGAAGACTATTGACTTCAAATGGGATTTGTTGGAAAGAATTAAATGCAACTCTGAAGATTGGGATCTCGACGAAGGTAAGGAGTCAGGTATGACCCCTAAGTTTGATTGTGTTAAAGCTTTTATGGATACCGATGTTTTCCGTGACTTTAGCACTAAATATGGACTTGACTCTGAGATAGTAGCTTCTTTCTGTGAATCTTTTGCTACTCATGTTAACCTCCCCAAGGAGAAGTGGTTTAAATACCATCCCCATATTGAAGTAAAAGTAGTTGAACCTATTAAAGTTGAAGAAAAGACTATCACTTATAATGTTGATCCTGTTATACCTACCGCTTATATTGAGAAACCACCGTTCCCTGTTAGGATAAAGGATCATGCTCAAGCTTCAACTGTAGTTCGTAAGAGTAATACTAGAACACCTTCACCCACTGAGCAAATTAAAGTTGAACCTAGTGTTGCTATGGTTAAATATCTCTTGGTAGAAGATTTAGATGGACATGTTATTTACCTCCAAGAAGAATCTACTAGAATAGCCAAACCCAATGCTAGGAATAGACATAAACCGATTGTAGGCTTGCCTGTCATCTCTGTTAAGATAGGACATCATTGCTATCATGGTTTATGTGACGTAGGTGCTAGTGCGAGTATTATCCCTCTTGATTTATAGAACGAAATTATGCATGATATTGCACCGGTTGAGTTAGAAGGGATTGATGTTACTATTAAGCTTGCCAATAGAGACACTATTTCACCAGTTGGGATTGTTAGAGATATTGAAGTCTTGTGTGGAAAGGTCAAATACCCTGCTGATTTTCTTGTTCTTAGTTCCCCACAAGATGCATTTTATCCAATTATATTTGGTAGACCCTTCTTGAATACTGTTAATGACAAGATAGACTGCGTGAAAGATATTGTTACTGTTGGATTACGGGATACGTCTCATGATTTTAACTTTGCTAAATTTCGTAGACAACCCCTTGAGAAGGCACCACCCAGTAAGGATGAAATTATTGGTCTTGCTTCTATTGTCGTGCCACCTAATGATCCTTTAGAACAATACTAACTAGACCACGAAAATGATATGAATATGAATGAGAGAAGGGAAATAGATGAAATATTCCTTACACACGGACATGTATTGAAAAACAACTTGCATGTTGAAATCCTAGGGGATCCTCCTCCACCCAAGGGTGATCCCGTGTTTGAACTTAAATCTTTGCTTGATAATCTTAAGTATGTTTATCTTGATGAAAAGAAGATATATCCTGTTATTATTAGTGCTAACCTTTCAGAGCAGGAAGAAGAAAAATTATTGAAAACTCTGAAGAAGCACCGTCCTGCTATTGGATATACTCTGGATGATCTTAAGGGCATTAGTCCCACTATATGCCAACACAAGATAAAATTGGAAGAAAATGCTAAACCAGTTATTGATCATCAGCGATGGTTAAATCCTAAGATGAAAGAAGTGGTAAGGAAGGAAATTCTAAAGCTTCTAGAGGCAGGTATTATATATCGAGTTGCTGATAGCCAGTGGGTAAGTCATGTCCATTGTGTTCCTAAGAAAGGAGGTATGACTGTCATTCCTAATGATAAAGATGAATTGATCCCGCAAAGAATAGTTACAGGTTATAGGATGGTAATTGATTTCCGTAAGTAAAATAAAGCTACTAAGAAATATCATTACCCCTTGCCATTTATTGATCGAATGCTAGAAAGGTTATCCAAACATACTCATTTCTGCTTTCTAGATGGTTATTCTGGTTTCTCTCAAATACCTGTGTCAAAAGGGGGATCAAGAGAAGACCACTTTTACTTGTCCTTTCGGTACCTTTGCTTATAGATGTATGCCTTTTGGTTTATGTAATGCACCTACTACCTTTCAAAGATGTGTGATGGCTATATTCTCTGATTTTTGTGAAAAGATTGTTGAGGTGTTCATGGATGATTTCTTCGTTTACGGAACTTCTTTTGATGATTGCTTAAGCAACCTTGATCGAGTTTTGCAGAGATGTGAAGACACTAACCTTGTCTTGAATTGGGAGATGTGCCACTTTATGGTTAATGAAGGCATTGTCTTGGGACATAAAATTTCTGAAAGAGGTATTGAAGTTGACAAAGCTAAAGTTGATGCTATTGAAAAGATGCCATGCCCAAAGGACATCAGAGGTATACGAAGTTTCATTGGTCATGTCGGGTTTTATAGGAGGTTCATAAAGGACTTCTCCAAAATCTATAGGCCTCTGACTAATCTCTCAAAAAAAGATATTCATTTTGTCTTTGATGATGATTGTCTAGAAGCATTTGAAATACTTAAGAAAGCATTGATCTCTGCACCTATCGTCCAGCCTCCTGACTGGAATTTGCCCTTTGAGATTATGTGTGATGCTAGTGATTATGCTGTAGGAGCTGTTTTAGGGCAAAGAGTTGATAAGAAATTGAATGTTATCTAGTATGCTAGTAAAACTCTAAATAGTGCCCAACGAAATTATGCTACCACTGAGAAAGAATTTTTAGCAGTTGTGTTTGCTTGTGATAAGTTTAGACCCTACATTGTCGATTCTAAAGTAATTATTCACACTGATCATGTTGCTATCAAATACCTTATGGAAAAGAAAGATGTTAAGCCTAGACTTATTAGAGGGGTTCTCTTACTGCAAGAATTTGACTTGCATATTATTGATAGAAAGGGAGCTGAGAACCCCGTTGCAGACAACTTGTCTATGTTAGAGAATGTACTTGATGACCCACAACCTATTGATGATAGCTTTCCTGATGAACAATTAGATGTCATAAATACTTCTCGTACTGCTACATGGTATGCTGATTATGCTAATTATATTGTTGCTAAGTTTATACCTCCTAGCTTCGCATACCAACAAAAGAAAAAGTTCTTCTATGATTTGAGACATTACTTCTGGGATGACCCACATCTTTATAAAGAAGGAGTAGATGGTATTATTGGACGTTGTGTACCTGAGCATGAACAGGAACAGATCCTATGCAAGTGCCACTCCGAAGCTTATGGAGGACACCATGCGGGAGATAGAACTGCACACAAGGTATTGCAATCCGGTTTTTATTGGCCTACTCTCTTCAAGGATGCATGTAAGTTTGTCTTATCTTGTGATGAATGTCAAAGAATTGATAATATTAGTAGACGTCAAGAAATGCCTATGAATTATTCACTTGTTATTGAACCATTTGATGTATGGGGCTTTGATTATATGGGACTGTTTCCTGCCTCTAATGGGAACACACATATTTTAGTTGTTGTTGATTACATTACTAAGTGGGTAGAAGCTATTCCGACTAGTAGTGCTGATCATAACACCTCTATTAAGATGCTTAAAGAAGTTATATTTCCGAGGTTTGGAGTTCCTAGATATCTAATGACTGATGGTGGTTCACACTTTATTCATGGTGCTTTCCGTAAGATGCTTTCTAAGTATGATGTCAACCATAGAATTGCATCACCCTATCACCCACAGACTAGTGGTCAAGTTGAACTAAGTATAGGGAGTTGAAATTAATCTTGCAAAAGACAGTTAATAGGTCTAGGAAGAATTGGTCCAAGAAACTAGATGATGCATTATGGGCATATAGAACTGCATACAAAAATCCTATGGGTATGTCTCCATATAAGATGGTATATGGAAAAGCTTGTCACTTAACTCTTGAGCTAGAACATAAGGCATATTGGGCTATTAAAGAGCTCGACTATGATTTCAAACTTGCCGGTGAGAAGAGGTTATTTGATATTAGCTGTCTCGATGAATGGAGAACCCAAGCCTATGAGAATGCCAAGCTATTTAAAGAAAAAGTTAAAAGATGGCATGACAAAAGGATACAAAAGCGTGAGTTTAACGTAGGTGATTATGTCTTGCTATTAAACTCTCATTTAAGATTTTTTGCAGGAAAACTTCTCTCCAAGTGGGAAGGACCTTACGTTATCGAGGAGGTCTACCGTTCAGGTGCCATAAAAATCAACAACTTCGAAGGCACAAATCCAAAGGTGGTGAATGGTCAAAGAGTCAAACATTATATCTCAGGTAACCCTATAAATGTTGAAACTAATGTTATTGAAACCGTAACCCCGGAGGAATACATAAGGGACACTTTCCAAAATGATTCAGCCTCCAAAAAGGAAGAGGTATGTGATACGGTAAGTAAACCGACTCCAAAACAGTTCTAAAGGCTATTTTTCTCCGTTTTGGAATATTTAGAAAAATAGAAAAATAAACCACAGTCCGGAAGAGACACGAGGCGTCCACCTGGGTGGAGGGCGCGCCCCCCTTCCCAGGGTGCGCCGCCCTGCCTCGTGGGCACCCCGTGTGTCCCCCGGACTACGTTTTCATGTGGGTTACTCCTTTTGGTCGGTAAAAATTCATTATATATACTCCCGAAGGTTTTGACCTCTGTATCACGCAAAAATCCTTTGTTCTTGTTTAAAGTTGTGTTCTGTTAGGGTTTGCGGAGCCAGGCATCATGTCGTCTCCCTCCTCCAACAACGAAGGCAACGATTCTTGGCTAATGAAGATAGATCTGAAGAGGGAAGGACCCGAGGAGATCCACCAGGAGAAGAGGATCAAGATGGAGGTGGAAGATCCGGCTCCGGCAGCGAGAGAAGAAGACACCTCTAAATCCCTTCCTAATATCTTTACCTCAACTGAGCTAGAAGCTTTCAGGATGATTGAGTTAGCTCAGATTCGAAACAAGCATCTCACAAGTGAAAATATTTTGTTGAAGGATTACATAGCTGCTCTCAAAGGTATTATCCGCAAGCTGGAAGATCTCCTACGCTCGATATATGAGGATCCTCCGTCACTACTTGCAACTCCATCATCACCACCCCGGAAGAAGGAGACATAATCATATGGGTATGGGCACTCCCCTTGGCAACTGCCAAGCTTGGGGGAGTGACCCCGGTATCGTATCACCATCACTCCTATCTTTACCGTTTTACTTAGTTCGATCCTTTTGGTAGTATCTTGATCTATTAGAATGAAGTTAGCATGATCTAGTTGTGAGCTTTTGCTTTGTGAGCTTTATCCTTTGTAATCAAGTCCGTGAGCTATATAATAAAGATTAGTGTTGAGTCAAGGGCTTGATTCCCCCACTTGGGTCATGATAAAAAGAAAGAAAACATAAAGAGTATCAAAGATATCATATCGATATTGTGGGAAGTAACGACTTCACATACAAGAGTATGATAAATAAAAGTTGTTGGGAGTTGACAAACATAGTTTTGGTCATCGTTTCAACTAATAGGAAGTAATAAAAGAAGAGAGGCTTCACATCCAAATATACTATCTTGGACATCTTTTATGATTGTGAGCACTCATTAAAGTATGACATGCTAAAGAGTTGATGTTGGACAAGGAAGACAACATAATGGGTTATGTCTTCTTATATCTGGAATAAAGTATATTGTCATGGATCATCCAATATGTTGAGCTTGCCTTTCCCCCTCATGATAGACAAAACTTCTCGCACTAAGTAGAGATACTACTTATGCTTCCATATATCATTAAACCCAGTTTTGCCATGAGAGTCCACCATACCTACCTATGGATTGAGAAAGATCCTTCCAAGTAAGTTGTCATGTTGCAAATTTGCTAAAATATGTATGATTTATTAGTGTGGGAGAAATTAGCTTTATACGATCTTGTGATATGGAAGTAATAAAAGCGACGGACTGCATAATAAAGGTCCTTATCACACGTGGCAATATAAAGCGAAGGTCTTCTATGATAAGACTTTGTGCATCCAACCATAAAAACACATGACAACCTCTACTTCCCTCTGCGAAGGGCCTATCTATTATTCATGTCTTATAAGTGTCAAGGTGAAATCCGCCTTCCCTTTTTACATTTTATCCTTTGGCAAGCACATTGTGTTGGAAAGATCCTGACATATATACCCACTTGGATGTAAGTTTTCATGATCTATTATTGTTGACATTACCCTTGAGGTAAAAGTTTGGGAGGCAACACCATAAGCCCCTATCTTTCTCTGTGTCCGATTAAAACTCCATAAACATAAGTATTGCGTGAGTGTGAGCAACTGTGAAAGACTATATGATATTTGAGTATGTAGGCTTGCTGAAAAGCTCTTATATTGACTCTTTCCGATATTACGATAAATTGCAATTGCTTCAATGACCGAGACCAAAGTTCGTTAGTTTCCAATGAAGTTTATGATTCATACTTGATATTGTCGATGAATTGTTACTTTATCATAAGAATCATATGACTATATTTATATAAATTGTTGTTATGAGAATGATCATGATGCCCTCATGTCCGTATTTTGTTTTATCGACTCCTCTCTCTCTAAACATGTGGACATATTTTTCGATATCGGCTTTCGCTTGAGGACAAGCGAGGTCTAAGCTTGGGGGAGTTGATACGTCCATTTTGCATCATGCTTATATGTTGATATTTACTGCATTATGGGCTTTTATTACTGGTTATGTCACAATACTTATGTCTTTTCTCTCTTATTTTACAAGATTTACATGAAGAGGGAGAATGCCGGCAGCTGGAATTCTGGGCTGGAAAAGGAGCAAACTCTGGAAACCTATTCTGCACAACTCCAAAAGCCCTAAAACTCAACAGAACATCGTTTCAGAAAATAAAAAAAATATCCAGCGAAAGAAGTCCGCGAGGGGGGCCACCGGCTGCCCACGAGGGTGGGGGCACGCCCCCCTTCCCAGGGCGCGCCCCCCTGCCTCGTGGGCCAGCCGGAAGGCCCCCGATGCCCATCTTCTCCTATATGAGGTGTTTTGACCTGGAAAAAAAATCATAAGGAGGCTTTCGGGACCAGACGCCGCCGTCTCGAGGCGCAACCAAGACGGAAACCAATCTAGGGCTCCGGCAGAGCTGTTCTGGCAGGGATACTTCCCTCCGGGAGGGGGAAATCGTCACCGCCGTCATCACCAACAACTCTCCCATCTTGGGGAGGGCTATCTTCATCAACATCTTCACCAGCACCATCTCCTCTCAAACCCTAGTTCATCTCTTGTATCCAATCTTTGTACCCAAACCTCAGATTGGTACATGTGGGTTGCTAGTAGTGTTGATTACTCCTTGTAGTTGATGCTAGTTGGTTTATTTGGTGGAAGATCATATGTTCAGATCCATTATGCATATTAATACCCCTCTGATCATGAACAATATTATGTCTCGTGAGTATTTACTTTTGTTCCTGAGGACATGGGAGAAGTCTTGCTATTAGTAGTCATGTGAGTTTGGTCTTCGTTCGATATTTTGATGAGATGTATGTTGTCTCTCCTCTAGTGGTGTCATGGGAACGTCGACTACATGACACTTCACCATTATTTGGGCCTAGAGGAAGGTATTGGGAAGTAATAAGTAGATGATGGGTTGCTAGAGTGACAGAAACCCTAGTTTATGCGTTGCTTCGTAAGGGGCTGATTTGGATCCATATGTTTCAGGCTATGATTAGGTTTACCTTAATACTTCTTTTGTAGTTGTGGATGCTTGCATTAGAGGTTAATCATAAGTGGGAGGCTTGTCCAAGTAAGTCCAGCACCCAAGCACCGGTCCACCCATATACCAAATTATCAAAGTACCGAACGCGAATCAGATGATCGTGATGAAAACTAGCTTGACGATAATTCCCATGTGTCCTCGGGAGCGCTTTCCTTTATATAAGAGTTCGTCCAGGCTTGTCCTTTGCTACAAAAAGGATTGGGCCACCTTGCTGCACCTTATTTACTTTTACCCTTTGTCACTTGCTACCAATTACCTTATCACAAAACTATCTGTTACCTATAATTTCAGTGCTTGCAGAAAATACCTTACTGAAAACTACCTATCATTTCCTTCTGCTCCTCGTTGGGTTCGACACTCTTACTTATCTAAAGGATTACGATAGATCACCAACACTTGTGGGTCATCATCCCATTCCCGGTTATCAAAACTAACAAAGCCTTTAGGTGTGGAGAGGTAATAAAGTGTTTGCAGCAAGCACTAAGCAACTAGCTTACGAATTCAGAGCGAGATGAGGATATGTGCCAACGGTCGCCAAATATGATCAATAAGTGATCCTAGCTACTCACGTTCATGCATAACCCCACCATGTTCACTTTCCGAAACCTATTCGAAAAGAGACTGTCACAGTTACTCACACAGGTAGTGTATTCTTAAGGATGTGGTGTCAAGTTATCTACAACCGGATATTAACAAATTCCCATCTGCCACATAACTGCGGGAACGGCTTTCGAAAGTTCATAACCCTGCAGGGGTGTCCCAACTTAGCCCATCACAAGCTCACGATCCGCGGAGTCGCAACTCCATGTTTGGAACACCAGAGTATTCTCGGAATCCCATGCTCAAGACATTTCGACAAAGGTAAAACTAATCCAGCTAGACCTCCCGGCGTGCCGACACCCTGATAGTAGCCGCGCGTATCTCGTCTCAGGCCACGACTGGATAGGTCAGCCTACAGGTAAATACCAGATACCTCGGGTTTCCCTAAGGTGGCCCTGCAGTCTGCCCAGTTTGGACCAACACTCATGAGGAGCACTGGCCCGGGTTGTTGATTAAGAACTCGGGTTAATTACTCCCTATGCAAGTTTTAGTTGTTAGGCAAATGTAGTACCAAAGTTGGGTCTTGCTGGAAAAGCTTTAAGCGGTGTGAATTATCAAGGGGGGCCATAAACCCCAACCGTGTTAGGAACGCAAAATCAAGGAACATAACATTGGTTTATCGGGTCCTAGGGTGGCATGAGTGGAACAAAACACCAAGCAGAAGGCCAAGCCTTCCACCCATTACCAATATATATGTGCATTATTAAATAAGATAAATATTGTGTTATCCCAATAAAACAAGTCCAAACATGGAGCAATCTTCCAACTTCACCTGCAACTAACAACGCTATAAGAGGGGCTGAGCAAAAGCATACTTAGCCAATCAACGGTTTGCTAGGAAGGCGGTTAGAGTGTTTCATGGCAACATAGGAGGCTGACAAGACAAGAATGGGCATCGAGGCATAACTATAGAGCGAGACAACTAGCAAATCAAGATAGAGGTGATATCGGGGAACGGTTATCTTGCCTGGGATCCCGCAAGGTAGAAGAACGAGTCCATGAAGAACACAAACGGACGAAGTCGAACGAATCCTCACAACTCCGGAACGAAACCGAAGCTAACGGGAGAAGCAAACCGGAAAGAAGCAAACGACATGGTAAACACACATATCATAACCATGGTATGGTGCACAAACAAGTATGATGTAAGTCCGCTTTAAATATGCATGGCATGGCAAAGTGCTCAAACAATACTACAAATTAAGTGGAGCTCAATATGCAACGAGTTGCATATTGACAAAACACCACATTCACATATTTAGTTTGATCTCGGTTAGGTACCCAACAATATTAAATATATTTTTAAACATGGCAAGAGGTGAAGCATAAGTAAACTAGCTATCTAGGCATTTTAAATGAGGCCAGAAATAACAACAACAATTCCGGAAACTCCCCACATGCATATAAAGTTTATTTAACTTGAGCTACGGTTAACTAGTTATGAATTAAACCATTTTAACATGCCATCTAAGCAAAATAAAGCAAATAACAACTTTAAGCATTTGAATGTTGTTATCATGATGCGGATGATAAATGCAAGTTTTATGCAATTTTATTAAAAGTTGACATGAGCAAGATATGGAGTATTTCGTCACCGTGGTGGGAAGAAAGGGTGCCACGGCGGCGATAACCGAAATGGTGCCACGGCAACAAGTTGGTTCCAGTAACTCGTTGAGATGCCGGCGCAAAAGAAATGATGGCGTGTGCGAGTCATGCGAAAGAAGGTGGGGTGATCCCGTTACCGGGTTCCCACGGGTCGATGGCATGGAAACGAGCGACACAACGGACACGGCGCAAACAAATATTTCATCTCATACATCACACAATATTCATCCACGTGGTCATCGGCTCAGCGGTTATACCTTCGAAGCGTGCATTTTCGGGGCGGGACGAGTTCGACGGAAGAGGTACACGTTTCTAAGAGGAAGTAGTCGTTCACATTGCAGCGGTAGTTGTACATGCACGTAGACGTTTGGGTTTTTACGTAGATGTTCATGTCGTCGGTGTCGTGGTACTTGGGGTCTTCAGACTTGCCGAACTCGGGTCTTGGCGACGGTAGTTGTACACGGGGCGCCGGGGTCGTCGTTGACGTAGGGGTACACGTTTTGTAGGTGTTCATGTCGGCGGTAGTAGAACTTGACGAAAAACACACCGACTGTAGTTGTACTCGGGTTCTTGTGGTCTTGCCGTTGGGGTACTTGGTGAAATAACCGAAGACGGTGCTTGACGGTCCAGGTGTGGGCTGTTGGCGTCTCGGTCTTCGGCGACCCAAAACAAAGCAAGACTAAAGGGCCTCTGGTGGCAGCATCAAGGTAGGGCGGCGCGCGAGCAGTGACAGAAGATGCCGGAAAAACCCACGCGAGGTGCAGCGGTCGTGGCTCCGACGGAACTTGGCGCGAGAGGAACCAGGCGGAGCAACTCCGACGGGCACGGGACGGCTGGCGGTCGGGATAAGCGGATCCATCCCTCTTCCGACCGGATCCGGCGGTAGCTGCGACGAGGCACACGACCATGTCATGGAGGTCCTGGCCTGGGCTCGTCGGCGAACTCGAGGGGGCGATGAGGACGGCAGGCGGGGTGGACTTCGGCCGGATCCGGGCCGGAGATGGCCGGGGCGACGACGAGAGGAGCCAGGCGGGGGCAAGCTCGCTGGAGCATGGCGGCGCTGGAGGGATGGGGAGAGGGAGTCAAGGGAGAGAGGTGGTGGAGTAGAGGTGGGCCGCGGTGCCATGGAGGAGAGGCATGGGGCGGCCCTGGAGGAGGCGAGGCAGGGAGGCCGGCGAGCTGGAGGAGGGGCGGCGGTCGGCGGTGGGGCCGACATCGAGGAGGAGGTCGGGCGCAGGGGTCTCGCTGGGTGTGTGGCGGCGGAGGAGGACGGGGTGAGGGAGACGATAGGATCGAGCGAGAGGGAGATAGGTGTGGCGCTGAGGGAACAAGGTGCGGGGTCGAGGGGAGATGGGGATCGAACGAGGAGGTGTGGCGGCGTTGGGAGGGAGAGAGCGAAGGGGAGGGGGTCGAGGCTAGGTTAGAGTGTGGCTGGGCTGCAGGGGAGGGATGTCGGCTTGGTGGCTAGGCGGCCCAGTAGGGCTGCTGGGAGGCCCAACTAGGCTCTCTCCCTCTAATTTATTTTCCCTCTTTAGCAAATAAAAAGGGGGGTTTAGAAAAAAAATAGAGAGAGAGATAGAAGAAGAATTTGAGAAGGAGGCCAATCTTCTTGGACTCATAAAAATATGAGGAATTTTAACAAAAATGGCCTGAGATTCATAGAGGAAGTAAAATCCAAACAAGTTGAAATTAACTCGACGTGTTTGAATTTAGAAACCCATTCAAATGAACTCCAAATGGGTTGAAATTATAGGAGGTGACCCTACACACTAGATGCGATTTATGGGAATATTTGGAACATTTATGGAGAAGTAAAATTGCAACTCAATTTTACTAAAAAGGTCGAAAAGGAAGGATAGGAAGTTGAGTCGGATAAAAGAAGAGTTGAAGAATAATGCAAATGTATTATGGGCGATTCCAAGTTAATGGAATATTTATTATAGCTCCCTAATACCAGGAGGATATTTTATAAAGAGAAGTCAACCTTCCCTCGGTTTAAATGGACCGAAGATCCACACAATTTATTTAGTTGAGATGCAAAAGATTAATGACATGATGGCATGACGACATGATGCAATCCAAAAATAAATAGAGCAAGCACAAATGAAAGACACGGTGATCATGAGAAATATGGAAGTCTTCTGGAGCATCGGTCTTGGGGAGTCACAACTCTCCCACACTAACAGAGGATCTCGACCCGAGATCCTAGAGATGGCAGCGAATAGAAGAGGATAAAGGAAGAGGTAAAACAAAGTTGCTTCTTTCACAAATGAGTGAAACCACGAACCTTGAGAGGTTAAACAAGTTGAAGAAAGAATACAATGGAGATGAACGAAGATGAAAACACTCCGTTAGAAAAGAGGAACAAGGAACATTACGAGAACCTTGTAGGTTGAAAGACATGAAACAAGAGCCTAACGAACCAAAAGAATTTGAAACTGCACCGATATAACGAGATAGCCAAGGAATAAGAATGACAGAATTTGGACAGCACTCCGTCTGAAAATGGAAGGAATTGAATATGAACTTCAGGAGATGGGATGATGCTTGATGAAATCAACAACACACTAACTCCGAAGCAATTAAAAGAATGGCACAAGGGGTAAGAAAGATTTCAGACAACACTCTGGTTAAAAGAGAATTAAAACTTGATAAGATGAGAGAACTTGAACGGAGGACATGACACTCCGATTGAATGGATAAGCAAATGAAAGAACATGATCTTGATAACGAGATGATGGTTTCGAGAGAGCAACATCACTATGCCTCCGGAACAAAAGAATAGAATCTAGATTGATGGAAAGAAAAGAACGGAGAATAAAATGACAACTTCTCCACAATTGAATTTGAAAGAGCATCCTTACAAAGATGGATTGGACAAAGTTGTTGGAAATTCAACAACGAGAAGAATAAGCTTGATGTGGGCTTATGGAAAACATCTCAACTGGAGGTGAAATTCTGCCACTAACGAAAACAATTGATTTGATTGAGAGCACCAAAGAGATGAAAATTTTCTTCCACCAAGATGATAAAGAGATAACTTGGATAATTGATAAGCACCACAATAGCAACACTCCCAATGGAAGGCTTTAGGTGAAATCTATACCAAGATACTCCAACAAACAAAATCAGGAGTTGAAATGATCTCCTGAACAAAGAAAAATTGATGGGTTTACGTATCTCATTCCTTACAACTTGTGAATCATCAAACATGAAGGAAAATTGTCAAAAATGACATACCACCACCTCAAAAGATAAGGGAGCAAGAATTGCACTTCGAAGTGCAAAGAGAAGAATACTTGTGCTCCTCCAAAAAGAATCTTGAAGAACACTTCAAGGATGAATTAAATCATGAAGAACCACCATGAAGAACTCCGGTAACAAAAGGCTGAGAAGTGAAGGATGAAAAGAACAAGATTGAAGCCTTGCACTGATTTATATGGATCTTCGCGATGAGAAAATGAGAGAGCTTGGAACTCCGGAAAGGAAAGATGAAGCACTTGAAACCAAGAATTTATTCCTCGTGAATAAACTCCGAAGGAAGGGATTAATCACTTCAAGAAAAGAAGAATAAGATTTACTGTATGCTTATCCTTCATCAAACTAAATTGAAAACAAGCAACGGATTTGGCGTACTACTTATTCTTCTTGAAAAGGATTGGAGAGAGATATAGCCAAACTTGAGAAAAGTCTTGAACGACTCACTGGTAGGATTTGCAAAGAACAATTGAAATGATATGATAATAAAGGAAGAGGAATGTTAAATGAACCGCCGTAATAGTTTAAACGAATGAAGAAAATAGAACGAATTGCCGGAAGGAATTAGAAAAGAACCAAGGCACTTGAGGAAACTTAGATACAAAAGAACAAAGGGATCATGAGCAGAGTAGGGAATAATTGAATGATGCACCGGAAGAATTATGGAGACAAACGAAGAGGCATCAATTAAGAATAGTTGGAGGATGAAGTTGAAAACTGAGAATGAAGAAATCTTCTGAAATGATGGCCTTCGAAGGATCACAATGGAAAGAATTCATGACATATTCTGGATGTCTAAGAAAATATTTAGAGGAAAACTCTTCTTCGGTCTTCAAATGTTGAGAATGACGACGAGAAATACCACCATGGATTATTGAGGCACTCCGAAATGAAGAATAAAAAGGTTGAACCAATGATGAAAAGAATTTGAAAGTAATCTTGGAGAAGGCCTGTGACTGATGGAAATCATTCTTACGTCACACTTTGAAAAGAATTTCAGAATAACTCTGGAAAAAGAAATTAGAAGAGTCAGGTAAGATCCTGGGAAAATACATGTGGGTTAGGGCCCACTCAAAAGAAATCACCGTTGAAAAAGATTGCTTAAGAGATATTGTACCGGTTGAATTAAATGACTTGAATAAGATAACAACCTCAAAATATCTTGAATGGATTAAGAATGGAAACACGAATCTCCGAGATATCTTGAACACTCCGGAGAAGAATTAGAGAGAGTTGAATAAACATGAGAGACTTTGGATAAGAAATTTCAACATGTGAAAACATTTGAAACAAGAGGAAGGATATAATTAACACCAAAGCTTGAATTAAATCCACCGAAGAAGAAACAAGAACGGAGAATGATAAACTTGAAGCTCCTGAGCATCTTCCTGAGAAATCACCGATAAGAACATTGAAGGAAAGAATGAAGAACTTCACATGAATAAAATAGATACTTGATTAAATAATTATGGCTCCATAAGAAAAAGGGTGGGACGGTGGGGAAAACAAAGGCAAGTTGGGACGGGGAAAATGAACATCGTTAAGAAAAACGAAGAATTGGCCTTGCACATATTGAAATGATCGGGTTAACTTGAAGAGAAGCACGCCGGTTGAGAAGAATTTAACATAACAATCTCGATGATCAAGAAGGACTAGCACTCCCATAGAAATATGAGAACACCGATTAGGAAAGGTATGAAATCAACACTTGACTTCGAAGCAACTTGAATACCACAATAAAAAACAAAGGATAGATATGTTGCAACATAATCTTCACAATATCATTCGAACAGAGAATTGAATGAATGAATTCCATAGCTTAATGGTACATCTAGTTGTCGAGAAGCCACTTGGGAGAACAAAATGATAGAATAAAACAACAAGGTAACAGATGGAACAAATACATAATAGAGGTTTCGTCCCACATGTTCGTGCTGATGCCCCATGGCACGTGTTGCAAAGGGCCTTGCAACCCCCGGATCAGCATAGCCAAGGATACTTTAAGATGCAACCCCCTAATGTAACAACGACCATGATAACCTCTCCACTAGATGTTGAACCCCAACCTCATATCATGCACCCGTTGGAAGATTACCTAATAGCTACTTGAATCCCACCTATTAATTCCCGAAGCTTTATGGTTATGCAATCTGGTGTTGGGGATACAGGGGAAGAACAGTATCTCACCCAACCTAGCAATACCTACATCCAGCTGTATCCATCCGTCAACACATAACCATGCACCTTCGGAAACTGTTTACCTCGGACCTTCGAAACGCATCCGCTATACCAGTTGTGGCAATACTCCTGAACTATCCCACCAGTACTGGGTGACGTCGGGGTTATCTCACCACAAGACACGCATAGAAGACTTTTCGATGTCGGACGCCTCTGGTATTCTAGAACTATCACGATACACAATGGGACAACAATACCTCAGAGCTCAACTCCCCGGTACTCAGCCTAAATAGACGAGAGGTACCAAGACATAATTCTCGTCACAAAGATATCGGAACAATCCAAATAATACCTCTGTGATCCTAAAAACAAATTTGGTGAAAATTGAGGATAGTGATGTTAAAACAACGTCAGGAATCCTCACAAGAGCGACGAAGGGGTAAGAAGTAAAAAAGAAATCCTACTCTCTGATATATATATATATATAGGACTCAAAACATTTGTGTGTGTGTGCCTAGACTCAACCGACAGCGGTTCGATCAATCAGGGGGCTCCTAGGTCGTAGTAGGCTCTGATACCAACTTGTAATGCCCAGGATGCAACTATATCTCCTACGTGTCGAGGCACAAGTTAGAGACATAAGCACGTTCTGGAATGATCGCAAGCGTGGTATCTTTGCACAACTCATGTAATGAACAGGGATGAAAGAGTAAAATAGTTGGCTTACACTCGCCATGTCACACAATTAATACGATATTCATACATTCATCCAAATAACACAGGGTCCGGCTACGGACGAAATCAAACGACAAAAGATACCACAACCACAAGTCTTGATCGCCCCTAGTAGGAACCACTATTGATCGTCGGGATAAGTCACATACATGCGACCGCACTCTTCATCAAACTCCCAGTGAAGTTCTTGTTCATCTCCTGCATCATACTCAGTTGTACCTGCATCTGGTGTGTGTTGTAATATGTGAGTCACAAGGACTCAGCAATCCCATTCCCGGGTATCAAAACTGACAAATCATTTAGGTGTGGAGAGGTAATAAAGTGTTTGCAGCAAGCACTAAGAAACTAGCTTACAAATTCAGAGCGAGATGAGGATATGTGCCAACGGTCGCCAAAGATGATCAATAAGTGATCCTAGCTACTCACGTTCATGCATAACCCCACCGTGTTCACTTTCCTAAACCCATTCGAAGAGAGACCGTCACGGTTACTCACACAGGTAGTGTATTCTTAAGGATATGGTGTCAAGTTATCTACAACCGGATATTAACAAATTCACATCTACCACATAACCGCGGACACGGCTTTCGAAAGTTCATAACCCTGCAGGGGTGTCCCAACTTAGCCCATCACAAGCTCACGATCTGCGGAGTCGCAACTCCATGTTGGGAAGACCCGAGTATGCTCGGAATCCCGTGCTCAAGATATTTAGACAAAGGTAAAACTAATCCAGCAAGACCTCCCGGCGTGCCGACACCCTGATAGTAGCCATGCATATCTCGTCTGAGTCCACGACCGGATAGGTCTGCCTATAGGTAAACACCAGATACTTCGGGTTTCCCCAAGGTGGCCCTGCAGTCTGCCCAGTTTGGACCAGCACTCATGAGGAGCACTGGCCCGGGTTGTTGATTAAGAACCCGGGTTAATTACTCCATATGCAAGTTTTAGTTGTTAGGCAAATGTAGTACCAAAGGAGGGTCTTGCTGGAAAAGCTTTAAGCAGTGCGAATTATCAAGGGGGGCTCATAAACCCGAAGCTTGTTAGGAACGCAAAATCAAGGAACATAACACCGGTTTATCGGGTCCTAGGGTGGCATGAGTGGAACAAAACACCAAGCAGAAGGCCAAGCCTTCCACCCATTACCAATATATATGTGCATTATTAAATAAGATAAATATTGTGTTATCCCAATAAAACAAGTCCAAACATGGAGCAATCTTCTAACTTCACCTGCAACTAACAACACTATAAGAGGGGCTGAGCAAAAGCATACTTAGCCAATCAACGGTTTGCTAGGAAGGCGGTTAGAGTGTTTCATGGCAACATAGGAGGCTGACAAGACAAGAATAGGCATCGAGGCATAACTATAGAGCGAGACAACTAGCAAAGCTAAGATATAGGTGATATCGGGGAACGGTCATCTTGCCTGGGATCCTACAAGGAATAAGAATGAGTCCATGAAGAATACAAACAGATGAAGTCGAACGAATCCTCACAACTTTGGAACGAAACCGAAGCTAACGAGAGAAGCAAATCGGAAAGAAGCAAATGACATGGTAAACACACATATCATAACCATGGCATGGTGCACAAACAAGTATCATGTCAACTAGCTTACGAATTCATAATAAAGTGTTTGCAGCAAGCACTAAGCAACTAGCTTACGAATTCAGAGCGAGATGAGGATATGTGCCAACGGTCGCCAAATATGATCAATAAGTGATCCTAGCTACTCACGTTCATGCATAACCCCACCATGTTCACTTTCCGAAACCTATTCGAAAAGAGACTGTCACAGTTACTCACACAGGTAGTGTATTATTAAGGATGTGGTGTCAAGTTATCTACAACCGGATATTAACAAATTCCCATCTGCCACATAACTGCGGGAACGGCTTTCGAAAGTTCATAACCCTGCAGGGGTGTCCCAACTTAGCCCATCACAAGCTCACGATCCGCGGAGTCGCAACTCCATGTTTGGAACACCAGAGTATTCTCGGAATCCCATGCTCAAGACATTTCGACAAAGGTAAAACTAATCCAGCTAGACCTCCCGGCGTGCCGACACCCTGATAGTAGCCGCGCGTATCTCGTCTCAGGCCACGACTGGATAGGTCAGCCTACAGGTAAATTCCAGATACCTCGGGTTTCCCTAAGGTGGCCCTGCAGTCTGCCCAGTTTGGACCAACACTCATGAGGAGCACTGGCCCGGGTTGTTGATTAAGAACTCGGGTTAATTACTCCCTATGCAAGTTTTAGTTGTTAGGCAAATGTAGTACCAAAGTTGGGTCTTGCTGGAAAAGCTTTAAGCAGTGTGAATTATCAAGGGGGGCCATAAACCCCAACCGTGTTAGGAACGCAAAATCAAGGAACATAACATTGGTTTATCGGGTCCTAGGGTGGCATGAGTGGAACAAAACACCAAGCAGAAGGCCAAGCCTTCCACCCATTACCAATATATATGTGCATTATTAAATAAGATAAATATTGTGTTATCCCAATAAAACAAGTCCAAACATGGAGCAATCTTCCAACTTCACCTGCAACTAACAACGCTATAAGAGGGGCTGAGCAAAAGCATACTTAGCCAATCAACGGTTTGCTAGGAAGGCGGTTAGAGTGTTTCATGGCAACATAGGAGGCTGACAAGACAAGAATGGGCATCGAGGCATAACTATAGAGCGAGACAACTAGCAAATCAAGATAGAGGTGATATCGGGGAACGGTTATCTTGCCTGGGATCCCGCAAGGTAGAAGAACGAGTCCATGAGGAACACAAACGGACGAAGTCGAACGAATCCTCACAACTCCGGAACGAAACCGAAGCTAACGGGAGAAGCAAACCGGAAAGAAGCAAACGACATGGTAAACACACATATCATAACCATGGTATGGTGCACAAACAAGTATGATGTAAGTCCGCTTTAAATATGCATGGCATGGCAAAGTGCTCAAACAATACTACAAATTAAGTGGAGCTCAATATGCAACGAGTTGCATATTGACAAAACACCACATTCACATATTTAGTTTGATCTCGGTTAGGTACCCAACAATATTAAATATTTTTTAAACATGGCAAGAGGTGAAGCACAAGTAAACTAGCTATCTAGGCATTTTAAATGAGGCCGGAAATAACAACAACAATTCCGGAAACTCCCCACATGCATATAAAGTTTATTTAACTTGAGCTATAGTTAACTAGTTATGAATTAAACCATTTTAACATGCCATCTAAGCAAAATAAAGCAAACAACAACTTTAAGCATTTGAATTTTGTTATCATGATGCAGATGACAAATGCAAGTTTTATGCAATTTTATTAAAAGTTGACATGAGCAAGATATGGAGTATTTCGTCACCGTGGTGGGAAGAAAGGGAGCCACGGTGGCGATAACCGAAATGGTGCCACGGCAACAAATCGGTTCCGGTAACTCGTTGAGATGCCGACGCAAAAGAAATGGTGGCGTATGCGAGTCATGTGAAAGAAGGTGGGGTGATCCCGTTACCGGGTTCCCACGGGTCCACGGCATGGAAACGAGCGACACAACGGACACGGCGCAAACAAGTATTTCATCTCATACATCAAACAACATTCATCCACGGGGTCACCGACTTGGCGGTTATACCTTCGAAGTGTGCATTTTCGGGGCGGAACGGGTTTGACGGAAGAGGTACACGTTTTGGAGAGGAAGTAGTCATTCACGTTGCGGCGGTAGTTGTACATGCACGTAGATGTTCGGGTTTTTCCGTAGATGTTCATGTTGTCGGTGTCGTGGTACTTGGGGTCTTCGGACTTGTCGAACTCGGGTCTTGGCGATGGTAGTTGTACACGGGGCGTCGGGGTCATTGTTGACGTAGGGGTACACGTTTTGTAGGTGTTCATGTCAGCAGTAGTCGAACTTGACGAAAAACACACCGACTGTAGTTGTACTCAGGTTCTTGTGGTCTTGTCGTTGGGGTACTTAGAGAAATCACCAAAGACGGTGCTTGACGGTCCGGGTGCGGGGTGTTGGCGTCTCGGTCTTCGGCGACCCAAAACAAAGCAAGACGAAGGGGCCTCGGGTGGCAGCATCAAGGTAGGGCGGTGCGCGAGCAGTGACAGAAGATGCCTAAAAACCCACGCGAGGTGCAGCGGTCGTGGCTCCGGCAGAACTTGGCGCGAGAGGAACCGGGCGGAGCAACTCCGGCGGGGGGCACGGGACGGCTAGCGGTCAGGACGAGAAGATCCATCCCTCTCCCGACCGGATCTGGCGGTAGCTGCGACGAGGCACATGACCATGTCGTGGAGGTCCTAGCCGGGGCTCATCGGCAAACTCGGGGGGGGGCGATGAGGACGGCAGGCGGGGCGGACCTCAACCAGATCCGGGCCAGAGATGGCCGGGGTGACGACGAGAGGAGCCAGGCAGGGGCAAGCTCGCTGGAGCATGGCGGTGCTGGAGGGACGGGGAGAGGGAGTCGAGGGAGCGAGGTGGTGGAGTAGAGGTGGGCCGCGGCGCCATGGAGGCGAGGTGCGGGGCGGCCCCTGGAGGAGGCGAGGCAGGGAGGCCGGCGAGCCGGAGAAGGGGCGGCGCTCGGCGGTGGGGCCGACGTCGAGGAGAAGGTCGGGCGCAGGGGTCTCGCTGGGTGTGTGGTGGTGGAGGAGGATGAGGTGAGGGAGATGATGGGATCGAGCGAGAGGGAGATGGGTGCGGCACTGAGGGAACGAGGTGCGGGGTCGAGGGGATATGGAGATCGAACGAGGAGGTGTGGCGGCGCTGGGAGGGAGAGAGCGATGGGGAGGGGGTCGAGGCTAGGTTAGAGTGCGGCTGGGCTACGGGGGAGGGATGTCGGCCTGGTGGCTAGGAGGCCCAGTAGGGCTGCTGGGAGGCCCAACTAGGCTCTCTCCCTCTAATTTATTTTCCCTCTTTAGCAAATAAAAAGGGGGGTTTAGAAAAAATTAGAGAGAGATGGAAGAAAAAATTGAGCAGGAGGCCAATCTTCTTGGACTCATAAAAATATGAGGAATTTTAACAAAAATGGCCTAAGGTTTATAGAGGAAGTAAAAGCCAAACAAGTTGAAATTAACTCGACGTGTTTGAATTTCGAAACCCATTCAAATGAACTCCAAATGGGTTGAAATTATAGGAGGTGACCCTACACACTAGATGTGGTTTATGGGAAGATTTGGAACATTTATGGAGAAGTAAAATTGCAACACAATTTTACTAAAAAGGTCGAAATGGAAGGATATGAAGTTGAGTCGGATAAAAGAAGAGTTGAAGAATAATGCAAATGTGTTATGGGCGATTCCAAGTTAATGGAATATTTATTATAGCTCCCTAATACCAGGAGGATATGTTATAAAGAGAAGTCAACCTTCCCTCGATTTAAATGGACCGAAGATCCACACAATTTATTTAGTTGAGATGCATAAGATTAATGACATGATGGCATGACGACATGATGTAATGCAAAAATAAATAGAGCAAGCACAAATGAAACACATGGTGATCATGAGAAATATGGAAGTCTTCTGGAGCGTTGGTCTTGGGGCGTCACATTAGTGCTCCTGACCTTGCCATTTTGCGCCATGCTTTACTTCGTGATAGAACTTTTAGTTTGGGTGTTATGGTTGCTAAACGGTTGAGTTCAAACCGTTCGAAGGGTCCTATTTTCGGAGGCATTTTCGCCTCTCGCCTTGCTGAACACTTCGAGATACCCATTAGGCATTAAGAAAAAGATGAGAAATTGTTACCCACTATTTACTTAGATTATGACAGCATGGTAGCACATAAATTTATTCGCTATGATGAGGAAAAGAGGCTCATTTAGAATTTGATATTCAGTCAGGATTCTCGTCAGACTATTACTTTGACTGCACCTTCTTTGTTCGATATTCATTCAGGCAGGTACACTATTTCGCCCAAGGAAATCTATATATTTTGGGAACTTCCACAACCTTCGATACCTGAGCCAGCACCAGCCCTTGATCCGTATCACGAGCCTATCTTTCAGTGGGAGCCGTAGGAGCTCGCAAACCAATGGAACCCTTAGGATCCACCTCAGTACCCATGAGAGGGCTACTTTGAGCCGTGGCCTAGACCAACTTAGGCAAAAGCCTAAGCTTGGGGGAGTACGTATTTCTCACCGACATTACATTCATGTTCACACATTCATTCAAGTTGTCGGTGTTCATACCTTTTCATTGTATCATCCCTGTTAGTTTATTCTTCTTGTGAGTTTGAAAAAAACACTTTGAAAACCCCGGAAAAAATCTTGTTCTTCTTTTGTTTGTTGGGAGCTTTCCCGTGTAAATAGTTTTTCTTGTTCTTGTTTTACTTTCTTCAGAAAAACAAAAACTCCAAAAACATTTTGGTGTGTTTCTTTGAAATTCTTTTCTTTTTGTTTGGGGATCGAGAGGAGAAGACCACGATGAAAATGATGAGTGGCTCTTATATGCATTATTGATTATCTAACAAGAGCCCATATTACCTTGTCTTCTCCTTTAAATAAATGTTTGCAGATTCTGGCTTAGTCCAATGCACGTGCACTCTTATTATTATTCACACCATTCGGTCGTGCAAGTGAAAGGCAATAATGATGATATATGATGAAATGATTGAGATGGAGAAAAGCTGGTATGAACTTGACCTATTTTGTTTTTGTAAATATGATTAGCTTGTCATTCCTGATTCAGCTTATTATGAATGAAACATGTTTGCAATGACAATTAGAGATTATAGTTACTCGTGCCATGCTTAATTAGCTAGGAGTTTATAATGGTTTACCTTGCGTGCCAACATGCTTTTAAAATTGTTGTGTTGTAGTATGATAGGATGGTATCCTCCTTTGAATGATTCGAGTGGCTTGACTTGGCACATGTTCACACATGTAGTTGAAACAAAATCAACATAGCATCCACGATATTTATGTTCATGGTGATTTATATCCTACTCATGCTTGCACTCAATGTTGGTTAATCTCAACGCATGTTTATGACCGTTGTCGCTCTCTAGTTGGTCGCTTCCTAGTCTCTTTCTATCCTTCACCTGTACTAAGCGGGAATACTACTTCTGCATCCACTTCCATAAACCCAAAGTTGTTCCATATGAGTCCACCATACCTACCTATATGCGGTATTTAATTACATGTTGTTCCAAGTAAACTTGCATGTGCCAAACTCTAAACCTTCAAATAAAATTATGTTTTGTATGTCCAAATTGCTCATGTAGCGACTAGGGGTTGTCTTTATCTTCCATGCTAGGTGGGTTATTCTCACGATGAGTGGACTCCGCTTGTCATTCACGAGAAAAATGACTGGTAACCGGGATGCCCAGTCCCTTGGTCAAAATCAAATCAAAATATAAATAAACAAAGCTCCCTTGGACTATTGTTGGTATGGTTGGTACCCTTTGTTTCGGATAAGCCGTGGAGTGTGATTGATGGTGGAGGGGGAGTAAAACTTTACCATTCTGTTTGGGAACCGCCTATAATGTATGTAGCATGGAAGATATTGAGAGCTCTTGGTCGTTGTGTTGACAACAAAAGCATATCGCTCAAAATTATATTCATCTCTATTTTAAAAAATCGAGCTCGGGCACCTATGCAAATCCCTGCTTCCCTCTGCGAAGGTCCTATCTATTTACTTTTTTGGTAAGTCACCATCCTCTTATAAAAAGCACCAGCTAGAGAGCACCTCTGTCATTTGTATGTGTTGTTATTAATTGATATCGAGTATGAGTGTGACTAGATCTCTTTAACCATGAATTACAATGTCCAGTTAGTCCTTGATCTTCTCAGGTGCTCTGCATTTATGTTTTGCGGTCTCGGAAAGGGCTAGCGATATACCACTTTGTCATATTATATCATGATTGTTTTGAAAAAGTGTTGTCATCCGAGATTTATTATTATTGCACGCTAGTTAATTTTGTCATTGATATGATTAAATGTGAGTCCTAAATGTTATTGTGAATATGGTTAGTTCATAATCTTTGTTGAAAACTTGAATGTTGGATTTACATATTTGCAACAACAAGATCAAACAGAGTTTGTAAAAGGTTTTTCTTTGCCAATTTCAGTTTATCAACTGAATTGCTTGAGGACAAGCAATGTGTTAAGCTTGGGGGAGTTGATACATCTCCGTCATATCTACTTTTCCAAACTCTTTTGCCCTTGTTTTGGACTATAATTTGCATGATTTGATTGGAACTAACCCGGACTAACGTTGTTTTTAGCAGAATTGCCTTGTGCTGCGTTTGGATGTCTCTATTGAGAGCCTCTGAATTGCATTGGATCCAATACCAAATCAACCTTTGTATTGCAATGGGCTCCAATACCAATACAAATGTTTGGATGTACAAAATATTGCAGGTTGGAATTAGACAAGCTAGCAATACCAATGTTATGTTTGGATGCCATACAATGGAATTGATGGTTTGCATGAGCTGCGCCCTGAACGGAGCCGGCCGAGCAGCAGTTAGGAGCACAGGACGCAGTCATCCCCGACGGTCAGCCGACCATCCGCGGTCGGGATGGACCGACGCCAGCGAGCGTGATGGTCCAAGCTCGTGTAGATGCAGCCCCTCGTGTATGGGAAACTCTGACGGTCGCGAGATCCAGAGCGGACCTCCACGCCGGTGAGCACGAGGGCCAATCGATTAGAACAGGGGCGGGCGACGATAGGCAGGGAGGACAGCCATGCGTGGCTAAGGACGGCGGAGCATGGCAGCAGGGGAGAAGGGCGAGGCCGGCCGGGAAGGAAGGCACCTGTGTCGCCGTCAGACTCCATGGCGGGGAGTGGCTCAAGGGGACGGCGAGCATGAGCTGGGAAGAGGGAAGGAAGGCACCTGCGCCACCGCCAGACTCTGCTAGGTCGTCGCGGTCAGCCTCTCCTAGTCCTATCCCCTTCTATTTTCTGGTCACTCGAGGAGGTATGAGGGCATGCGATTTCAGCGCGATTCGGAGCAAGAGGGCTCCGTGTCGTGGGCAGGTACTTCGCGTGGGATGTAATTCAGCCAGCGTTTTCGTTTCATTACAACCTGCCAATTCGCTATGCAACCAAACACATGAATTGAAAGATTACAATACCAATTCAGATTCTAAGCATCCAATGGGAACATCCAAACGTAGTGTTGGTGTTATTTTTGTGCAGAAATATAAGTTCTCGAAATGACCTGAAACTTCATCGAGAGTATTTTTAGGAAATATAAAAAATATTGTCAAAAAGATCCATCGGAGGGGGCCCACACCCTGGCCACAAGGGTGGGGGCGCGCCCTCTGTCCTCATGGGCCCCCTGGACCTCCACTGACCTCAACTCCAACTCCATATATTCGTGTTCGGGGAGAGAAAAATAAAGAAGAAGGATTCATCGTGTTTTATGATACGGAGCCACCGCCACCTCCTATTCTTCCTCGGGAGGCCAGATCTGGTGTCTGTTTGGGGCTCCGGATATTGGGGATCGTCATCGTCAGCATCATCAACCTTCCTCCATCACCAATTTCATGATGATCACCGTCGTGTGTGAGTAATTCCATCGTAGGCTTGCTGGACGATGATGGGTCGGATGAGATTTACCATGTAATCAAGTTAGTTTTGTTAGGGTTTGATCCCTAGTATCCACTATGTTCTGAGATTGATGTTGTTATGACTTTGCTATGCTTAATGCTTGTCACTAGGGTCCGAGTGCAATGATTTCAGATCTGAACCTATTATGTTTTCATGAATATACATGTGTTCTTGATCCTATCTTGCAAGTTGTAGACACCTAGTATGTGTTATGGTCCGCATACCCCAAGGTGACAATAATTGGGATTCTTTCCGGTGATTGTCGTAGTTTGGGGAGTTCATGTATTCACTAAGTGCTAATGCTTTGGTCTGGTACTCTATTAAAAGGAGGCCTTAATATCCCTTAGTTTCCATTAGGACCCCGCTGCCATGGGAGGGTAGGACAACAGATGTCATGCAAGTTCTTTTCCATAAGCATGTATGACTATATACGGAATACATGCCTACATTATATTGATGAATTGGAGCTAGTTCTGTGTCACCCTAGGTTATAACTGCTACATGCTGAATATTATCTGACACCTATCATCAGCGATCCATTGCCTACGAGTTTGTTTCATATTGATACTTGCTTCGTTACTTTCGTTACTGCTACTGTTACAATCACTACAAAACTGCTACTATTGTTACTGTTACTGTTACTGTTACTTCCATATTACTTTGCTACTAAACACTTTGCTGCGGATACTAAGTCTTTCTAGGTGTGGTTGAATTGACAACTCAACTGCTAATACTTGAGAATATTCTTTGGCTCCCCTTGTGTCGAATCAACAAATTTGGGTTGAATACTTTACCCTCGAAAACTACTGCGATCCCCTATACTTGTGGGTTATCAGTACTCATAAGACCAATGCAGTGGGCAGTATAGTTGCGAGATTATGTGGTCCCTTGAGAATGAATGTTCTTCTACAAATAGTTTTCATACAAGTGAGACGGTAAGGCACATCCGGAAATGTAGTTCAAATTGTGATGTGATATCATAGACAATACCTTATGATGTAGACGAGACCAGTGTGTAACAAGATTATTCCAGTCACTGTCTAATAAATGTAGCACCAGAGACTTTACAGAAATTTCCTTTAGAGGCTTCCCATCAAAGTGCGCTTGCCTCAGGTAGGAACAATAGTTCATCAACGAGTGCTTGAAAAGCGCAACCAACCCTTGATCGTCTTGACTATCCAGTTTGGTCCTCACCTATTTAAAAGAATGAAATCTTGCTGGAATGGGGGTTTTGTGCCGTAGGGTTGGTGCTATGTCAACTGTCATCATCATACTGTTTGCTGCAGTTGGGGTCTACTGAGTTGGGGCATCAGAGATGACCAGTGTAATATGGCAGAGTCCGCTAGAGTTGTGGTCGTGTTTTCTGGGTCTGGTGATATTGCAACTACACCTATTGGGCTATTTGATTTATCAGGTGTCACTGCCTTTTCCAAATACTTTGTTCATGCTCCTCCGCGATCAGCAATCGCCCTCTTCCTTTTGAACGTATGATACACAAGAACAACATTTGAATGGATAAATATGGTATGATGACAGATGGAATATGTACTGAAAATGGATAGGCAGGGTGTATTCACATACACGATGTGTAAACTAAGCTAATTGCAGTGCAACAAAGTAGAAGCAATGCAAAGCATCAGTTGCAAGATATGTGCGACCAATATAACCTTGGAAAGTTAGAGCAAGCACCTTGATGGGTGAATAAGATAGGGCATCTACCTCTGACTCCTCCACTAGAGAGCTACATTGACTTAGGTCTCCCTCTAGCTCAAGAATCATTGTTAGGATCATATTTTGAGCACGAAACTATAGGTGGAGAGGATTTGCATTGCATCCAGACTTGATTTCAGTCCCTTAATGCCAAGTTTGACAGCCATGGCAGTGTTTTGCTTTATTCATTTCATGCGCGCAAGCTCATAATCAATATGATGTTGTTCAGTATCTGAGGTTATTATGTAATGCATTGTAGATTCAACTCGAAGAGTGTCTCCCTACAAACCCCTGCGTATACAAAGTTCATCCGCCAACCGTGCCGACCAGACCACACACAGAAATACAAACCTCTTGTGTCTCTATAACAAGCGGACACGCATTTCAAAACTGAAGTAGGAACATGTGAATCATATCAAATTCATATTTGAACAAATAAACGAAGGAATTATGAGTGGCATAATGTTTAGCTTCGAGGGTGAGTGCTTGTAGTGCGACACAAAGCAAGTAGGCAGATTGTATTCCATGTTAAAGATCATAGTCTATGTAAAAGGTGGATATGACACTTTATTTGTATACAATGCAGTGTTCGTTGCCCACACATGATGGAAGAGATCACACAGAGAAATACTATCCACTCATGTTTGTGGTTCCAGTATTTTGAAACAGTGTCGTCCACCATAAAAGAATATTGACAACAAATATGACAAGGCAAGCATAGAGGTAGTGAATCAATCATTACTTGTGAGCTTACTAGGACAAGTATGCAGAATTGTAACTGCGGTAAGAGACCGTCCAAAGTCTGAATCAAGAAGTTGGTCTAGCACTTATTGTTTGCAACTAATCGACGTGAATAATTGGATATCATATCGAATGAGTAAGAAAGACAAGTAAAATTGTCAACAAACCTGGCCTGCAGTAGTAATCTGGGTCAATGTCACTATGAAAAACAATCCAACATGACTAGTGTATGTTCCTAGGGTTGGAATTTTGAAATCCTATGAACTTTACAGGTACTAAAGATTACTGAAAAATATGAACCATTAAGTGTAGGTAGCACTCAGTACACGACAAACCCTAATGACAGTCATGCCTAATGAGTAATTAATCAATTAGAAAATGGATGATGGGGAGTGGTTGTTGAGTGTTGAGGAAGTATCCCAGAATAAATCGGGTTGGCTTAGTGGGTGATGCACGTCTGAACCCTGAACGGACTGGGAAGGTAGGCACGGCGGCGCGCCCGGGCAGCGGTGACGCTGTTGGGCGAGCGGCTCCTGACCTCCTGTTAGTCCGGCATCTCCTCCTAGAGTCATGTCATCTAGGGACGGCAAGTCGCCGGCAAGGCACGCGGCTGGGGGCGAGTAGAGATCAGAGCGCAACAGAACAGAGGGGAATCGGGGTCTGGGCCGACCTAAAATCCCAGGGTGGGCCATGGCCCACCGTGGGCACCCTGTAGATCCACACCCCAGCGGCATACATGCATTTTTGAAACTAAATTAGGAACATTTAGCTGACCAATTAAACGACTCTATTTTAATAATATCATATTCGTGTTTGAACAACTAAGCTTGTTTAGCTTGTTGGGTGGAGCAGTGTTATTATGACACGAAACACGTAGGCTGGTCGTATAGTGATCATAAAAGGGGGGAACCCTAAGCATCAATTAAACCCTATTATGACTGTGCCTTGGCAGATTTGAAGCTGCAAACCGCAGAAATGCTACTTAGCAACCATTGTTTGCTTCGAACTAAGAACTAAATTCTAAGAGCTGAAAAGATAGTAAACCAATTTGTGATCTATTTTCTGGTTGATATCAAAAAGTTGAGCAGATATAAAGTACCACCTCTCTTGCGGCGCTGTGTAGGCATCGCAGGTGCGATGGCATTGAAGCAGATCTGCGATGGTAGACTGGTCCATCGGGGGATAAGTCCCGTTGCGGTGGACGATAAGGTCGTCGGAGCTGCCCCGACAAGGAGGACGACGACGCCGATGATGCGAGAGGATGCGATGCAAGGCTCCTGGTCCCTCGCTGTGGATGAGAAACATCCATCTCTAGCAGTGGACGACGCGGTCTTGGTAGGCGCTCCACATAGTGGAGGACGGCGGTGATGGATGGGGTAGCGGACAGAGGAGGCTAGTGTGGGGACGGTATTCTAGCTCGGACAGTGTATGAATGGAAAATGGACGGAGAGGTACGGGGAACCATGTTTTTGGGATGCGCTTGTCTAAAATATGGGAAAGTTATGAACTTAGCCCCCGTTTAAAATTTATACGTCTCGTCGGTTGGAGATAGGACGGTAATCTCGCATCTCCCCAATATTTGCCCAGAGCGATTTTGGGCAAGGAGAGGCTGTTTTGGCGCCCAATGTTGGCGCCCACAATGTATGAACATTGCTGACAGGTAGGGCAGTTGCGTCACGTCTGAGTGAAGTTACAAACCTGCCTCTACTAAAAATATTTGCCTACATCGATTTCGGTCAAGTCGTGTTTGTTTTGCCGCCCATCATGTATGAATGGAGAAATGGACGGAGAGATAGAGGTCTTTCGAAAGAGCTTGAATCAAATGTGTTTTTCTGCCCACGTTTGGTGCCCACCATGTTTGAATGGGCTCAGAGGCGGTCGTGTCATGTCTATTTGAAGTTACTAACCTAACCCTATTGAGAGCAGTGGAAATCGGGCCCATGGATTGTCCGTGTAAGGGGTAGACAACAATTTTTATCTCACAAACACTGGCTTTGGGCAGCCGGCGTGGGAGTGGATATATGCCGCTTCTTTCAAATTTTGAGACAATAAGCATTCATGTTTACCCTGGCAACTAAATTAGAATCCATTTTGTATTCTTATATGAATCTTTATAAATCATTCTACATTTTTTAATATCTTCAAAAGCACAACAAAGATGTATTCCACTATCATATATGAATATGATTTACAAATGCCAATACTCGAATTCAGAAGGTAGAATCCAGTTTAAGGTGAATTCGAATATTTGAAACCACTTTATGTCCAACTCAAGTGTAACTTGTATGACACATGCAACATATATTGTACTCCCATTTAGATATGTACACAAGCGATGTCTCAAGATTCAAAATACAGAGTCAATCAACCAATAATGTACAAAACTAACAGGCATATAAACACTTATTGTAATGCCCAGTATGAGACTATACCTCCTACGTGTCGAGGCACGACTTAAAGGCATAATCTCATACTAGGATGATCTCAAGTATGGTATCTTTGCACGACTCATGTAAAAGAGGGGATGAAAATGTAAAAGAGTAGTTGGCTTACACTCGCCACGTCACACAATGTAATACATTAACATACATCATCCAATAACATCAAAGTCCGACTACAGCGAAGATCCAAATGAAAGATACCACAAATAAAGCAACACAAGGTCCCGATCATCCTAGTAAGAGTCCTACTGATCCTCTGGGTAAGACACGTAGTATTGCCCACGTTCTTCATCGAACTCCCAATACAACTCTAACCCACCAGTTGTGTAGTTCTCAATGGTACCTGCATCTGGTGTTGTGTAGAATCTGTGAGCCACGGAGGACTCAGCAATCCCGTTCCCGGGTAGCAATACTATCAAAGCCTTAGGTATGGAAAAGGCTTAAACAAGGTTGCAGCAGCACTAGCACTAGCTTACGTGTTTAGAGCGATAAGAGAAAGTGCCAACGATCGTCAAAGTGATCATGAAGTGATCCTAACTAAGCACGTCAAACATAACCCCACCGTGTTCACTTCCCGAATCCCTTCGGAAAGCGACCTTCACGGTTACTCACGCTGGTAGTGTATTATGATCATAGTGTCAAGTTTTCTACCGGATATTAACAAATTCCCATCTGCCACATAACCGCGGGCACGGCTTTCGAAAGATCAAACCCTGCAGGGGTGTCCCAACTTAGCCCATCACAAGCTCACGATCTGCGGAGTCGCAACTCCAAGGTGGGAAGACCCGAGTGTTCTTGGAATCCCGTGCTCAAGATATTCCGACAAAGGTAAAACTAATCCAGCAAGACCTTCCGGCGTGCCGACACCCTGATAGTAGTCGCGTGTATCTCGTCTCAGGCCACGACCGGATGGGATAAGCTACAGGTTTTTACCAGCCCTTGAGTTTCCCCGAGGTGGCCCCGCAGCATGCCCAGTTCGTACCAACACTCATGTGGAGCACTGGCCCAGGGTTGTTAATTAAGAACTCGGGTTTGCAACGCCATATGCAAGTTTTAGTTATTAGGCAAATGTAAAAGCAATGTTGGGCCTTGGTGGAAAAGCTTTAGCGCTAAGCGGGTTATCAAGGGGGGCCCATAAACCCCAACCGTGTTAGGGACACCAAATCAAGGAACATAACACCGGTTTAAACGGTTTCTAGGGTGGCATGAGTGGAACAAAACACCAAGCAAGAGGCTTATCCTTCCACCCATTACCAATATATAGATGATTTAGTTTAACAGATTATATATTGTGATATCCCAACAATAACTTCATCATGAAGCAAGAATCTTCAAATCTTCACCTACAACTAACAACGCTATAAGAGGGGCTGAGCGATGCTTACGTAGCCAAACAACGGTTTGCTAGGTTGGGTGGTTAGAGAGTTTCATGGCAACAATAGGAGGCTGACAAATAGACATAGGCATCGAGGCAATAAGCTAAAGAGTGAGACATCTAGCATAGGCAAAGATAGTAGTGATATATGGGTAAGGTCAACTTGCCTGTTGATTCCACGGAGGGATCATAACCTTGCTCCTCAAACTCAACCTCGGTAGAAACCTCGTACTCCGTATCGTCATCGGGCTCTAACCAAACACAACAATGCAACAACGGAACAAAATCAATCAACATGCAGTGCTCAACCACATGATGCATGAACATGATGAACAAGGACAAGAGTAGATATGATGCATGGCCTAGGGGGCACAAGAGTGCAATATCATCACATCCAAAAAGATCATACACAAGAATGAAACAAGCAAAGGAACAACTAACAAGTTTATGTATGTTGTTCAAACAAACATCCAACAAGTTTTAAAGGAGTTGGTTAACATGGCAAGGGTGCACAAACATTACAGCAACATGCTAGCACATTTAAATGGGCTGGAAATAAATAACAACAATATCCAGAAACTCCCATATTAATTTATTTGTATTTGGGACATATCTGAAAAACTTATGTGATAGAGTTGCCAAACATGCTAAACAACAGCACCAAAATATTCTACACATTTTCCACCCCAAATGCATATAAAGTTTGTTAAATTTGGAGTTGTAGATATTTAGTTATGATTTTTGCAAGTTTAAGCATATTTAAAACAAGTTTAAATTCAAATAGCATTTTAAATGTTTTTAACATGGCAACAAACAGCATATGCATAATCTACATAAAATGCTAAGCACTTTTCATATATAACTCATATTCATCAGAAACATATTTTCACAACTATTAAATAAACAAGAAAACAGAAAAAGAAAAGAAAAAGAAAACACAAAAGAAAAACAAAACAGGCGCCAGGGTCCAGAGTGACCCAGGGCTCAACTAGCCACGGCCACTGACAGGAGGGCCCGGCCTCGCTGACCTGGCGCCAGCGGGTGCACGCGGGGGTTGGAAAGCTGCAGTGAGGCTGGCAGGTGGGGCCTACCTGTCAGCCTCAGGCGAAAATTAAAAAGGGGGTGAAATCACCTGCCCCGCAATGGATTCGAACCCAAGCCCTCTCGCTTATCTGACGAAGACAAAGCCACTGTGCTACTGAATGTTTCTCGACAGATAGCAGGTGCTATCTCTAATGAGGTAGCTGTAGAAGCAGGAAAAGGGGGAAAACGCAGGCTCGTCGGAGCTGCTCCGGCGACCAAACGAGATAGCGGAGTGGTACGAGATGCTCCTGGAAGAGTTCCGCATCCATCCAGCACGCTAGCAGCACCTACAAAGCACTACATCGCGGCGATGAGCAACGACAGAACGGTGGCGGCGGAGCAACGACGAGGCGATGCGGAAGCCCTAGTGGAACGGCGACTGCACAGGCAGCACCTACGCGACGCGCTGAAGCTAATGGGCAGAGGAACACGGCCTAGAGGGGTCGGAACACTCGCCGGCGACGAGGTCCGACGGCGATGTGCTCGGGCGCTCGATGAACTAGGGCCTAGAGGGCATGCAGAAAGGGGAAAAGGGCACGGGGAGAAAGAGGAGCTCACCACGAGCACGGCGATGTGCTCAGCTGGCCCGGTCGTGGACGGAGTCGACGGCGGCAGCTCTTGAACAGGTACGGTCACCGGAGATGAAGAAGAGGAAGAAGAGCTCGGCGTGGAGGCGATCGGGTCCGCGCAGGCGACATAGTCGAAGGAATAGACGTCGTGGAAGCAGAAGGACACCTTTGGCGAGGCTGAGGTTGACGAGGGGCTCGCCGGCGATGAGGGGCTACTCTCAGATGCGCTCGGGAATCGACTGGGGCGGCGGATCTGGTGGAGCTCGGCTCTCCAGACGACGAGAGGGGGAAGAGGAAACCTAGAGAGGAGGGGAGGACAAGCTTTGGGTTTAAATGGGGGGCTCGGGCCTCGAGACATCGACGTCCGTGAGATCATGACACGACGGTGAGCGCGCGCATTGCTCTGCTTTTGCTGACGGAGGAAGACGGCGACGTGGCTCCGTGAGACAGACAGGTGGGGCCAAGGGGGGAAAAGCCACGACGCGACTGCTGCGGCCTGTTGGCTGGGCCTGCGGGAGAGATGGCCTGCGCTGAAAGGGAAAAGGAGATGGGCCTGGGGGAGAGAAGGAGAGGAAGCCCAGGCCACTGCTGAGCTGCTGCTTTTCTTTCTTTTTCTTTTATCCTCGGTCAGAAAAGAAAAAGAAAAGCACAGAAAAAAAAGGAGAAGAGTTAGGGGAAAAGAAAAATATCCCCATGCTCAGTGATTTATGCCCTATTTAATAAAATTGACTTGGACATTTTTAGGGGCAGAAAAATAAAAGGAGTTTGAACATGGTTCAAACTCTTGGTATTTTAAAACCCAACCAAATCATTTTCAAATAGGGTGATCTTTGGTGGAGAGGTTGTAGGCATGGGGCAAAGTTTTTAGGAAAAGAAAGAACAATGAAAGGGCTTGGTTAGGTGGCTTGCACAAAAGAGCAAAGAAAGGCAAGAAAAGAAAAGAAAGAAGAAGAAGAAGGAGAAGAAGAAGAAGAAGAAGAAGAAGAAGAAGAAGAAGAAGAAGAAGAAGAAGAAGAAGAAGAAGAAGAAGAAGAAGAACAAGAAGAAGAAGAAGAAGAAGAAGAAGAGGGAAGAAGGGGGTTTAGGGTTTAGCTAGAACCCACACACACAACACCACAAGGCCTCACTCTCACTCAACAATAAAGTAAACTAGTATGCCATGATGATATGATGATGAGCAATGCAATGATGCAAAAATAATAAATGATATGGCAATGCAAGAAAATAAATGACAAGAACCCCCAAGGATAATGACAATGATCAAATGATGAAGCTTTATTGCCATTATTGGAAAGTGTTACATATGGGGCATTACAAACTCTCCTACACTACGAAAAAGATCTTGTCTCGAGATCTAGGACTGGAAGAAGGAAGGATACTCAGAACGAAGGTGATCTTCTCGTTCCCACGTAGCTTCTCGGTCAGTATGGTGTGACGACTTCACTTTCAAGAACTTGATGGACTTGTTGCGGGTTTTGCGCTCAGTTTCCTCAAGAATAGCAACAGGGTGCTCACGATAAGACAAGTCTTGTTGAAGATCAATCTCCTCGAACAGAATGGTGCGTTCAGGTGTCTTGAAGCACTTGCGGAGTTGAGACACGTGTAACACATCATGAACATTATAAAAGTTGGAGGGAAGCTCGAGTTGGTAGGCTAGATCGCCTCTTTTGCCAAGAATATTGAAAGGGCCCACGTATCTCGGAGCAAGCTTTCCTTTGATACCAAATCTTTGGGTTCCTTTCATAGGAGAAACACGGAGATAGACATGATCTCCAATGTCGAAAGCCAAATCACGATGCTTGCCGTCATAGTAACTCTTTTGACGCGATTGAGCGGCTTTGAGATTCTCACGTATGACTTTGCACATTTCTTCGGCTTCTGAGATCAAATCATTTCCAAGGAGTTGACGTTCACCAGTCTTGGACCAGTTGAGCGGGGTACAACACTTTCTGCCATAGAGGATTTCAAAAGGAGCTTTGCCGGCACTTGCTTGGAAACTGTTGTTGTAAGAGAACTCGGCAAATGGGAGACAATCTTCCCACTTCATACCGAAAGAGATGACACAAGCTCTCAGCATGTCTTCGAGGATCTGGTTCACTCTTTCGACTTGACCTCTAGTCTGAGGGTGAAACGCGGTGCTGAAACGAATCTTAGTGCCCATGGCTAACTAAAAGAAGTCCCAGAACTTGGATGTGAACAAACTTCCACGGTCTGAGGAGATGACTTGAGGAATGCCATGCAACGAAACAATTCTAAAAGTGTACAACTCTGCCGACTGAGCTGCGTTGATGGATTCTTTGACGGGAAGGAAGTGAGATACTTTAGTTAGCTCGTCAATCACTACAAAGATATCATCATTCCCCTTCTTGGACTTAGGAAACCCAGTGATGAAATCCATCTCAATGTGGTCGAATTTCCACTCGGGAATAGGTAGAGGTTGGAGGAGATCGGCTGGGCGTTGATGATCTGTCTTCACTCTTGTGCAGACATCACATTCATTCACGAATTGGGCAATCTCCCTTTTCATTCGAGTCCACCAGTAAGATTGCTTGAGGTCTTGGTACATCTTGGAACTTCCAGGATGAATCGAGAGGAGGGAGTCATGTGCTTTGTTCATTATGAGTTTTCTGAGATCACCCTTGGGAACTACAATTCTGTCCTCAAAGAACAAGGTGTCTTTCTCATCAATACGATAGCACTTGTATTTGGGAGTACCCTTAGCAATACCATGTTTCACTTTCTGCACCATAGCATCACTTAGTTGGGCCTCACGGATCTGATCTTGCAAGGTAGGAGCAACTTGAAGATTTGCAAGAAAGCCTTGCGGAACAACTTGGAGGTTGAGCTTCCTGAATGATTCACAAAGTTTAGACTAGAACGGTTTGAGAAGGAGACTATTGCAATATGCCTTTCTGCTCAAGGCATCTGCAATGACATTGGCCTTGCCAGGTGTGTACTCAATGCTTGGATCATCTCAACCCAACGAGTCTGGCGAAGGTTCAGGTTTGGCTGTGTGAAGATGTACTTCAAGCTCTTGTTATCGGTGAAGATGTTCACTTTTCTGCCCAACAGAAGGTGTCTCCACGTGATCAAGGCATGAACAACTGCTGCTAGCTCGAGATCATGTGTGGGGTAATTCCTCTCATTTGGCTTCAACTGACGAGAAGTGTATGCCACAATCTTCTTGTCTTGCATGAGAACACCACCAAGTCCTTGCAAATAAGCATCACAAAAGACTTCATAGGGCTTGGACTCATCCGGAGGAGTAAGAACCGGAGCAGAAATGAGCTTCTCTTTGAGTGTTTTGAATGCCACATCACAATCAGGAGTCCAGGAGTACTTGACATTCTTCTGCAACAGGTTGGAAAGAGGCTTGGCAATCTTGGAGAAGTTCTCAACGAATCTTCTGCAATAGCTAGCGAGACCAAGGAAGCTTCGGAGTTGCTTGACATTCTGCGGGGGTTCCCAGTTGACAATAGCTTCAATTTTCTCGGGGTTCACAGAAATACCCTCGGCAGAGATGATATGGCCAAGATATAAGACCTTATCCAGCCAGAATTCACATTTGGAGTACTTCGCATAGAACTTGTGTTCACGGAGCCTGTCCAGAACCAAACGGAGGTGCTTGGCATGGTCTTCTTCATTCTTGGAGAATACCAAGATGTCATCCAGTTAGACGAGAACAAATTCATTGGTGTAGGGGTTGAATATGAAGTGCGTCATCCTCGAGAAGGTGGGTGGAGCATTTGCGAGGCCAAAAGACATGACCGTGTATTCATAAGAGCCATAGCTAGTTCTGAATGTGGTCTTGTGAATATCTTCTTCACGGATACGGATCTGATGATAACCCATCTGGAGATCGAGGTTTGAGAACACCTTTGCTCCTTTGAGCTGCTCGAACAATTCATTGATATTGGGGAGCGGATACTTGTTCTTTATTGTCTTCTTGTTCAATGGCCAGTAATCAACGCAAAGGCGCTTCGTGCCATCCTTCTTCTTGACAAATAGAACACCACAACCCCAAGGAGAAGTACTAGGCCTGATTAGACCCATACGCTCTTGCTCATCGAGTTGCTTCTTCAGCTCCTTCAACTCATCAGGGGAAAGCTTGTACGGACGCCGACATGCTGGCTCGGTACTGGGGTCGAGTTCAATGACGAATTCAACTTGACGATGTGGAGGCATGCATGGAAGCTCTTCAGGGAAAACATCTTCATACTCATTGACCACCGAAATCTGAGAGATGGCATTAATCTCGCCCTTGTCATTGAGAGAGAATAGCCTGATTGTGTTATCTTGAGAGGCGAAGATAATCACGTCTTCGTCAGGATGAGTAAGCTTGACTTCCTTATTTGCACAATCAATGTGTGCATCATGCTTGGAAATCCAATCCATCCCAAGAATAAGATCAATGTCGGAGTTGCCAAGAATAACCGGAGAAACCAGAAAGCTGTAGTCACCCATGTGAATAGATATATCCGGAGCATAGAAGCTAGAATTCATTTGCTTTCCCGGAGAAGTAATTGATAACTCCCTTGGTAAAGCCACTGTGCCCACATTGTGCTTGGATGCAAATGGATATGACATGAAAGAATGTGATGCACCAGAATCAAACAAAACTTTAGCAGGTTTAAGGTTGACTGGAAGGTTACCAAGTATCACATCTGAAGAGTTCTCTGCTTGAGCTGCATTCATCAGATTCACTCTTGCAACCTTGGGATTGTGCTGGAAAATAGCACTGCTTACAGGTGGAGGAGGCGGAAGGCGCCTTGGGTTGGGACACTTGTTAGCATAGTGACCCTTCTGAGTGCACTTGTTGCAAACCACTTCTGAGAGAGGACGGTGATAAGGACCACTCGATCTTGAAGCTTGAAACTGAGGTTTGGACTGATTGCTTGGGTTGGGTGGGTGGGAGAAACCATGGCCACCTGAGTGCTTGTTGTTGTTTGGAGGACGGAGCACTGGAGGAGGCGGTAGCCAGAACTTCTGCTGCTTTGCAACCACTTGGGAAGAAGAGGAGGAGTGAACAGCATCTCTGGTCCTCTTTTTGGAAGCTTCAACCTTGAGCCGGGCTGCCTCTTGCTTAAGAGCCATGTTATAGAATTGATCAAATTCATCCAGCTCGAACAAGGTGAGAGCTAGTTGGATTTCATCCTTCAGACCACCACGGAACTGACAAATCTTGCTCTTGGCATCTGGGATGTCTTGGTTGGCATAGCGTGCAAGGTTCTGGAACTTGACATTGTATTGATAGACGGACATGGTGCCTTGCTTCAGGTTGCGGAATTGCTCACGCATGCCTTCAATGACACTAGTTGGAATGTGGTGGGAGCAGAAATCCTTGCAGAAGTCAGTCCACGAGATCTCACGACCACCTCTGGAATCTTTGTATTGTTGCCACCAATCAGCAGCTTGATCCTTGAGTTGGAAGGCGGCAAACAAGACATAATCCTCGGGTCTCACGTTATTGCATTCAAAGTGCTTCTTGATGTCTGTTATCCAGTCTTCAGCATCTAGCGGATCCACACAGTAACTGAAAGACTTTGGTTGGTTTGCCAGGAATTGGTTGAGGGTTGCAAAGTGAGGTTAATTGAACAGATTGCCTTGGCGTTGGTTCCCATGACCACCTTGATTTGCTTGGTTGGCTTGAATGTTCTGCATCATTTGCATAAGCATCTGGGTGTTCTAGTTGGTTGCTTGCATAATTGCTCTCCAGGCTCAGACGGAGGAGGAGGGGAAGGAGGACGATCAGGAACTTCTTCACCCTCTGGTTTAGCGCTGGGAACCTTCTTAGGAGCCATCCTGAATGAGATGACAACTATTAGCCATTGATTGAAATATATAAGCTGAATCAATGGCTAGAATTGCAACATAAGTCTTCGCAAGAACATTCGAACAACATGAACGAATGTAATCCACAGTTTAATGGAACAACAATCTTCTCGAGAAGCCACTTGGGAGAACAAAAGGTAAATAAAAACAACAAGGAGCAGATAGAACAAATACAAGATAGAAGCTTCGTTCCACATGTTCGTGCTGAAAGCTCATGGAACGTGTTACAAAAGGGTTTTGCAATCCCCGAATCAGCATAGCCAAGGACCCTTTAAGATGCAACTCCCAATTGGAACAACGCCCATAAAACCACTTCACTCAATGTTGAACCCCGAACTCCATATCATGCATTCGTTGGAAGAATGCCTACGAGCTACTAGATGAACCCATCTATTAATTTCCGAAGGTTTCCGGTTATGCAATCGGGTGTTGGGGATACAGGGGAAGGACCGCGCACTCAACTCTAATCCTACATCCAGCTGTATCCATCCTTCAACACATAACCAGTTATTTTTGGAAATCGTTTACCTCGGACCTTCGAAACGCATCTGCTATACAAGTTGTGGCAATACTCCCGGACTACCTCCCCTGTACTGGGTGATGTCGGGGTTATCTTACCACTAGCCGCATAGAAGAGTTTTCGATGTCGGCCGTCTTAAGTATTCCAGAACTGCTGCGATAGATTTGTGATGACAACACCTCGGAGCTCAACTCCCCGGGACACTGCCAAAACCCCTAAATGACAGGAGGCATCGAGAACAATGTTCTCGTCACAAAGATATCGGAACAATCCAAATAATAATCGCGTGATCCTAAAAAAATTTGTGAATATTGAGAGTAGAAGAGAGAGAACATCGTGAGGAGTCCTCACCAGAGTGATAAAGGGATGAGAAGTAAAAAGAAATCCTACTCTCCGATATATATATAGGACTCAAAACATTTTCATGTGTGTGCCTAGACTCAACCGTCAACGATTCGATCAATCAAGGGGGCTCCTAGGTCGGAGAAGGCTCTGATTACCAACTTGTAATGCCCAGTATGAGACTATACCTCCTACGTGTCGAGGCACGACTTAAAGGCATAATCTCATACTAGAATGATCTCAAGTATGGTATCTTTGCACGACTCATGTAAAAGAGGGGATGAAAATGTAAAATAGTAGTTAGCTTACACTCGCCACGTCACACAATGTAATACATTAACATACATCATCCAGTAACATCAGAGTCCGACTATGGACGAAGATCCAAATGAAAGATACAATAAATAAAGCAACACAAGGTCCTGATCATCCTAGTAAGAGTCCTACTGATCCTCTAGGTAAGACACATAGTATCGCCCATGTTCTTCATCGAACTCCCAATACAACTCTGACACACCAATTGTGTAGTTCTCAACAGTACCTGCATCTAGTGTTGTGTAGAATCTGTGAGCCACGGAGGACTCAGCAATCCCGTTCCCGGGTAGCAATACTATCAAAGCCTTAGGTGTGGAAAAGGCTTAAACAAGTTTGCAGCAGCACTAGCACTAGCTTACGTGTTTAGAGCGAGAAGAGAAAGTGTCAACGATCGTCAAAATGATCACGAAGTGATCCTAATTAAGCACGTCAAACATAACCCCACCATGTTCACTTCCCGAACCCCTTCGGAAAGCGACCTTCACGGTTACTCACGCTGGTAGTGTATTATGATCATAGTGTCAAGTTTTCTACAACCGGATATTAAAAAATTCCCATCTGCCACATAACCGCGGGCACGGCTTTCAAAAGATCAAACCCTGCAGGGGTGTCTGATACGTCCAAAATGCATCATTATTTTGTATCATAATTTATCCTTATACATTGATATATTTCACGTTACGGTGATGTTCTTATGTTGTTTTGGTCTATTTTACACAGTTTGCAAACTTTTTGATGCCGAAGCAGCAGACGCAGGATTCAGCAGTAAAAAGTGGACGCTGAGTTGCTGAAGAAGAGTACCTCCAAATTACCTGAAAATTGACGGGAGATATTTTTCGGACGGATCACGAAGGCACGTGAAAGGGCAACCAGAGGGGGGCCACAGGGTGCCCAGGCGCCCTGGGGGCGCCCCCCCCCCCTGGCCGCGCCGGGGGGGCGCCTGGAGCCCCTGGCCCACCTCTGGCCGCCCCCTTTTGCATATATGCTCTCCGTTATCCAAAAACCCTAAGGACGGGAATTTTTACGGAGTTCCGCCGCCGCTCCGTGGCGGAAACCTACAGAGAAGAAAAAGCCATCTCCGACGGGTAGATTCCGCCGGGGAGATCACCTCCCGGAAGGGGAGATCATCGCCATCGTCATCACCATCGTCACGGGCATCATCGAGATCATCATCAACATCATCCCCAACACCAGCACCATCTCCATCTTCATCCAAATCTCATCTTACAATCGCAACTTGTGTTGTAACTCGTACTACCTATCCTCTCTACTCCATCGGTGTTGATTACTACTTTGTGGTGAATGCTATTGAGTTTTATTGGAGAAATATTATTATGTCCAGATTGTTTATCACCTATTTATCCCCACTGATCAAGATCTCCTTTATGTCTCGTGAGTAGTTACCTTAGTTCTTGAGGACATGGGGAAAGTCTTGTTGTTAGTAGTCATATGCTGTTGAAGTAATATGTGTTGTTTGATACTTAAGTTGCGTTGTCATTCTACTAGTGGTGTTGTGTGAGTCGAACACCCAACACTTCGCCTTATTAAGGACCTAGGAGAATACATTGTGTATAAAGAATGCTTATGGTGGGTTGCCGGAGTGACAGAAACCTGAACCCCAGTTCGCACGCTTTTGCATAAGGGAATAATGGATCCTCGATCGTATTGCTATGGTTAGGCTTTTGCCTTAAATTCTATCTTGTATTTGCGGATGCTTGCAAGGTGTTTAATCATAAGAGTGCACTCATCTTAGTCTAGAGAGTGTACTAGCATAGATCCACCCACTCAACACTTATCAACACATAACATTGTATCGATACGGAATATGGTGAAAGCACATGACTACCTCTCCCGTGTGTCCTCAGGAACGCTTTAGTCTTTATAAGTTCAGTTGCTAGGCCTCTCCTTTGCTAAAAAAGGATTGGGCCACTTGTTACTCTCAATGCCTTTTACATTGCTTGCTTTTACCTTCCTGTTGCCTATATCGAGAAAACCCCTAAAAAGTTATCTTTCAGTGCTTGCAGTAATTTCTTGCTCAGAATCGCTTATCAATACCTTCTGCTCCTCGTTGGGTTCGACACTCTTACTTATCGAAAACGCTGCAATAGATCCCTTACGGTTGTGGGTCATCAAGTACCGTTTTCTAGCGCCGTTGTCGGGGAGCGTAGCGCTATTGGTAAAGTGAAACTGGTAAGGAAGTTTTTATAATTCTGTTTTTGTTTTTGCTATTGTTGCTCTTTGTCCTTATGGATAACCCTGTTATTGGAGCGTTGCTTGCGGGAAGACGCCCCACACCTGTGGTGGTTGATCCTCCCCCTATTGAAATTGTGCCTTATAAAATACCAGCTGGCATTATCGATTATGTTTTGGCTAATCGTTATGCAGGAGACAGACATCACGGTGAACACTTGCTATATCTGTCACAACTAAGTTCATTATTTAAGCTTGCAGGTGTATCGAGGGAGTTTGTCATGAGAAAATTGTTTGCTGTATCACTTATAGATAAAGCTTCGGATTGGTATAGTCTTCTTGATAACTCACACTTGCTTGACTGGCAGGAGCTTATGTCTCTCTTTTATACTAAGTTTTATCCTCTTCATGAAATTCATCGAGACAGGAACTATATCTATAAATTTAGGTCTCGTGACGGAGAAAGCATTGCTCAAGCTTGGGGGAGATTGAAGTCCCTAATGCTCAAATGCCCTATTCATAAGCTTCCCAAGGAAATTATACTTACAAATTTTTATGCCAGGCTTTCTCGTCAGGATAAGGAGATGCTGGATGCCTCCTCTAGTGGGGTATTTCAGAAAAAGAGTGTTGAAGAATGGTGGGATCTCATTGAAAGGATCCAGAGGAATACCGAAGATTGGGAAATTGATAAAGGTATTGAATCCGCTATAAATTATGAACATGATTATATTGAGAGCTATGTGAAAACTGATTACTTCACTACTTTTTGCTCTAAGATTGGTCTTGATTCCCATCTAGTGATTGATTTGTGTAAGAATTTTGCCTCTCACGTTGATTCTTTTAAAAAGAAGAGAGACCAGCACCATGAACCTTTTAAAGAGTCACCTATTGACATTTATGTTGCTGACCCTATTTTGCCTACAGTTATATATGAAAAGCCTCCTTTTCCCGCAAGGATAAAGGAGCACTCTTTTGTGACAGGCATAATAAATAAAAGTGAGAGAGGAGTTGATGAGCCTGAGGACCAGATCAAAGTCGATCCTCAAGTTGCATTGATTAAAGACCTTGCTACTAATGATGTTTTGGATTCCAATATAAATTTTTGTGCTGTTTCCACTAACCTTGTCACAGCCAAGAATAAAGGCCCAATTTCAGGTACTCCAGTGGTATCTGTTAAAATAGGAGATCACAATTATTATGGGCTATGCGATTTGGGATCGAGTGCAAGCGCTATCCCCTATTCACTTTATGAAGAAATCATCGGTGAGATTTCCCCTTGTGAACTTGAAGAAGTTGATGTTACCATTCATCTTGCAAACAGAACAACTATCTCTCCTATCGGAATTGTGAGAGACGTTGAAGTCCTATGTGGAAAGGTAAAATACCCTACCGACTTTCTAGTACTTGGTTCAGAGAGGGACAATTTTTGTCCAATTATTTTTGGTAGACCTTTTCTTAGGACTTGTGGAGCTATAATAGATTGCAAGAAAGGTAAAGTTTCTGTTGAATTCGATGGTGAGCCATATGAATTTAATTTTTCTAAGTTCTCTAAGCAGCCTCATGGTACTGATTTACCCAGTGATGATAAAATTATTGAAAGTATTGCCTCTATTGCTATTCCCCCTAATGATCGTTTGCAGCAATACATGGAGGACCACGAGAATGATTTGCATATGCAGGAAAGAAATGAACTAGATGAAATATTCTTGAGGCAGCCTGCTATTCTGAAGCACAACCTTCTGGTTGAACCTTTGGGAATTTTATCAAAACCGAAAGAAGATCCGGTGTTCGATCTTAAACCTCTGCTCGATACGCTCAAGTATGCTTATTTAGATGAAAAGAAAGTATATCCTTTTATTATCAATTCTAACCTTTCAGGATATGAAGAAGAGAGATTATTGGAAGTACTTCGTAAACACCGAGGCGCAATTGGCTATACCCTTGATGACCTTAAGGGGATTAGTCCATCTATCTGTCAACATACTATCAACCTTGAGCCTGATGCTAAACCAGTTGTTGATCATCAACGACGGTTGAACCCGAAGATGATGGATGTTGTGAGAACTGAGATTCTCAAGCTTCTGGCCGCAGGTATTATCTACCCTATAGCTGATAGTAAGTGGGTAAGTCCGGTACATTGTGTTCCTAAGAAAGGAGGTACAAATGTGGTTCCTAATGATAAAAATGAATTAATACCTCAGAGAATTATTATTGGATATAGAATGTGTATTGATTACAGGAAGTTGAACAAAGCAACCAGGAAGGATCACTACCCGTTGCCGTTCATCGACCAAATGCTTGAAAGGTTATCCAAAAATACCCACTTTTGTTATCTCGATGGTTATTCTGGCTTCTCTCAAATTCATGTTAACACTGCCGATCAAGAGAAGACCACTTTTACTTGTCTCTTTGGTACTTATGCTTACAGGCGTATGCCTTTTGGTTTATGTAATGCCCCTGCTACTTTTCAAAGGTGTATGTCTGCTATCTTTCATGGTTTCTGCGGGGATATTATGGAAGTCTTCATGGATGATTTCTCCGTCTATGGAACTTCTTTTGACCATTGTCTTCACAATCTTAATAAAGTTTTGCAGAGATGCGAGGAGACAAATTTGGTACTCAACTGGGAAAAGTGCCACTTCATGGTTAATGAAGGAATTGTTCTTGGTCACAAGATTTCCGAAAGGGGAATTGAAGTGGACAAGGCTAAGATCGAAGCTATTGAGAGGATGCCCTACCCAAGGGACATCAAAGGTATTCGCAGTTTTCTCGGTCATGCAGGTTTTTATAGAAGATTTATTAAAGACTTTTCTAAAACCTCAAGACCCCTCACTAATCTTCTCCAGAAGGACGTTCCTTTTGTATTTGATGAAAATTGTAAGGAAGCTTTTGAAGTCCTTAAGAAAGCTTTAATAACCGCTCCTATAGTGCAACCACCTGACTGGAATTTACCTTTTGAGATTATGTGTGATGCTAGTGATTTTGCTGTTGGAGCTGTTTTAGGACAAAGAGTTGATAAGAAATTGAATGTTATACATTATGCTAGCAAAACCCTTGATAGTGCTCAAAGGAATTATGCTACTACTGAGAAGGAATTCTTAGTTGTAGTATTTGCTTGTGATAAGTTTAGGCAGTATATTGTTGATTCCAAAGTTATTATTCATACTGATCATGCTGCCATTAAGTATCTTATGACAAAGAAGGATGCCAAGCCAAGGCTTATCAGGTGGGTACTCCTCCTTCAAGAATTTGATTTGCAGATTGTTGATAGGAAAGGAGAAGACAATCCGGTGGCGGACAATCTTTCAAGGATGGAAGATATACCGCATGATCCCATCCCAGTTAACGATAGTTTTCCAGACGAGCAACTTGCCGTTGTAAAAGTACAATCTCTTTCCGATCCTTGGTATGCAGATTATGCTAATTTTATTGTTGCAAAGTATTTGCCTCCAGGTTTAACACTTCAGCAAAGGAAGAAGTTCTTTCATGATTTGAGGCACTACTTTTGGGATGACCCACATCTTTTCAAAGAAGGCCCCCATGGGATCCTGAGAAGATGCATACCGGAACATGAGCAAAAGGACATTCTCAGACGGTGCCATGATAGTCCCTATGGAGGACATCATGCCGGTGAGAGGACTGCACATAAGGTTCTTCAATCAGGTTTTTATTGGCCTACTCTCTTTAAAGATGCTAGAAATTATGTTTTAGCATGTGATAAATGTCAGAGAGTTGGTAACATTAGTAGAAGGAATGAGATGCCTATGAATTACTCACTAGTGATTGAACCTTTCGATTGTTGGGGTTTTGATTTTATGGGTCCTTTTCCTTCTTCGCACAAGTACACTCACATTTTAGTAGCTGTTGATTATGTGACCAAGTGGGTTGAAGCAATCCCCACTGAAAGTGCTGATCACAAGACATCTTTGAAAATGCTTAAAGATGTGATTTTTCCTAGGTTTGGTGTACCAAGGTATCTCATGACCGATGGAGGATCACACTTCACGCACGGAGCTTTTAGGAAAGCTTTGGCCAAATACGATGTTAACCATAGAATTGCTTCACCATATCATCCTCAAACTAGTGGGCAAGTTGAGCTCACCAATAGAGAGATTAAGTTGATCTTGCAGAAGACAGTAAACAGAAATAGAAAGGACTGGTCAAATAAGTTAGGAGATGCTTTGTGGGCATATAGAACTGCTTACAAAAACCCCATGGGCATGTCCCCCTATAAGATGGTGTATGGCAAGGCTTGCCATTTGCCATTAGAGTTAGAGCACAAAGCTTTCTGGGCTGTTAGAGAGCTGAATGCTGACCCAAAATTAGCTGGTGAGAAGCGTCTCATGAACTTGACTTCTCTAGATGAATGGAGAAGTGAAGCTTACGAGAGCGCTAAAATGTTCAAGGAAAAGGTAAAAAAGTGGCATGATAGGAAGATTCTGAAACGTGAATTTAATGTTGGTGACAAAGTTTTGTTGTTTAGATCCCGTTTTAGGTTTTCTTCAGGTAATCTACTTTCCAGGTGGGAAGGACCATTTCATATTGAAGAAGTTTATCGGTCTGGTGCAATTAAGATTAATAATTTTGAAGGCACCAAACCTCAAGTTGTGAATGGGCAAAGGCTTAAACATTACATAGCAGGAGACCCTGTCAATGTTGATGTGAATATAATATACACAACAACTCACGAAGAACATGTTGCAGCCCTGTTTCAGACGCCAGCAGAAGTAGAATAAAGAAAAGGTATGTAGTACGGTAAGGAAACATTGCGAACCGCCATAAAAGTTCCGTATTACGAGTTTTTGCAAAATTAGTAAAATTCTGAGCCTAAGTGGAGCCGGAGACGACCTCCAGGGCCCCCCTGGCGCGCCCCACCTCCTGGCCGCGCCGGGAGGCCGCCTGGACACCCGGGAGTCCGCCTCCGACCCCGCTTTGGTCTGTTACCTTCCTTTCTGTGCATAAATTTTTCCTATATATTTTCCCGGATTGTTCCGGCAACGTATCTTGTGATTTCGCGTGTTTTCTCTTCGATCTGTTTCTGCCACGGAATCTTTCAGCTGAATTTAGGTGCCATGGCTTCTCCAAGCTCCCCCAAGGACGAGTTCGTCGTCAACGTCATCAACCCTTACCTCGCTGAGGTGAAGAAGCACCCTCAGGTTGTTCGGGTGGAAGACGGTGTCCTTCATCAAGAAGATCTGAAGGGACCTATCAAGGAGGGGAGCGTCCAGGCCAGGCTGGAAGAAGTGGAGCAAGAAGTCTTCGAGTACAAGAAGATGATCGAGCATGGTGTTGAAGCTAACTTTGACATCATCAACGAGCTGAAGAACTACTTCCTGAAGGAGATGAAGGAGATGTGGAAAAGAATCACCGCGTCTGAAGAAAGAATTATAGAGCTCCAAGGGCAAATTAATGATCTACATAACCAGAACTGTGAGTATGAACTAAGGTTTATGCGCATGAGTTTGGGTGTTGAATCCAGGATTCAGGAGACGAGCTTCTCATATGAGACTGGAGAACCCCTTCCATGGAAGCGTTTCGCCAAGGACTACTTGATCAACGCCAACAAGGATGATGAGTGAAATCTCCTGGGATAATGGCATTCCCTTGGCTTGTTCCAAGCTTGGGGGAGTGCCCGGTATCATTATCTTTACCCTTTGTCTTTTAGAGTCAAGTAGAGTCGTATCATGTCTAGGGAGGTTGTTATATGAGATAGGTGTGTGCATTGAGGTCTATCACTCCTTCGGTGAAGAATTGTATCCGTGAGTGTGGAGTCGTCTATGATGGAATATTAATGAGAAGTTTATTGGTTCCTTTTGCTGCACTCGGTATTCTCTTCACGCAATCGACCTTATATGATGACTCTTATGTGGAGTATTGACCTTATGTCAGGTATGGCTGTGAAAACTTTATTTAATCTTGGCAAACATAGCTTTGGTCATAACAACAAGCATGATTTTCTTAAAGTATCAACATAGCCAAAACCTTTATGTTATTATGTTTGAAGTGTTATGCTGACAAGGAAGACAACTTGATGTGTTATGTTTATTTCAATGTTCATGCTTTATATTGCTTTGCATCTTAGTCATCATTAGTTGTCTGCTCTCTCAAAACCTTTGCTAGCCTAACTCTGTACTAAGCGGTATTCTGCTTGTGCGTCCATACCCTTAAAACCAATACCTTCCATATGAGTCCACCATACCTACCTACTCGTGGTATTCCACTACCACCTCCTAAACGTATATAATTTATGTGTTATCCTTAAATGTTCAAAATCTTTTATTTTGTGCCTCTGTTTTAGCTCATGAGGAAGTAATAGCTAATTCATAGTCTTCTTGAATTGTACAAGCTTCACCCCGGGATTGCATGTCTAATGTGCAAACCCATAATGCGAGAAGGAACTGGCAAAGAGTGCGCCCGGCTCGAAAATAATATAACAAACAAACCCTCCTTCACGCTCTGTTCATGAGAAATCAGAAAACTTTGGCAGTGATAAACAAAGGAGAATAAGAGGATGTGATCGTCCTCGTGCGGGAGCCGTTCCTCGAAACTTGTCCAGCTCAAGAAGTAGTTGAGTTATCTATTAGCATTCGTTGACAAATCATGCACCTCTCAAAACTTGTTTTCATTATGTTTGATTTGAGGATAGCACATGAGTTTTCCCTACTACCCTAGAACAGGGCCTATCTTTTAATTTTAAGTTGAGTCAGTTATTTCTACTCCCTTCTATTCTTAAGGAGAGCAGACATTTGATGTTGATAAGGATTCATTCATATAAAGTTGCATTAAGATTTGTCATATCATATCCTTGTTGACATTATCATTTGATAAGTAAGTTCCTTGTCAAGCCCAGCTAAGGCAAATATCTTCCTTTGTGTTAACACTTTCACTTCTTGCCTGATGACATGTTCTTTCAAAAGCTTCAATTAGTCTCATCAAAACATAAAGAAAGAGCAAAAGTAAAAGCTATTAGTTGTTCTTTGACCAAAGGACATGTTTGCCATGATTCAATAAGTTTCCTTAGCCCTACTTTCGAATATAAGTGTTACCACTCTTTTATAAAGGCCTTATGAGTTGATGATTGCTGTTGAGGATATTTGAGTTGGTAAAGAAACTATGATGCTTCTTGTCCGTATTCTATTTATCGACACTTCACTCTCTAAACTTGTGGATAGGTTTACCGAGTTCATATTCGCTTGGAGACAAGCGAGGTCTAAGCTTGGGGGTGTTGATACGTCCAAAATGCATCACTATTTTGTATCATAATTTATCCTTATACATTGATATATTTCACGTTACGGTGATGTTCTTATGTTGTTTTGGTCTATTTTACACAGTTTGCAAACTTTCCGATGCTGAAGCAGCAGACACAGGATTCAGCAGTAAAAAGTGGACGTTGAGTTGCTGAAGAAGAATACCTCCAAATTACCTGAAAATTGACGGGAGATATTTTTCAGACGGATCACGAAGGCACGCGAAAGGGCAACCAGAGGGGGGCCACAGGGTGCCCAGGCGCCCTGAGGGCGCCCCCCTGGCCGCGCCGGGGGGGGGCGCCTGGAGCCCCTGGCCCACCTCTGGCCGCCCCCTTTTGCATATATGCTCTCCGTTATCCAAAAACCCTAAGGACGGGAATTTTTACGGAGTTCCGCCGCTGCTCCGTGGCGGAAACCTACAGAGAAGAAAAAGCCATCTCCGGCGGGCAGATTCCGCCGAGGAGATCACCTCCCGGAAGGGGAGATCGTCTCCATCGTCATCACCATCGTCACGGGCATCATCGAGATCATCATCAACATCATCCCCAACACCAGCACCATCTCCATCTTCATCCAAATCTCATCTTACAATCGCAACTTGTGTTGTAACTCGTACTACCTATCCTCTCTACTCCATCGGTGTTGATTACTACTTTGTGGTGAATGCTATTGAGTTTTGTTGGAGAAATATTATTATGTCCAGATTGTTTATCACCTATTTATCCCCACTGATCATGATCTCATTTATGTCTCGTGAGTAGTTACCTTAGTTCTTGAGGACATGGGAAAGTCTTGTTGTTAGTAGTCATATGCTGTTGAAGTAATATGTGTTGTTTGATACTTAAGTTGCGTTGTCATTCTACTAGTGGTGTTGTGTGAGTCGAACACCCAACACTTCGCCTTATTAAGGACCTAGGAGAATACATTGTGTATAAAGAATGCTTATGGTGGGTTGCCGGAGTGACAGAAACCTGAACCCCAGTTCGCATGCTTTTGCATAAGGGAATAATGGATCCTCGATCGTATTGCTATGGTTAGGCTTTTGCCTTAAATTCTATCTTGTATTTGCGGATGCTTGCAAGGTGTTTAATCATAAGAGTGCACTCATCTTAGTCTAGAGAGTGTACTAGCATAGATCCACCCACTCAACACTTATCAACACATAACATAGTATCGATACGGAATATGGTGATAGCACATGACTACCTCTCCCGTGTGTCCTCAGGAATGCTTTAGTCTTTATAAGTTCAGTTGCTAGGCCTCTCCTTTGCTAAGAAAGGATTGGGCCACTTGTTACTCTCAGTGCCTTTTACATTGCTTGCTTTTACCTTCATGTTGCCTATATCGAGAAAACCCCTAAAAAGTAATCCTTCAGTGCTTGCAGTAATTTCTTGCTCAGAATCGCTTATCAATACCTTCTGCTCCTCGTTGGGTTCGACACTCTTACTTATCGAAAACGCTGCAATAGATCCCTTACGGTTGTGGGTCATCAGTGTCCCAACTTAGCCCATCACAAGCTCATGATCTGCGGAGTCGCAACTCCAAGGTGGGAAGACCCGAGTGTTCTCGGAATCCCGTGCTCAAGATATTCTGACAAAGGTAAAACTAATCCAGCAAGACCTCCCAGCGTGCCGACACCCTGATAGTAGCCGCGCGTATCTCGTCTCAGGTCGTGACCGGATGGGACAAGCTACAGGTTTTTACTAGCCCTTGAGTTTCCCCGAGGTGGCCCCGCAGCACGCCCAGTTTGGACCAACACTCATGTGGAGCACTGCCCAGGGTTGTTAATTAAGAACTCGGGTTTGCAACGCCCTATGCTAGTTTTAGTTATTAGGCAAATGTAAAACCAATGTTGGGCCTTGCTGGAAAAGCTTTAGCGCTAAGCGGGTTATCAACGGGGGCCCATAAACCCCAACTCTGTTAGGGACGCCAAATCAAGGAACATAACACCGGTTTAAACGGTTCCTAGGGTGGCATGAGTGGAACAAAACACCAAGCAAGAGGCTTAGCCTTCCACCCATTACCAATATATAGATGATTTAGTTTAACAGATTATATATTGTGATATCCCAACAATAACTTCATCATGAAGCAAGAATCTTCAAATCTTCACCTATAACTAACAACGCTATAAGAGGGGTTCAACGATGCTTACGTAGCCAAACAACGGTTTGCTAGGTTGGGTGGTTAGAGAGTTTCATGGCAACAATAGGAGGCTGACAAACAGACATAGGCATCGAGGCAATAAGCTCAAGAGCGAGACATCTAGCATAGGCAAAGATAGTAGTGATATCTGGGTAAGGTCATCTTGCCTGTTGATTCCACGGAGGGATCGTAACCTTGCTCCTCAAACTCAACCTCGGTAGAAACCACGTACTCCGTATCGTCACCGGGCTCTAACCAAACACAACAATGCAAAACAAAATCAATCAACATGCAGTGCTCAACCACATGATGCATGAACATGATGAACAAGGACAAGAGTAGATATGATGCATGGCCTAGGGGGCACAAGAGTGCAATATCATCACATCCAACAAGATCATACACAAGAATGAAACAAGCAAAGGAACAACTAACAAGTTTATGTATGTTGTTCAAACAAACATCCAACAAGTTTTAAAGGAGTTGGTTAACATGGCAAGGGTCCACAAATATTACAGCAACATGCTAGCACATTTAAATGGGCTGGAAATAAATAACAACAATATCCAAAAAAAACTTCCATATTAATTTATTTGCATTTGGGACAGATCTGAAAAACTTATGTGATAGAGTTGCCAAACATGCTAAACAACAGCACCAAAATATTCTACACATTTTTCCACCCCAAATGCATATAAAGTTTGTTAAATTTGGAGTTGTAGATATTTAGTTATGATTTTTGCAAGTTTAAGCATATTTAAAACAAGTTTAAATTCAAACAGCATTTTAAATGTTTTTAACATGGCAACAAACAGCATATTCATAATCTACATAAAATTCTAAGCACTTTTCATATATAATTCATATTCATTAGAAACATATTTTCACACCTATTAAATAAACAAGAAAACACAAAAAGAAAAGAAAAAGAAAACAGAAAAGAAAAACAAAACAGGCGCGAGGGTCCAGAGTGACCGAGGCCTCAACTAGCCACGGCCACTGACAGGAGGGCCCGGCCTTGTTGACCTGGCGCTAGCGGGTGCGCGCGGGGGCTGGAAAGCAGCAGTGAGGCTGGCAGGTGGGGCCTACCTGTCAGCCTCAGGCGAAATTTTAAAAGGGGGGCGAAATCACCTACCCCGCAACGGATTCGAACCCAAGCCCTCTCACTTATCTGACGAAGACAAAGCCTTTGTGCTACTGAATGTTTCTCGACAGATAGCAGGTGCTATCTCTCATGAGGTAGCTGCAGAAGCAGGAACAGGGGGAAAACGCAGGCTCGTCGGAGCTGCTCGTCGGAGCTGCTCCGGTGACCAAACGAGACGGCAGAGTGGTGCGAGATGCTCCTGGAAGAGTTCCGCATCCATCCAGCATGCTAGCAGCACCTACAAAGCACTACAACGCCGGCGACGAGCAACGGCAGAACGGCGAGGCGATGCGGAGGCCCTAATGGAACGGCGACTGCACAGGCAGCACCTACACGACGCGCTGAAGCTAACGGGCAGAGGAACACGGCCTAGAGGGGTCGGAACACTCGCCGGCGATGAGGTCCGACGGCGATGCGCTCGGGCACTTGATGAACTAGGGCCTAGAGAGCACGCAGAAAGGGGAAAAGGGCAGGGGAGAAAGAGGAACTCACCACGAGCACGGCGATGTGCTCGGCTGGCCCGGTCGTGGACGTAGTCGACGGCGGCGGCTCTCGAACAGGTACGGCCATCGGAGATGAAGAAGAGGAAGAAGAGCTCGGCGTGGAGGCTATCGGGTCCGTGCAGGCGACGTAGTCGAAGGAGTCGATGTCGTGGAAGCAGAAGGACACCTTTGGCAAGGTTGAGGTCGACGAGGGGCCCGCCGTCGACGAGGGGTTGCTCTCAGATGCGCTCGGGAATCGACTGGGGCGGCGGATCTGGTGGAGCTTGGCTCTCCAGACGGCGAGAGGGGGAAGAGGAAACCTAGAGAGGAGGGGAGGACAAGCTTTGGGTTTAAATGGGGGGCTCGGGCCTCGAGACCTCGACGTCCGTGAGATCACGGCACGACGGTGAGCGCGCGCGTTGCTCTGCTTTTGCTGACGAAGGAAGACGGCGACGTGGCTCAGTGAGACAGACAGGTGGGGCCAAGGGGGGAAAAAGCCACGGCACGACTGTTGTGGCCTGTTGGCTGGGCCTGCGGGAGAGATGGGCCTACGCTGAAAGGGAAAAAGAGATGGGCCTGGGGGAGAGAAGGAGAGGAAGCCCAGGCCACTGTTGAGCTGCTGCTTTTCTTTCTTTTTCTTTTATCCTCAGTCAGAAAAGAAAAAGAAAAGCACAGAAAAAGAAGAAGAGTTAGGGGAAAAGAAAAATATCCCCTTGCTCAGTGATTTATGCCCTATTTAATAAAATTGACTTGGACATTTTTAGGGGCAGAAAAATAAAAGGAGTTTGAATATGGTTCAAACTCTTGGTATTTTAAAACCCAACCAAATCATTTTCAAATAGGGTGATCTTTGGTGGAGAGGTTGTAGGCATGGGGCAAAGTTTTTAGGAAAAGAAAGAACAATGAAAGGGCTTGGTTAGGTGGCTTGCACAAAAGATCAAAGAAAGGCCTGAAAAGAAAAGAAAAGAAAGAAGAAGAAGAAGAAGAAGAAGAAGAAGAAGAAGAAGAAGAAGAAGAGGGAAGAAGGGGGGTTAGGGTTTAGCTAGAACCCACACACACAACACCACAAGGCCTCACTCTCACTCAACAATAAAGTAAACTAGTATGCCATGATGATATGATGATGAGCAATGCAATGATGCAAAAATAATAAATGATATGGCAATGCAAGGAAATAAATGACGAGAACCCCCAAGGATAATGAGAAGGATCAAATGAGGAAGCTTTATTGCCATTATTGGAAAGTGTTACATATGGGGCATTACACTTATAGAGTATATGGACCAATAATATCAACTAACATACATAAGCCATGCCACTTTACTTTTGTTGCTAGAAGAGCATCATTTTTTTAGTAAAGCTAGTAAAACATCTTGGCCCTTTCCGATGCGTGCCACTTCAGGACCATCTATACTAGTACTATTATTGATGAATGCACATCCACCCCGATTGGCATATTTATAGGTCTGGCATAGCAATCAAAATGAAATGTCTCAGAGTCTTAGAGTGTGGTTTGCTTCCTCAACATGTCAACTTCATCTCTAAGTGCAGAAGCAGAATCTCTTTCTACCAATAGTTTAGCCTCTAGAGCATCAGCAGTTGGCAATTCATGATGCACTATTGGGTTGGTGCCACTGCTGTGAGATGATACAACGTCCATGGGGACCTCGCTCTTTGATCTTGGGCTAACCTGTTTTGCCATTAAAGTTCTGATTGGATTCCAAAAAGTTGAAGTTAGCAAAACATCTCAACTAGAGTTAGAATAGGAAACCAGTTAAACAAACAAGGAAATAAAGAGTTTTGATTGGATGCTGAAAAGTAGTTATTAACATCATCGTAATTGGTTGCAGTAGCAAAGCAGTTAAACAAACAAGTTTTGAAAAAGTTACCTGTTGTGGCATTGGAGTTTCTCTTGGATCTTGAAAAGTTGAGTAGCCAGTAACATGATTAGAGCAACCGGTTGCAGCAGCAAAGCAGTTAAACAAACAAGTTTTGCAAAAGGAACCTATTGTGGCATTGAAGTTTCTCTTGGATCCTGAAAAGTTGAGTAGTCCGTAACTTGATTAGAGTAACAATTTACAGCAGCAAACCTGTTACACCAATATATTTTTGAAAATGTACCTTCTATGCAATTGGACTTCCAATTGGATCCTGAAAACTTGAAGTTGGTAAGATGATTATAGCAACAAGTTACAACAACAAACCTGTTACACAAATAAATTTTTGAAAATGTACTTGCTGTGCAATTGGACTTCCAATTGGATCCTAAAAGGTTGAAGTTGGTAAGATGATTACGGCAACAAGTTACAGCAGCAAACCAGGTAAAGAAGGTAGTTTTTCAAAACATACATGTTGTGCCAATGGAGTTTCAGTTGGATCCTACAAACTTGAATGTTAGCAATCATAAATAATGTGTTGCAAGAGCCATAAGAAACTAACATCACACTAATAAAACTAACCAGTTTTGGCAACATATTTAATTACACATGAACTAGTAAAACTAACAAGTTCTTGGCAAAGTATTACAGTAACAAGTCGGTATCGTTTACCAGCAACACAGACATCTGTAAATTTCTTTGATGCACAAACGCACACGCGCGCGCGCGCGCGCGCGCGCACACACACAGAGATATATGTGTGTGTGTGT
>LR738710.1:585200264-585215947 GCA_902687465.1 Secale cereale
GTGTGTGTCTACCATAGCTTGCCACGAAACTAGTTAAGGCTCGCTAAGCTTTTAACGGTGTAAATGTTATGAAAAAAATTGAAATAAATAGTGGAGCACCACTATAATGTAATAAGATGATCCAACAGTGTGATTGTGAAAATATGCATTTATGTGTCCTCGGCAAAAAAACAATCATTTTAGCTCACTGCGACATATATATATACTGAACTATTTGTTTTTTTGTCATAATTTGGCAATCCCTCTGTTGGATCATGTTATATTATAGCTATGTTGCTTGATGATTTTTTTCAGGATTTTTAGAAATATTTACACCGTCGAAAACCTTAACTAGTTATGTGGCAAACTATTGTAGAAAATTACACTCATATACTCATATATATATATATATATATATATATACATGTGTGTGTAAAACTGTGTCTACAACAGCTTGTCCCAGAACTAGTTAAGGCTCGCTAAGCTTTTCAACGGTGTAAATATTATGAAAAAAATTGAAATAAATAGTGGAGCACCACTATAATGTAATAAGATGATCCAACGGTGTAATTGTGAAAATATGCATTTATGTGTCCTCAGCAAAAAAACAATCATTTCAGCTCATTGCGACATATATATATACTGAACTATTTGTTTTTTTTTTCCAGGACACATACAATCATAATTTGTCAATCCATCCGTTGGATCTTGTTATATTATAGGTATGTTGCTTCTGTATTTTTTCAAGATTTTTAGAGACTTTTACATCGTCGAAAACGTTAACTAATTCTGTGGCAAGCTATATATATTTAAAAAAGACTTTGTCCCTCGTATAAACCTGACAGTTGTCTTTCTATGAACATGCAAACATTACTAGTGCTACAAGTGATAACATTAAACCATTTAAACAAATAGGGTATCAGAATGTAAATTACACATGAATTTTGTTGCACCCTAGAAGTACATATGACCAGCTATCTACGTGCTTAAGTAGCTATTTAAGTTCAGGCAAACATGTAATTTTTAACATTAAGTATCAAACATATAGATAGGTGCAGTCTATAATAGGATTAATAGACTATGGCATTACGTAATTAGTAGAAAACTAAATTAAGCCAAGCAACGTAATTTTGCAATCAATGGCTAACTAAAATTCCAAGAAGCGGGTAACTGAACTTACGCTAGCTCTTTGTACAGGCACACTGCAACTTCTTTTTTGCTTACAAGGTTCTATGAAGGAGTCTATGTCATCAATTGCTTGGATACGCAGTCCCAATACTTCTTTCTTCTCACGCTGCATTGGTAAGTCGAATGGTTAACCTGATAAGACGGTGCGTCCTTGATATGTTATATGAGAACGGGTTGTCAGACTAGTTGTAGCAACACACATCACATTAGCTTTTACTGTATACTTTATGCGATTACATTGACATATTGAGATCTAAGCAATCTACAATAGGATGAAAAGATTAGCATCATTCATATTATTGGCGAACTCAGTTCATAGAAACAAGCAATTCAACCATTCTGTGGGTAAATCAAAAGCGCCACTGGAATATTTTTCACTAACCCAATCATACACGCAAAAAGGGGCTACGCCACCATAGGGGCTAGTATGGGTGGCCGCCTCGGGTGGCTGGAAAGTGCGCGCCTACTTTGAGTCGTCCAGGTTGGCCCAGACTAGTTTTGTTCGTCCCAGCGCATGAGCGGGCAATGTAAAAATGAAGAAAAATATTTCAATTTGGGTGTGCTAATAACATAAGTGCAAGGCATGCCCAATAGTAGGCTCGCGGCCCAAGCGAGCGCCTCCCATGTCGATCGATAGCAGGAAAATCCCTAATTCATTCGCTCCAGCCTCTAGTCTGGTTCGCTCCTAACCTAGCCGCCGCTGGACAGACTGACACAACACTTCCTCGCGCCCATGTTGGATGCCGATCGCCGGGCTTCAAGCGAATGGAAGGGCAAGAAGATGAAGATCCAACCCTAGGTATATCCTGCATGGGAGGCAGCGGCGGCAGCACGAGCATGGCATCGAGCTTGCGCAAACAGACAATCGCAGCTTGCAAGAGCAGCCTGCACAACGAGCAGGTACATCACATCCCTGATTATATAGAATTCAACTGTTCAATTTCTGGCCAATAGTTAAACCTGACGGTGTTTTAAAACTGCTTGTACGTAGGGAATCTATAAGAAAATGAAACCAATTTCTGCTTATTTTATAACTCCCCCAATCAATACTGAACTGACTGAACCTGATGTGTCTAATCAAATTTCCGGTGCAAACATACAAGCTCATGTTGTTATTGAGCCTGAAGTGTCTAATGAATAGACTTCTAATGAAGGATTTGATGCAAACATTTTACATGCTCCTGGTGATGAACATATAGTGTCTAACGAGGGATCTAATGCAAGCATTTTGCAAGCTCCCATTGAAGGATTTAGTGTCTAATGATGATCTGCTATGTTGATATATATATATATATATATATATAGAGAGAGAGAGAGAGAGAGAGAGAGAGAGAGAGAAAGAGAGAGATTTGCACGAATTGATGACAAGCAAATTATAGTACATTTTCATGGCTTGAGGAAACATCAAGGCCATCTACCAGAAAGTCCCCGTATCATGACAACCTAGCATAAATACTTTTCTAATCTGTTGTTTGAAACTATTAACATACTTGAGCAGGATGGATATATTGGTATGCAGTTTGTGCACTGGTTATAGGTGCAATTACACTTGTATGTTTTCGGCCAAAGAACGAATAATTCAAGCAGGTACAGTCCATGTTAGTAGTCCTTGTACACCATGTTGCATTTTGTGTTTTTTATTGCTTACATCATTTAGTCTTTTATAATCTAGAGACACTTTGGATCATTAGCTGGTTTTCAAAGTGCATGTAGCTTCACAATTCTCAAGTTATGTTGATTTTCGAGTGCAAGTGTCTTCATATTTTTTAAGTTAAATTTTCACCCTTGGTAACTTGAATTTGTTGATCCGCCACTGCACACAAATCATACAGGCAGACCAGTACGAATTAAATGAAATGCAGGGACTTACTCTAGCTCGTTGTACTGGCTCACTGCAGCTCTGCTTGCCCTTGGGATGTTCCATGTACAAGTCCATGTTACCACTTGCTTGGATGTGCAGGCCTTGTGCTCCTTGCATCCCCTCTGCTTTTTTAACATGGCGAATGGTTGATCAAATGAGAGGAATCGACCTTGCTGTTGTACCGGAGGACAGGTACTTACAAGGTTATACCGGCGTGCAGGATGTGTATGAGATCCCGTAGCGCCGTCATGCTTTGTTAAAAAATGGTTTTGCTTGTTTCGGATGATATCTCCAGAAGAAATAAGAGATAAAGTTAGAGTTGCATAGGCGTGTAAGCTAAGAGAGAAGTAAAAGGATATACAAACATCGTAGGAACAGTGCACAAGGGAGTCATATGTGGATACCTAGTTCCGGCTGGCGTTTGGGCATGCTCGCCTAGCTAGAGCGTGTGTCACTTAAGAGCCGTTGAGGGTGATGCGCTGGCGTTGGCTGGCCTCGTAAGGATGCAGATCTCGAGTGGCAGCGGAGCTGTTGCGACCCGACCCGAATGGATCAAGTCTTTGTGCTTAAGTGTCATCCCTAGATCGGTATGCTGACACACACAGTACTCGAGGATTTATAACAAAGGTAAATCACATGTATTAAGTAACGTAAATACTATTACCTCAATCGATCATAGCGGAAGCAACAACAGTTGTGGATTCCCATCAACACCAACGGCAAGGTTGAGTGTAGACAGCGCAACCCTAACGTAACACTTACTCGTCGAATAATTCCTACAACATGAGACGTTCTCAATCGATCATAGCGGAAGCAACAACGGTTGTGGATTCCCATCAACACCAACGGCAAGGTTGAGTGTAGATGGGTTGCGCTGTCTACACTCAACCTTGTCGTTGGTGTTGATGGGAATCCACAACCATTGTTGCTTCCGCTATGATCAATTGAGGTAATAGTATTTACGTTACTTAATACATGTGATTTACCTCTGTTATAAATCCTCGAATACTGTGTGTGTCAGCATACCGATCCATGGATGACACTTAAGCACAGAGACTTGATCCATTCGGGTCGAGTCGCTACAAGATGGTATCAGAGCACATGTTGACTGTAGGACGTGACCCTAAAAACTGGCCAGACCATAGAAAAGGATTTCTCTAAAACTATCTTTTTCAAAAGATTCTTATCTCTCTTCTTTTCTGAGCTTTGTCAAATCTTCCCTTTGACCTTAAATAGTTAGACAATACCCTTTACCATTTGGACCACTTCGGAGTAAAGAGGATTTTACCATACAGTGGAAGTATTGAAGCTACAACAATGGATACTCCGAAGATTTGAAGAGTTGAGGACTTTGATGGAGATGTTGACCTTAGAAGACCAAACCCCTGTTATGTGCTTACGTTAGCTGCGACATTTGTGAGCCGTCATTTGTTTGATGTTTTTCTGACGGCCACAAAACAAAACCTGTCTTTTCAAAACTTTTGTTTGTGTTGAGTGTATCTCTCCCCATCTCTCTTATCTCATCCCAAAACCTTTGGACCCAATAGAGGATGACTGAAGATAGACTTGAAGTCTCTGGACCAATGACCCAACCGGAGGCAGAACTACGGATACAAAACATGGAGGACCACTTCAGGAAGAATTTGGTTGCAAGGAAGTATGAGGTTCAATGCGCTCTTCATTACTTTACAAAAAGTGTTGCAACATGGTGGAAGATGCATCAAGCCCTACAAGGATGTAATGGAGGAGGAAGTTGGAAGGAATTCAAGAAGACCCTGTTAAGATCCCGTCTCATCCAAGAGCGTGGTGACAACCCGAAGAAGATACCTTGTGCCTGTAGGATTTGTGGAGAAATAGGACACACCCAGGAGGAACACAAGGATGAATGCCCAAATTGTGAAGGAAGTCACCTAGCTGAAGAATGCCCAACTAGGCAGATCACTTGTTTCTTGTGTGAAGGGACTACCCACTACCCTGCTCAATGTCACATTTACCCCATGGTGCGACGAACTGTCCAGCAGAAGAAAGAAGCAATGAAAGAAGTCCTCAGTGAAATTTCAAAGGAATCCGCGATGGAGGGAGATATTGACGACCCTTATGGAGAAGGACTAGACAGATATTACTCTCGTGCTTGTTACTCATGTGGAAAAGAAGGACACCTTTCACAGTATTGCACAAAGGAAAGCCATGAGTATCTGGGAGACTTCCCGACAGAAGAAGTGGAGTTTGATCCACAAAAGATAGAAGAATTGATAGGAACGAAGAAGTCGAGGAAGAGAAAGAGCATGTGTCCCCAGAAGAACCCAATTTTTGCGGAAAAGGACCTGAGTCACATCACATGTTACCGGTGCAAGGATTTAGGTCATTATGCTAGCAATTGCCCAACCAGGAAGCGAAGAACCCAATAGTCACCATGAAGTCCTTAGATTTGTCTAATGACATTAGTTTACACTACAAGGAAGTAGAGTATTTTGCCAGAGAAGGTTCAGACCACAGGAAATATTGAGAAGAGTAGTTGAGATTTTGATATTAGAATGAAGCATGTAGCTAAATGTGGAACACCCTTTTACAATGTTGAGTTGAGTATGGAAATAACATTGTAATAGTTCGTGAAGCAATAGAAGTTGATATATTGAGAGCTGAGAAGGAAATGTTATGAGTTGTTGGATGATTATGAGTGCTCTCACCCAGACCAAGACCTAGAACCCATGGACCAGTTGACCCCAAACCCTTCTCGGACAAATGACCCCATTTTACCCAAGGATGTCTGTATGTTGTCCTGAGAACCCCTTCTGTCTTATGCCTACAGATGACAACCCTTTACGAGTCTTTTCTCAAAGGCCCGGAAACCATCATGACCCTAACTAGTGATCAGGATTACCCAAAGATCCTGAAGGACATGATGAAGCATATTCACCTGGAAGGAGATGCAGTATACAAGGGTTGTCCCTTCATGGAGAATGGAGTTGAACTTTGGTACATCGAGGTACACCTCCACCGTGTGAAAGGAGTTTACCCAAAGACTATGGGTCAATACTTTTTCATCTCCCGAGTACCGTGAACAACATTCTTCGATTCTGTTCGTGAAGCTGCTATGGAGGCCATACGTCAGATTGGAGAAATACTCGAAGCAAGACTTCGTTATACCCAGGAATGTCTGAGTAAGGTGCAGGCAGAGATGATGGAGATGAAGCAAACGACCAATAGGATGAAGCAAAAGATTGATGATTTTAAGAATCACATTGCACAATTCCCTTGGGACTGAAGCATCCTTAGCTAGGACAAAGGAATAAAGATGGAAGGAATGTTGACCATACCCGACTATGTGGATAGTAGCAATTGTATTGATGCCCCCTTGGAAATTGGAGTATTGAATACTGGTTCAAGAAGTAATAAAAGATTTGAAATGAGGAGAATATGGATTATGGATGAACCAGTGCATTTTGTTTAGTTGAACCTTACTGAGTGAACCCTGGACCAATATAAAGGAAAGTGTTGCTCCAAGGAGTAGAGTGTGCACAAATAAGTTGGAGTTTATTTTGATATGAGGCTTACCCCAAGAGTATGAAGGAAAGAAGTACAATTGGATTTTTAAGAGGGTGTAAGGCTGGAGTATGGAACTATAGTGACCCCAAGGATTGAGTTATGGATATACAAGTTCTGACGTGGACCCTTTAGCCGAGGACCTAAGGAGGCTACATAATCACAAGGGAACCACAAGACTTGTCAATAGTTATGTGTATCTGTTGTAGTAAAGCAGTGCATTTTGCTATAGATTCTACCAAGAAGAAGGAGTTTTGTGCTAAGTAGTGGAGTTGAAGCATGCAATGGAAGTGCAGTAGATCGTAGTAAGTTGAGAATCAATACAGTTGGCATCATGGTATTGATTCTGGAGTTTATGAGTTTGTGCTATATAAGGGATGAGTGAAGCCATGATACATGGAATAAGATTTTGAAGAAACTAGTGTTATTCATTTTAAGTGTGGTAGAATCCAACACTGTTACCCGAATACACTAGCTAGTGGTTAGATACGTCCGACTTGGAAAGGACTACCCAAGGATGAGTGTGAGTATTACGCTCAGTTTGGTACCCAGAGAAAGGGATACCAAACAAAATTGGATGGATTTAAGAGAACCAAGGAAGTTGGATGTTGGAAGTATGGCCAGTTGCAACCCAATGATGAGACCAAGTGTTACTATTGATGAGATGAACCATAACCCACAGGCCCCAGGACCTGTCAAGAAAGCAAGCACACTCTTGCGGAAGGAAAACCCCTGGTAGAAGTTACGACTTGGCCAACAGACGATCTTATAAGTGGTTACATTAAAACCGAGGGTTGTGAAACACGATAGATGGTTGTTTGGCTTGCAGAATCAATGGATGTATCCGAACTTAGTTCGTTGACAACAGAAATTCTGCAATGCTTGTGAGGATGACCGAGTGTTAGAGTGTGAGATTCACTAAACCATATACAAGGTAATGATTTGGGTGCGGGATGGATTGATCACCATACCGACTTACTCTTATTGTTCGCCTCTGTTATACGAGATGGTAAATCTGAGTGACTTACCTATAGTAGAGAGACGACGATGTCAAAACTTTGTTTTAAACCTTAGAATGGTATAGAAAATTTTCCCTTGTACATGGCAGCTGCTGCCAACCGTAGGATAAATGGTGAGGATGAAGCCCAGACCCGTTTTCTGCAGGGACCCAATCAAATTGTTTCATGACCACCATGAGATATCGATATTTCTTTAGTATGGGCGTCAGACCTGTCAGCTAAGAAGAACCAGTCTCAGAAGAACCTTACCAAGATGAAAGGACATAAGGATTGAGGACAAAGATTTTGCCACTACCGAAAGAGCCCCAAAGAAGGAAATACCCTGAAGATCTGAAAAGACCGACACCGTCAACCCAAAGAATGGACTGCTTGAGTTTTGATGAAACCGTAACCATCATTCTAAGTGTGGTAGCACACCAGACCATACCAAGCAGTGATTTGTTAGGAGACCCCCAAACCCTAACCTATTTCTTGCTAGCCTCTCCGAATCTCGAGGACGAGATTCATTTTAAGTGTGGTAGGTTTGTAACATCCCAAAATTCTAAATTTTGGAATGTTATAATAAATAGATAGATTTGATTGCTTGTTTGATGTGCTGAGTGAAATTGAGTGAAATTTGAAAAAAAAAATGAAAGTTAAATGAGAGGGAATAAAATGACTTTCCCAAAACCTTCACTTTGCATTTTGATCTCTGGGGAATTCAATTTCTTTTCAACACAAAACCCTAGAGTGAAGATAATATGACTTCTTCCATTTATTTTAAATGATAAAGGGCGTTGAAAGGATTTTGAATTTCATCCTCGAAATACTCTGAAATTCAGAAACTTTATGCGACTCAATGATTTTCCCGAGAGAAGATAAAATGACCTCTTCAAATTCTAGGAAATATGAGTTGGAACTTTTTCTGAAATTTTCTAGAACTCAATTTCAAATATTGAGTTATTTGGTTTTTATTCAAATTATTATCTCCAAAAATAAATTACATGGAAAATAGGGTAACATGATTCCCTACAGCAGAAAATTGGAGATAAGTAAATTTGATGTCCTTTTGGTATTTTAAAAATGATTTTATTGGTTTTTATCGCAACAGTAGCACCTTTTGATTTATTACAATTTGTGAGCATTTTATTTGATTGTAGAAAAATGTTCATGATGTAGGATTTGTTTTTCTGAAATTTTTCATATATAATATGCCTATATTATATATTGGCCTTATTTCTTTTTCCTTTTGTTATTTGTCTGTATTTAAAAAAAAGGTCCTACAGTGCCAGGCCGAAGCGCAGCACTGTTCCACACGGCACCGGCCCACTGGCCTTTCGGCCCAGCCGCGCTCGCAGTCGCGGGCCACGCCCGACCCGCTCGCCCGCACCCGCGCCCCCGCTTCGCCTGAGCCGCCGACAGGTGGACCCCACCTGTCGGGACCTTCCCTACCCATCGCCGGAGTCATGCTCCAGCACGCCTCGCCGGCGATGCCGTGTCCGGGCGGGACACTCCCCTCGCCTGCCCCCTCGCGCAAGATGACCTCGGCCCCTCCTCCTATTTAAGCCGTCGCCCGACCCCTCTTTTCTTTCCCCCCCCCATCGCCGCAAGCTACGGCGCCGTCGCTCTCCACAACCGCCGCACTCCATCGCCGGAGTTCGCCGCTACCGCGTGCCGCCCGCTAGGTTCCGACGCCCCCGAGCGCCATCGACCCCACCGCTGCGTCCGCCTCGCCGCGCCGCTTCTCCCCGACCTCTCTGTTGTCCTCCTCGACGACCGGAGCCGCCGCCCCGCTCGCACCCGAGCCGCCCGCCGCCATCTTCTCCGACGCTGACGATCGCCGCCGCCGCGGTAAGCCCTGGGTCCCCTTGTCCATTAGATCTAGGACCAACGGCCCCGATTAGATCGAATTTTTGTTTTTTTTCTTTCGAATCGGTATTTCTTATTTAGCGGCCATTCGCTGTATAGTCTACGCAGCGGACAATTTCCAGCCACTAATTTTCTGACATGTGGCAGGGACCTATTTGTAGTTTTTTTCTTTACAGTTTAGCCCCTGCTCTTTAAACGGCCTTAACTTTTTACCTGTTGGTCCAAATCCAACGAAACCAACGCCCACGTCTTCGTTACGAAGCCCTCTTTCCATTAAAACATCTTAAACATGTTTTTGAAAGTTTTAAAATTTGAATTCAACTAGTTTTATATTTGAACTTTGTTTGATCATAACTTGAGTTTTATAACTCCGTTTTAGTTGATTCTTTTTGCAAATCGAAGCTCTTGACCTAAACTTTCTGATAAGGCCAAATTCACATAATTTTGGAACTGTTAGAAATTGTTTTAACGTTTCAAGAGTCATTCGTTTGTTTATGTGTGGATTATATGTTTCAAGAGTCATTCGTTTGTTTTCGAAGTTTTCCGAAGTGTTTTATTCGCTCTGTCCGATCTTTTGAGTGATTGCTTATGTGTGGTTACTATTGCTTGTTCATGATAGATTGACCGGAGTGTGACGAGTAGATCTATCACGAGTTCTGAGTGTGAATCTTCTACATCGTCAGTACAAGGCAAGTTCACACTTTGATCATATTTTCCAATACCCAGTTTTCATTGCATTAGTTATATCCTCAAACACATTGCATCAGTAGGATCTCTTAACTTGTGGGACTGGGAAGTAGATTGAGGTAGAACCTATTACCTGCATTATTTTCAAACCCTTGGGATTTACTTCTACGTTTGCTTAGGTTGCTATGCTATGCTCGTAGACGTGGTTTGGGTTTGAGTGAAATCCATGACAGATGTGAGTTGTTAATTAAGGATTCAACTTAAGGTGGCTATTTGAATACACATCTGGGTGGATTGGTTGGGGCACCCTGGGAGTGAACCAGTGGATTGCCCGGACACCTGGTGATGCCAGTGTTGTCCTTGGAAATCCCGGGGTTCCGTGTGATTGTCCTATTGGAATGCCACCCAGGCTCAAAGGGATCATATAATATTTTCATGCCTAGAAACATCCATGTGCAGCCACATGCCAATATGGGCTCTGGCATAGTTGAGTAAGTTGTGGGAAACCTTTCCATGATGGGCTAGCAGATGTAGAGGGATTGTAGGTGTACCGGCCTATCTATCTGGTAAAGGGGACCTCTTCGGAAAGACTGTGTCTCGGTCATCCGTTTCTCAAACACCATGCAGTGCGAGAAACCAAACGGAGGCGATCGAGTCTTGTGGGAAAAGTGCACAAACCTCTGCAGAGTGTACAAACTGATCATGATTAGCCGTGTCCCCGGTTATGGACATTTTTGAGTATCTAGAAGTGGATTATTTGTTGATCTCAACACTCTATTTAATTAACTTGTTGGGTTAATGATAACTTTAATTTGGTATTGAGTTGGAGGTACCTTCTCAATGATTTTCAACTACCATGATAGTTAAAATAAAATTTATTCCTTTGCGGTAGGGAAAAATTGGCTTTACACAAAAACTTTAACCTTACAGCCTCCACCAGCCAAATATGATGTAGTTGTAGGACTTGCTCATTATCATTACAGTATGAATTTGCCAGTACATTCAATGTACTGACCTACATGGCTGCAACGTCTCATGTTGCAGGAATTATTCGATGAGTAAGTGTTATGTTAGGGTTGCGCTGTCTAAACTCAACCTTGCCATTGGTGTTGATGGGAATCCACAACCGTTGTTGCTTCCGCTATGATCGATTGAGGTAATAGTATTTACGTTACTTAATACATGTGATTTACCTCTGTTATAAATCCTCGAGTACTGTGTGTGTCAGCATACCGATCTAGGGATGACACTTAAGCACAGAGACTTGATCCATTCGGGTCGAGTCGCTACAGGAGCGCTATGATTCAGTGGACGAAGCCGTTGGTGAAGCACCAACGACGTAGGGGGGTGGAGGTGCGGCGATGTTCTCGGAGAAGTAGACCCGGTGAGGTGGGAGCCGACGTCAGTGAAGCACACCTGATGCGGTGGAAGTCGGTGTCTATGAGGCACGTTGGGTGCGGCGGCCGACGTTGTGGGTGGACCACCCGGTGCAGTGGACGAGGGCGTAGATGAGGTAGCTCCGGTGCAGTGGTGAAGCGCGACCATCGTCTTCGTCGTTGTCCTCCGGCATAAAGGTGGGGAAAGAGACGAGACGAATGGCGATTTGAATTTTGCTTGGGTTGGCGGTGAATTAGGGATCTGAGAGCTCTGGGCGCGGAAGGGGACAGTGGAGAAGGGAGATTTTCCAGGGCTGGAATTGGGGCCGCCGGATATTTCAATCTGAAACGTGGAAGCGCGAACCTTTTTTGTCATCATTATTTTTTTGGGGGGGAGGGAGGGGTGGGTGCTACTTGCTAGCGTCTGTACGACACACGCGACCACCACGACACGACCCTAGTCTGCCTGGTGCGCCTACATTTAAGAATGCAAACGAATCTTCCTTCATTGACAAACGAATCTTGTACTCCTTGCAAATAATTAATCCTTTGAAACGAGTACTATGAATTAATTAATGAGGAATTCTTTGACTTAGAGTGTGTTTGTCACATAGCGATCTCCAATTTTAATGTGGATTTCGCATTTCATGGTATCCACGCTACTTCTTTAATACAATTTCATATATGTATAAGATGAACATCATGGTAGTGAGAAAACTTTGGATGGATTCAAGCATATGACCACACACATAAAAAATACCACAACAATTGAGTCAATATCACAAAGTCAGAGATATTTACATTGCGAGGGGGACTCCAACCTTCGATTAATTTGTGAAGGCATTTATTCCGGTGGGTTTAGATTATATTTTTGTAGCATTCGCCCCACAACTACTCCAAACACCGTTGCAACCCCCCGCCCCTCCCCCAATTGTTTTCTCTCTGGCTCGGTCACACCTCTCTCGCACGCCCTTTCTAACATTCCACGTCGCACCATGGTATTTTTGCAAAACACAAGCACTTCTCCTTTGTTCTAGAATCTTTTGTATCATAATTGCCCTTTTTCTAAATGAATTGCCATTATTTGTCTTTACTTTATGCTCTACAATGCACAATTCCATGAATCTTAAAATAGATTGTTGTTTATAAAATTTATTGATTTTGAATGAGATGAACTATAAGAATTAAACGAACATCTACATCATGCATATATGAATCAAAACTTACATCCTATGGTGTGATTTTTATTCATTATTTGGTTGTCAAATCTCATGTGTGCAATGCAGGTGTACCTTACTAGTATCGATTAAAATAAAAAGGACGAGGATCGAGCATGCGACCAGGGCCTTCAAGCCGCACGTCAATAGGCAACATACAGACGCAACATAGTAGCAACGTTTGTTGTGCTCCCCTTTGTTGATATAATGTTTTTATATTACCACACCCTATTTAATGGATAACATGTTTTCATATTAACTTTAGTACATTATAGTGGGACCGGCTCGTGAGCACGTACTATTCCACTTCACTTACTGGTGGGTTTCATGTCTGCTCTCTCTCTCCCCTTCTATGTTTAGACGCACAGGCAAACATGAAGAACGTGCGGGCAGTGTTGTCGTTTACCGTATCTGGACGCGTTCACAAGTTACATCACCGGTTTCACGTAATACTAGTACAAGTATTATATGTAACAAGTTTAGGAACAAAACTAATCATGACAAGTTAGGCTACTAACAATTACATGCGTGGATAAATAGACGTATCGCCTAGTGCACGAACAAGGGGATTGCTCGCGCCCTACAAGTATTTGGAACCGACTTCCGTTATAAAAATTGGTATTTAATATGAAATGTTTGCGATGAGAAGGAATACATGTCACTTGATGATGTATTATATTTAATTTGATACGGCTCTAGCAGAACATTCAATCGATCAAACCATAGATTTCATTCAGTCTGACTGCGACTTTACATTCATGAACTAAAATAAACGCAAATGATAAATCCAAAACGTTCGGATTTTAAGCATGGCAATCCAGATGTTTTTAATGACATATTTAGATCACGCGGCGGCGGCAGAGGCGTCTGGCGGCGGGAAGCGGCTACTTTGTCGTGCTCTGTGTGTCATCGGGCCACTGACTTGCGACGATGGCGGCGTCTTGCACCATTGTTGGCGTACTCCTGGACGTTGGCCCTAGCTTGAAGGAAGGTCGGAATGTCCTAGACTTTGGTCTCCAGGAGCCAGTCAATTGGTTGGAGGAGGCGACTGGCGTTGGTGCAAGGAAGCGGTCGACGAGGGCGATCCATGCCGCTGAGGGGGGCACTGGCACCGACGCGAGGACAGGCGCTCGCAATGGCGCGGCGGAGACATTCATGTGCACGGGCACCAGCACGGGCGCGCATGGTAGTGCACGCGTAGGCGCATGCGCTGACAGGTGCACGGGTGCGTGAAAGTCAGCGGGGACCTCGTGGAACCACGTGGCTTCAAGCTCGACGACAATGTGTGGCTCCCAGGCCATCAATGCCAAGGGGATGTGTGCTGGCACAGTCGGGGCGACGGGAGCTGGAACTGGAGCGGGGACAGGCGCAGCGCCTTCCCGCAAGGCCAGTTCAAGCTCGTCCCAAAGTGCCTTATGTTCTTGAGACTCCAACTGGGTGTCTTCCTCAGGAAACTAGAAGACTAAGGGCATACCATCGTGATGCGGCATGGCGTATGGTGAGATCAGGCTGGTTGGAGGTAGACGACAGGAGAATTCGAGAGGAAGAGAGAAGATTGTAGCGAGACCGAGGAGTGTGGAGGTGATTTCAACTGCGGCACCAGCGCCATTAAAAGTGGGGGCATTTGGGAGGAAGGTGGGCGACGGAGCCTGGTCAAAGGGCTCTCCTCCCGGCGAGCCTGCGTAGCGGCCTGCTCGCACGCCTCTCAGTCAGCCGGCGCTGCGGTCTGCTCACACGCCTACCATCGGCTCACATGCTTGTCAGGATGGCACCTGCCGATGAGAAGCGGGACTCATGGCGGCACGTAGGTTTAACGCCCATGGTCTGAATAGTGAAACCATTCGCGTTAATGTGTCATGTCTTTGTTCCAAAATACCTTGGCTCTTCATTTGTGCAACTTTTCATAAGCAACTTCTCTCAAATTGAACAAAAAAATACGACGTCATTTTTGTCCCATATCACGTGACCATGCTCAGTTTCATGAATTTTGGGTCAGTTTTTTTATTTTATGGAATTTAAAATCCAGGATTCAAAACAATATCATAACCTGCATCATGAAATAAATTTTCAAGCCACACATCTGTACTATTGTAGATGTTAATATTTCTTAAGAAAGGATTTGATCAAACATTTTGCTTATAGACTTCAGACAAGTTATATATGCGGAGTAAAAATATAATCTCTCTATACCAGTGCAGTTCCTGATATAGTAACTCTAGTAGGCATGAACAATGCACGAACAAAATCAACAAACGGAGCTCCATTCTGTGTTCATCCTGGTGTAGTACTATTAGTACAGGCAATGGAGTTGACGGGTGACCTTGGGTAGCGATGACCAGGGGAATTGAACCGTGCTTAGCACGGTAGGTAACGTAGGCTAGTTACTAAAGCATCCCTTCATTGTTCATTGGTTCTCATCATGGACCGGGGACATGCAGGGAATATCCTAGGGCTAGAATTCTGGCTACCAGATATTTTGACTCGAAATGCGGAGGTTCGAGTGGAGATGCAAAGTTTAATATCGCGGTTCTTTTGTTTGGGGTTGGCTAATGTGCGTACCACACACGCCACCAGTAGGACACGAGCCCAGGTCTGGCTGGTACGCCATCGGGTGCTACCATTCGAGAATGCGAAAGGGATCTTTTTCTAAAACTGTCGAACGAATCTATATGTATTACTACTGCAAGTGTACAATGTCGTATTTTCCTTGCAGGTAATTGGTCATTCCAAAAGGCATGGTAATTGATTTATGACGAGTTCTTGAATTAGAGTGAGTTTGTGATATAGTGATCTCAACGTGGATGTATGACCATGCATGTATGAAACGAATTCAAAAATAAAATGTAAGCCATGCATGGTCCTCAATTCAATATTTAAAATGCACAACAAAATGAAACATGAATATTAAGTCGAGTACTATGTACATGCAAATGTTGTGTTTAGGTCTCTCCATCGACACCCCCCC
>LR738710.1:585216063-585322188 GCA_902687465.1 Secale cereale
CCCCCCACACACACACATACTTCATGTCTCAATCAATCTTCATTTCTTTGTTAATAGAGCTATTGTTTTTTGACAAACGCACGCTCATTATTTCTCTTCATGTTTAGATCTCCATTTATGTCACACCCGCCCTCACACTCTCAACAAATGAATTTCTCACACACAACCTCGTCGTGCCCTCCATGACAAACCCTCCCTCTATCTCCCAAGACACGTACGTTGCCTTTGTAAAACACCTTCACCGTGCGTGCACACACAATGTCTATCTAGGCCACTCTCTCGGTAACTATCTCCCTCCAACCCTCACTGCAGCTTTGCTGCATGATATCTCGGTGTATCTTCTTTAACATTGTAAGTGCATCTAGTGCCACCCCTAGTTGGTTTTGCAGTATTGACGACAAACCTGGTTGAGGGACTAATGTGTTTGTGAGAATTGCAGGATAACACAGGTAGTAGTCCCTCATTGATTCGGTTTACCTACCAGAGATGACCCCTAAAAATGTACGAAGACATTGACGATAATGGCGGCATATGAATATAATCATATTGAAGACTATGACAAGAGAAGACATTGTGTGAAGACAATGGAGCGTGAAGACTTAGATGTTTCGTCGTTTCCTTTTCTTCTTTGTTGAGTCATAGGAACCACCGTACTGTTAAGTGGGGTCCAAGTGAACAAAGTCAGAGTGACTGAAGTGATGCTCAACCAAATCCTATGTCTTCGAGCGAAGACAATGAGAGCAAACCTTATCCAGAGCTGGATGAGTCAGCTTTACTTGTAGCCCAAGTAAAGTTGTCGTGTGTGTTTGAAATCTGACCGTTGGAACACGTGTCAGTTCCTTAGTGACCCAGGGTCACTTCGGACAAATCAGGTCGGGTTGCCCAGTGGCTATAAATAGCCCACCCCCTACACCATAAATTGGTGGCTGCTCAGAGTTATTACACGGCTTTTGTCGTTTGAGAGCAACCCACCTCCAAAGCATTTGAGAGAAAGATCCTTGCGAGGACAAAGCCCAAACACCCAGAGCCAAAGAGTGTTAGGCATCACTGAAGTCTTTCTGTTTGTGTGACCTGAAGACTTGTTACACTTGAGGACTGTGTTTCCTCTAGCCGGTTAGGCGTCGCGTTCTGAGCATCCAAGAGTCATTGTGGATCGCCGGTGAACGAAGTATGTGAAGGTTTGGAAGTCTACCTTGAAGACTTACCAGAGTGATTGGGTGAGGACTAGGTGTCCTTAGCTCAAGGGGAATAAGGTGAAGACGCGCTCTTCTGAGTTAAATCTCAGCCTCCCTAACCAGACGTACAGTTGTCACAGCAACTGGAACTGGTCTAACAACTCACTGTCTTCCCCGAGCTACTGGTTCTATCCTTTCCTTCTCTTTACTTACTGTCTTTCTTTGTGAAGTCATTGCCTGCTTGCCATATCTGTTTGACTTCACTGTGTGACTACTTGTTCTGATTGGCTTCATACAATCTTCCATCCTGATCCATACAGCCTAGCTGCTATTAGTCTTCATGCTTTCACTTCATTGAATACTTGACTATGGCTTGTCTAGTGTAGTCTACCTTCCGCTGCATACAAATAGGATTGGTTCTATCGTTTGTCTTCGAAACTTCCATGTTTTGAAGACTTTCATAAAAACCGCCTATTCACCCCCCTCTAGTCGATATACATCACTTTCAAACATTCGAGTGTACGCTAGGCCACACTCAGTCGATATCTCCCTCTATAAATGACTCGATTGACCCCACTTTCTCAGGTCGTCTCTCTCACACCGAGACGATCCCACTACACCTCTTGCATAGGCGGAGCTATGTAGATTGTCAGGGGATAACCCTCGACCTTAAATAAAATTGTGAAGCTCTGTTTAGAATTGTTTAGATTATATATTTTTTAACATTATATTTGCCCCCACCCTCCCAAACATCGATGGGTTGTGCACCACCCCCTCCCCCGGGAGAATATCATGTGCCCCCACACCTTAGATCTTATATGGTGATACAAGTTTCTTGGAGCGTGTAGATCTGAGATATAGCGGCTCCCAAGATGTCTTAATATTTTTACAAGAAACATTAATGAGTTTGGGAATTGCACACAATTAGTACCAAAACTACTGAGATGCCATTGGATCCCATATCCAATGGCCTCGAAGCTCGTATCATCATAGCATCTAAGATGAGGGAAGACCTCATATTCTCTTGTATTTAAGAATATCACGTGCTACCACACCTTAGTTGTTGTGGTGATACAAGCTCCTCGGAGCCGTTGGATCTCAGATCCAACGGCTACTTCGTGGTTCGAATGTTTTTTGCATAAAAGCCCCCAAAGAGTTTGGGCACAACCCACAAGCACATAGACTATTCACATGCCATTGGATCTCAGATCGAACAACCTCGAAGCTCATATCACCATAGCATCCAAGCTGCGAGAGCACCTGGTGTTTTCTCGCACGGGGGAATATGAGGTGCTCCCATACCGTAGATTCTATGGTGATACGAGTTCCCGGGAGATCTAATGGCTCACAGTAGGAAGTTTGAATGTTTTTGCAATATAGGCCTCAAAAAGTTTGGAAATTGCGCAGAAAGTACAAATACTATGCACATGGCATTGGATCGCAGATCCAACAACCTATATGCTCGTATCATCATAGCTGCTAATTAAGGTGCGGGGAGCACCTAATATGAGCTACTGAGAGCCGTTGGATCCAAGATCCAACGGCTCACACGAGGCCTGGAAGTTTTTTCCCAAACAAACCCTTGGAGAGTTTGGAAATTGCACATAATTACAAAGACTACTTCCAAGCCATTGGATCTCAGATCCAACGACGTAAAATCTCGTATCACCATAGCATCAAAGCTGTCGGCAGCATGCGATATTTTATGTTGCTGTTATTTTTTTTCCTAAACTTGCAAAATACGTGTAACTGCAACTGTAACTTGTCTAACCGCGCAAAATGATTGTGCAAAAAACCCATCCTACACTGAAGTATTCGAACAACACACGGGGGGGCACTTATGATTGATCAGATTTGGACCTAAAACTAACAAATATGAAGGACGAGATTCGAACCGGCAACCTGGAGTACAAAGCGTACATCGATAGCCTGAAACCACAACGATTGTTTGCTTTGTCGCATAACTTGATTTTATACAATATTACGTTGAGTAGAGTATAGAGGGAGTAGCTCGTCAACACGTGCAAGAACATTGACTGACTTACTGTTGGGTCCCATGTCTGCCATCTCTCTCTCCTCTCCATCTAGTATAGAGGGAGTGGCTCGTCAACACGTGCATAAACGTTGACTGACCAGTACAACCTTTAGACAAACGGGCACACACGAAGAGCGGCGCGGGCTTGCCGTGGTGTTATTATAACTAAAAAATGCTTGGAAATTAGATAAATTGCCTAGAACAAGAGACGTTGTGGCTGGTCGAGACGGAGCTAACCACACCTATCCTCCGTGCCACGTTACCTTGATAAAGTTGTGTGGCTAGTGGGGTGTTTTCGACCGACTGGCTGGGTCCCGAGGTCGAACCATAGGTAGTTTGATACAATTTATTTTTACACGCACATTTTTCCTCCATGCCGAGACGTGGCACACCCTACCGCGCGGTTTCTGGGTCCTCCCGGGTGGTGCACAAATATTTTATTCTTTGCTTAGACGTGGGACGCCCTGCCGCGCGTTTTCTGGGTCCTCCTTGGTCGAAGCAAGTAAATGAGTCATCAAATCACAAAAGCCCACCTTTCCTGCTGAGTACGTCAGTTAAGCACGGTGGTTGGCTAGTTGGGCTAGTGCGACTGATTAGCTAGGCCGCCGCCACATTTGTTTTTCACCCTTTTTCTCTCATTGTCGGTTGGTAAATTTAAATATCCACCATTGTGTTGCATTGGCCTTTGGGTGCGGCAGGCGCGGCGGGATTTTTTTTATTGACAAGAGGAGGCGCGGCAACAATTAGTCATGATGACTCTGCCTGTAAAACTCACTGCTCCCTGAAGTAAAAAGTAGTCGACTGGTGTTTTCCCATGGTGAAAACCAAAATATTACCCCACTCCTGGGCTGGCTCCCTTCGCTTTCCCGTAGATTGCATTGCCTTTCAGCCATTTTGTGACAGCCTGATTTTTGCCCTCTTTTATTTGCCTGAGTTTCATTTGGATTATAATTGAACCTTGGGATTTTTGAATCTTTTCATATGGACTTAAACACTTGGGTACCCTTGGCTTTCACCCAAGTGCCTCGTCTCCATCTCAAATCATCTTTTCCCCTCTGGTTCACCCTAAAATAATTATTAGAATATTTTTCTCTATTGAAAAATATTCATTTTTCCCTCCAAAACCCTAGTTAAGCTCATTGTGCTCCAAAGCAACCCCAATTTTTCTTGCCACAAAAATCTGAGGAAATTCACAAATATTCTTTGGACCCTAGGCACCTTCCTGAGCAAAAATATTGCACCACTTTTTGGAATATTTTTGCTACAGAAATTCTTTTATTTTCTGGACAGAAATGGTAGTTTCTACAGCAACTACCATTTTACTTGCTACATTTTACCTGAAACTTCTTGTGCATCTTTACCTTAGTAACTTAGGGCTAGCCTCCAAAGCACAGCCTCCAACTCCCATCCATTTTACCTCAGTAAACTCTCAAAGTTTCTGTCCAGAAACTTACCAAGCTGGTGAAATTCTTTCTACTGCACCTGGATCCAAACCAACCCGGGGTAACATTCAAATCTACCACGAACAACATGCCAGACATGATCTTTGGAGCCAAGTCGGCCAGTAGGCAGAGTTCACGCGGTGACCACGCGTGTGGACCATGCCAGGCTCCTTGTCGGCATGCTCTGAGTGCTGCCGAGCACTCTGTTTTGCGCGTGCTCGCTTCCACGCCTGCCGGAGCTTGCCAAACCGCGCCACCATCTTCGTCTCAACTTCTACAACCCCCCTCGCACTCGCCGACGCCGGAGCTCGTCGCAGCGAGCACGGGCGCGGTCCGGCCAAGGCAACAGTGTGGTGCGCACTGTGCTCGTCGCCACCCCAGTGATCCTGTGCTCGTCTCCGTCCGTCCAGAACCCCCGCGTGAACCCCGTCGCCTTCTCCCCCTCTCACTGACGTCGTTCGTCATCGGGCGCAGCGTCCAGGTGTCGTCGGCGGAGCCCCGAATCCCCCTCTCGGCTCGCCGATATATAGGACCCCTCCCAGCCTTCCCAAGCATCCTGCTCCACTCCCACACACTCCACCACTGCGTACAAAGCCGTAGCCCGGCCGGGCAGGCTACCGTCCACGAGCTCGAGCTCGCCGGCGATCCCCTCGGGTCGTCGCGGTAGCTCCAGCCCCTCTCAGGCCAGGGAAACTCTTCCAGAGCCTCCACCACTCTCTGGTGGTGCTGTTCCACCTAGTTGGAGCCTCTGGAGTTGCCATTTCTCGCCGTCGTCCTCAATTCCGGCGACCACCCCGTTCTGCCTCCGCTCGCGAAGCCGTTTCCGACGCCGTCTGACCACCCCTAGCTACGCTACGGGTACAGGCAGGTGCGCCTCGACCCCCTCTATAAATCTATCCCTCTCATCTTGGCCAAGAAACTCGTGTCGCCGTCGTGCGCTCCGGCGAGGCCACGGCCGCCTCTGTTCCTCTCTCCCTCTCCCTCTCACCTGACTAGTGGGGCTCGTTAGTCAGCCTCTCTGTACTCGCGCGAAGCGATACGAGTGGTGGCGCCCTGGGCCTTTACGCCTTCGACGTCACCCCCTTTCCCAGTCTGTTTATTTAAATTTCAAATTTATGTATATTCCAGAACACTTCAAACTGCAATAACTTTTTAACCATAAGTCCAAATGAATTGATTCTTTTTCCATTGTGTTCTTTGTAAAGATATCTTGCAGCACACCAAAAATGATACTTTTTGGTGTTGTGTAGATTTTCTGGTGAATTTTTGAATGGTTCTTGATATTTCCTTTTTGTACTTTTAAATATTTTCAGAAGGTGAAGCTTGTCTTGAGGATCACTAGGAGGCTTGTGAACCTCATTTACACTAAGGCAAGCCACAACAACATTTTCATGGTGCCATTTCAATATTTGTGATTTTCTAACTTGAATAAATGATTTAATCCATGCACATAAATTATTTTTGTTATTCATATTCTGTTGGTTGCTATATTTAGTTGTTGTATCTAGTTTACAGAAAGTTGGAAGTTGATTTAAGTTGTTAATGTAACTAGAAGAAAGTTTGGGGTCACGAAGAACTAATATGGTTATGGATATAAACATGCTTGTGAAGTCATTTTCTTGCATAAACTATATGGTAAAATTTTGCTAGAATATATTCTATTTTTAATTGAAAATAAATCCTAACCAGAAGAATGTTAGAAGTTGTGATGATCACACTTAGTATGATAGAGTTGATCTAGTTCTTTATGATAATGCATATTGGTATGTTGCATTTGCATGGCATTTTATGACACCGGTTACTTTTCTTAAGTTGAACCTGCTAATAATTCAACTTGAATAATTTGTTGACCGGGTCATGGTGCCACTGAATCGAGTTTTACCAGTGCAACCACATTTGCCTTTATGGGAAGGTCTTTATTCGGTCCGTTGTCATGCCTCTGGTCAGTACCTCCAAGTAGGGAAGGTTATGGGCATGCGGTACCCTGGCCCGGTAAGCAGACATAACCTTGTGAGCCTGTTGTTGAGTTTATGGTACCGAGTCCCTGTTTGGGACAGTTTATGTTTGGCCACGACGGTGGTCGTTGTGCCTTTGGTAGGCACTAGGCTACCTAGGACTATTCCAATGGGAAATGAGTCGGAGTGGCCGGGAGAGTGTCATGACAATGGGAGGGTTTTGTCGGAATGACGTTGGTCCACCCGAATGGGAGAACGAGGCCATGGGTTCCGTGGTGTGGGTACAATGCACCACCTCTGCAGAGTGTAATTAATCTATCGATAGCCGAGTCCACGGTCACGGACACGCTCGAAAGTAGGTCACACCATGGGTCAACATTTAATAAAATTTTGCTCATTAAGCTATGATCTTTGCACTATTAACGATGGTGGAAGAGCCATCGAGATGAATGAGACCAAGTGTGGTCAGGGTTGTGATCGCCGGAAAGATCACAAGATTTGTCCTATTGAGATGGACAAGTTTTTATGTAAAGAAGGATCGCCATGGGTAAGTCAGTCCGAGGGACTGTTTTCACAAAGGCATGAGCACGGCATGTTGGTTATGTGTGTACTCACGTATGGTGCTGCATTTTAATAATTGAATAATTATCATGATATTATTTGTCATTATGATTTTTTTGATGTAAGCTTGCAAGTACATTCAATGTACTAACCTGGCATGTCATGCCAGATTTCAGGAAAGTTTTGCTGGAAAGGAGTGCCGTCCGAGTCTAGATCGTGTCCACATCGGTGTCCCTGTGCTATGGAGTTCCGCTACAAAGTCGTTCCGCTGCCGCATAGTTGTTATGACCGAGGCCTTTTATGTTCACTAAATAATGTACATATTGTCCAGCCGCACCGTGGGTGTCGCTTGGCCTCGCTACCTATTGTAATGTAAAACTTTGATCCGCTAGTATCAATAAAGCAGTTGTTTTCTATACCAAGATGTTGTGTGTTGCCAGAAGACAAGGTCTCTGGGCTGGCAATGCAGGGTAAACCGGTCGCTCTGAGCCGGGGTGCCACACGTTTCGCCCCGTTTGCTTCCTCTCCCCATTGCTTCTACCTGGTTCCATGGCGACGCACCAGATCACGGACTCTGAGGTGAGGCGCCCAACACAGGAGTTCCATGCCAAGGATGTGGAGCTCAGGGCCAAGGATGTGGAGCTCAGTGAGATCAAGGAGGAGAGGAGTGCCATGATCCTCCTTTATGTGCTGGAGTTCACGGAGCTTCAAAAGCGGCATGCGTCCACCACAAATATGCTTGAGGCGTCGGCGGTGTTACTGCAGAAAGCGGGAGATACGATAGGCGGTTAGGCGAGCCGGCTGGACGCGAGCGGGCCGCTCGTGACGAGGTCCATGGTCGCCTCAACAACTTGTTGGACCATGTTGCCACGCAAGTGTTGAGGCTCCGCGATGCCTACCGTCATGCCAGCGCGACCATGCTGGTCATCGGGCTAAACCCGTTCGACCACCTGAATGACTTCAACGAGCTGCGGCTTCCTGACATGGTCTCCTTCTTCACCTATATCTTCGAGGAGCAGAGCCATCTCCGCGTGGTGGTGGGGGCGGAGCTGGACAAGGAGGGGTTGTGGGCGGCCGTCACCGTTGCCGGGCGAATCCTCTCAGGGCTTCGTCACCAGGATCCATTCGTGTCATTGGACGCCATCTTCGACAAGCTGGCTCCCGTTGACAGGGAGCGGGCTCTGTGGGCGGTGGCACCCTGCATCACCACCGTCGTGCACCTCGAGAAGGAGAGGGACTTCAGTGGTGTTTAGGCGTCCTATGCCTGCACATGTCTCGGTGCAACATGATTGTTGGATCAAACTCAAATGTTGCAGATTAGTCATTATAGCACAAAGCGTGCGGGTTGCATTCTCATCTCAACATAATTGTTCCCTCTTCGTGCATGCTCGTCTCAGCACCCCTCTTCATGCATGCTCTGCATGCTCCTAGTGCAGTTGTGTTAACCTAGTGTGGGGTCATGCACCCTTCATGCTCTGTAGCACCGTAGTCTCTGTATGTTGTAGTTCTAGTTGTGTTAACATTGATCTCACTATTCATTCTCGACCGGACAGCCAAAAAGGGGCATGTTACATAACTGTTCATACATTTAACTTGTGCACAACATCTTTTTTTATTGTCATATCTTCCTACGCTAGCAACAACATTATAGTACAGATGTATGAACCACTGCACATGCCTAGTAGTAGGAGTATTGTGTAAGTTCAAGTGGCTACCGTGTTTCACACTCCTTCATCGTAAGAGTCGAAACGCTTGATGTAATCATTTGTTTTTTTCAGAAATAGTGGACATGCTCTACTGTGCGGATCCTCCTCAACGATCGTCGGGAACCTTACTACTCACTTGCGCCAACGTGTGGGATACCGAGCATCGGGGTTCACTTGCCATGCACTAAATTACTCCGTACTAGAGTGCACAACTGCACGGTAGACTACACCGGTCGAAGCGCAGCAGTAATGCCCAATGAGCCGTCAAATCACTAAACCCACACCTTTCCAGCAGTAAGTTGGACAGATGAAGCAACCATCATTTCACTCTTCTCCCTCATCTTCCTCTCTTGAGGAAAACCCCAACTCGCTTCTCCCTCATCTTGTTCCTCATTTCTTCAAGAAAACCCTGGCGCGCTTCTACCATTGTTCTTCTCTCCCAAATAAGGAAAGGTGATCGCATATATGGTGTTGCTTCTAGCCAAGGCCCGGTATTGCAACCCCGTGGCCGATCCTAACTCCCTCTCTATTCTTCTTTTGGGTTTGTGATTATGTTTTATTTACTTTTATTTCTATTTGACAGTTTCTTGATGGACCCTGGAGCACCGGCCGAAGTGATGTCTATGGCTCTGGCCAAAGGCATCGGGGCTCAGGGTACGAAGAAGCGCAAGCACCCTGCCGAGACTACCGCAGACAAGATCAAGGCCATCGCCATGTCCAAGGCCCCCTCTCCGGGATCCCTCATTAACCCGGTCCAGCTAATATCTCTTCTTGCCGATCTTTTTGGCGATCTTGATCGTGTTTTTCATGTAACACGCAATACTAGTACTAGTAGTACAACTTCCTGGGTGATCTTGCATGTGTTTTTGTGTGCCAAATCACGGTTCTAAATTGCTCTTTTGACCAAAACATGCGAGAGTTTGACATACATATGATTTTTGCACATAACACTGATTTCTTATATATTAGTTTCAACTACTTTATGAACATAAATGCTAGTTGTAGGAAATTGTCGGGGAATAACCACGACCACCTATGGGACAGAGGTCCCTTTTGGTTCGGCAAGGGGATGGGCACGTTGCACAAAGAGCAGAGAAGCGTGAAGCAGCGCGCCGGGGATCACATGGGCAGTTTTTACCCAGGTTCGGGCCGTCACGAGGCGTTAAACCCTACTCCTGTTTGGTGGATTGATGGTGGAATGGTGGAAAATGGACGCACCGCTCTTGCCCGACAGGGTTGCCTTGGGGGGAGAGCGGTCGCGCGTATGAGTGCGTACGGGTTCGAATGGCCGAATCCTTTCTACGGTTGCCATGGGCCTCCTTTTATAGGTTATTAAGGGGTCACCACAGTGGCAAATTAGTCTTTCCAAGCTGATTAGATAGCAAACAATGTTATCATACCTAACTCTGCAACTGAGAGAGTGCACTAAATGCACCGCTTAATGTCACATCATAGCTCGTCCGGCAAGCCTTGACGGGCTGTTTCGCCAGCTGTGTTCCTGCTTGCTTGACACGTCTCTGGACGGGTGTCATTTGATGGTTCTTGTGGTAGGAGACAGTTGCCATGTAGCAAGAGGCAGCCACTAAGCGATCTTGGAGCTTGACACCGCACTGATTGGCGATGGGCATCGTTGTGAGGTGGAGTTTTACCTCCGCGAGCCCCGGCAAGCCTGTCAGGGCGATCTTGGTGGCTTGCTAGCGGGGGAATTTGGCTCCTCACCAGGCTTGCATGCCCGACAAGGATGGTTCTTCTTCTGGTGGTGTCTTCCATCTTTGGCTAGTCTTGGTTGTCTTGATCTCCTTGACCAGCCCTCTAATTCCTCAAGGAGTTGATCTCTTCGTGCCTTGATCTGGTGCTTGGTGCTGCAAACTTGCCCTTGATCATGTGCACAGTTTGGGGCAACGGACCCAAAGTCGGTTGCACCGACATAAATGCAAGATTTTAGCTCTCATGCCTTTGAAGAGAGTATAGTAGCCTCAGTAACTTGTGTTATGGATATTGCATGTAATCCCTCTGCTCGCATGCCTTTGAAAACATGTTCTAGTGTCTTTGTTCACTCTTTTCTATGCGTATATGGAGTAAAATATCTAAAATCATCTTACATTTCGGAACGGAGGTAGTAATAAAATATTTGGCTTTTGTTTGAATTAGAACCCTGAGGCGGTGGAGATGAAGTTCTCAATATAATGCGGTGTGAACTAGAAGACCTGAGGATGAGTTCTACTACTAAACTATTAAGATGTTGTGTCCTTGTCGCCACGTGTCATGAACAAGTGTTTTCATGTAGCATTGTTGTCAGGCGTGTTCTCGAGGGTGTACTTCACCACAACAATTTCCTAGCTATGCCTTCGATTACGAAGGGTGTGGTTCTTGTAAAGCTTCTCGACAAATCAGATGCGGACTGTCTTCATCGTCATGTTTATGAGTGGAAAGACCACTTTGTTAGGTTCTCCAAGGTTGACCAGATGGTGATGATAATGGTAGACATCTCTCACGAAGTCCATGGCCTAGTCAGTATGTGGGGTACATCCCGTAGGTCGCTGTCAACAAATAGTCTGCAGGGTTTAATTAGTGCAACTTTGCTTGTTTGTAGTAAATACTACTTGTTGAGTACTTGATTTGTGTGGGTGAACTCTGTATTGTATAGTACTGCCGCTTTTGCTGTGTGGTGAGTCCTGAGAATAGTCTATGTTAACGTTTGTCCACTCAATTCAGTCTGTATATTTTGAAGTATTCATATCATCTTTTTTGTGAGGACGGTTTATCAATTATGGTTACACTCTAATATCTGTATGCATTGTAGGGTTTATCGCACCCACGAGGACTTCCAGCCCCATGGATGTTCGCTCCAAACGAGTTGTTATGACCTTTGGACTATCCTGCTTGTGGGAGTAAGTGGGGGCCCCGCATGCCACCCGTAATTGGACAATCAACCTTGTATTTAGAACTTGAACATAGTGATATCCAGGTAAGCATTCACTCGTGTCACATCAAGTAAATCTTATTGATTTACTGTCATGTTTTTTTACTTTTGCTGCAATTTTATGATGCATGTTTTTCCATGTCACATTCGTTCTAGAATAAACCGTTTGGTTTGCTCTATGATGGTTATTTTAGCAGGTTTCACTTCTTATGACATGCAGTAATGAAGGCATTGTCCATCACTTATATTATTGGACACAATTGGATCATTCTGTTGTTTGAGTACAATCTGAAGCCCTGTGATGAACTGCAGTTTGTTTTAACAAACATGCCACAATTAGTCCTTCTCGCGATTAAAAGAAGTGAAGAAAAAGACTAGATCCAGGTCACGGAGCCTAGCGAAGTTAGAAAGCTGAAGTACGAAATCATAGCAGAACAAATACGATCACTGCTGTCTCGCACATCGGTACCACCTTCAGCATCGCATCGAGCACCGGCACCTACTCCGATGACACTGGCTTTAGCATTGACAGCGGCAACAGCTCAATTTGATCCACCGGAGGATTGAGCATCGACCACGTCAGCGGATCAGGCTGATCTACCGGAGGATCGGGCATCGACACGGGCACTTGCTCCAACACTGGTAGCAGCTCCACAAGGAGCACCATCTCCGGCAGCAGCGTCGGCACTACCAGTCGCATGGGCACCATCAACGGCTCCGGTACCTGCACCAACACTTGAAGTTGCACTTGCAGCTGCTCCAGCCCGTGTAGCCACAACGGAACCAACACTTGCACCGGCAATAGACTGGGCTGCACTTCGCACTTCATACACCAAAGTCCTTACAAAAACTGACATCTCCACCTTCTTGGTAAGCATTGGCAGGCCAAGTGTTTTGTTCTTTTTTTCTTTCCATGTTGTTTCACATGTTTCACTGTGTTGATCTAACAGTTTATGTATGTCTTCTTGTTTGCAAACAGAGAATTCCTAGAGCAACGAGGGAGTCATTCAATAATCCGGGCGACTGTGGCCAAGTTCTCTTACCGTGCGCAACCTTGGTGTGAATGAACCTGCTCAATCTACCGTAAGTACAAAGGATGGTCGCATTATGATTGATGATAAAGGATGGTCAAGGTTCAATACTCTATTCAAATCTTGCGGTTGGGGTAGATGTCAAAATCGAACTTTCTCAGCAAGGAGAGTTGGTCCTAATCAACTTTGAAATTCTTCAGTAGCAGCACGCAACTGCCGAACTGATCCATCCTCCGAAAGCTTTTGATGTAATTATATGGCATGGTGAAACAAGTGTCCTTTGTGTATAAGTAGTACGACACTATTATGTATCACGTAGGATATCATGAAAGAATTGCAACTCTAATTAATGGTTAGGAACAATCATTCAACTTCATTCTAACAGCTATCGTGCTTTATTTATTTTTCTATATTCGCCTTGCGACAACATCTAAAACCAGCACCGTACCGATCGCTTGCAATATTTACCAGATGAAATGCGCCGAGTTAGAACACATGAGCCCCCAAACATGCAGGCCCACCGGCCTATGGCCCAAAGTCCAGAACTATCAGCCTATCTAATGTATCTTATTCTCATTTGAACCCCCATATTATGTTATATATATCCCCCTTGCTTTTTATTATGTATAAAGTTGTGATATAAAATATTTTTATATTTCTTTATAGAGGGAGTATCTCTCTATCAAAAAAATATTTATGTGTAACTAGTTACTCCTGCCTTTCTACTTCCTTTCGCTGATATGCGGGGCATGCGGCAATGGGGCCCACGTGCCATGCACCATATTAGATTGCACAACTGCATGGTAGACTCACCCCAGTCGTAGCGTCGCAGTAATGCCCAATGAGCCGTCAAATCACAACAAATTTTTTTTTGTGGTAGCAGTAAGCTGGACGGATGAACCAACAATATTTCACTAGGCCTGAATCCCCTTCTCCCTCGTCAGCTTGTTCAGTGAAACTCTCATCTCGGTGATTGTGTAGGGTTTTCTCATAAAGAACCAAGTATGAATTCTTCATCCATCCTCGATAAATCCAAGTCCCTTGGTCGCCGGTAATCCTAGGATGGCAGCCATCGTCGTTGATGCATTTTTCTTCCTACTGAATCTAGTGTGTTTCATTTGTAGTGCCCAAAGTGCGAGGACCCTACAGGTTTCTGCGCCTTCGTCAAGACACCACACATGTTCCTTCTCATCCTAACATAAGATTCTCAAATGCGCACAGTATGTTCCTAGAATCCTCTTTTCCATGTGGGAGGGTTGGGGTTTTTGAACATGTTGTCAACTAATTTGGAAATTTGGATTGCTATATTTGTATAAAAGGTACTATTACCATGGTCAACACTGACGTGAAAGAGGAAAATATTTCTAGATTTGGATAACGAATAAATTGTGTTCTCATTTTTTTCGCAGTGCATTCCTTGCTCTGCCAGAACACATGTATTCAAGATGGTCGGCCTTGCTATAACTGAAAACACCAGTTTAATGCTCACATTGAAGACACGCTATGGATATAAGTTCCTAGTTGGGTTCATGAACAAAGAAGATTGCTGCTTTTTTATGGCTGAACTTGGATAAACTTTCTCAAGTGTTACAGACTGAAAGTTGGCGCACAAATGTTGATGGAAATAGCATAACCTGGTCTCATCTTCACTGTGATCTTCCACTCCGATGTCGTTTCCGTAGTTCATCCATGTTAGTTTTGTATCTGGTTCTTGCATGTTGCCTCGATTACTTCTTAATCCACCTATTCTGTCTAACTAATCACAATTTGACTTTAGAAGTAGCAACAATTTGTGACCCCCTTCTCTCACGAAGACGCTACTTCTAACTAATATTTCTTATAACTGGTGGCACGTGTAGGTTATTACAAAGTTCAGCACACTACTCGTTTGTTATTTGATAAGAACTCGACTGTTACTAATGGCATTGAAGTTAACTGGAATGACATCCACCAGTTCCTCACTTTATTGATCATCTGGAGGTCTTTGTGGGGTGTTTCAATGCTGAAAGGCCGCATGGGATATGTGTGCCGCTGGTGCACATGTTTAACAGGTCCAACTGTGTCAAGAAACTTATGGTATGAGCTTTTTCTTTTATATATGTTGTTCATAAACTCTTGCTTATACACAGTTTTACAGCTGAGGTCTTCTTGAAACAGAAACTGTCCAGTTCTATTGTTCCTATACAGATGCCTGACCATGGTCGGGTCAGACTTGCGCTTGGTCACAACATGATGTTTATGTCGACCTACTCCATTTCCCTTGGAGGTGAAAATATACTTATTCATGGGTGGTCTCAAATAATGAAGGCACGTCCATCTTGGACAATAGGACAGAAGGTTATGCGCATGATTTTCCATGGCTCTAAAGTGAATATCATATTTATTGACAACATTGGAAGATGAATCCGCTTACAGAAGGTTGTGGATGCGCGGGGTGGCGCCTGGGCCTTGTCCCGGGGCTTAGTGGCCTCACTCTTGGTTAACTGTAGGCAAAGTAGCACTATTTTAGGCATGCTATGTACGGTTGAACTTGTATAAGTACTCATACTGCTTTCAGCTATGGTTTTTAAGTGCTCATGCAGGTTTCAGTTAACTACTCTTAATGCTTCTACAGTCTATCGTGTTTCTCCAGTCTCGTCTTCATCTAGCCGCCAAAACCAAACCAGCGCCGCCGGGGCCACCTGCTTCTGCCTCCCACGGCTGGCTGCGCCTCAGCGCATGCATCGCCGCCCCACCATCTCCTAAATCATTAACGCTGACGTCAGCCCCACCCTGCACCTGAACTAGTCAACCCTTGTACTCCCCTTCGCCCGCGACTTCACCGCCGCATCTTCCCGGGCTCCTGTTTGTTCATGTCTGAAGCCTCGCCGTCGTCCTTTGTGCACTTTGGTGCACTGCCGCGGTGCCGCCATCTCGCGTTGTCAACATGGTCAACAAACGAGAGCAAACAGGAGAGGACTGTACATGGAGAGGATGACAGTAGGGACCCACCATGCCCATGGGCATACACAAGCAAGTTCCTCATTTTTGTTATATACTCCATTGTCAGCGTATAGAAAAAGAAAATACTTTCTCTTAGTGGCTTGATGACATCTGGGACCAATGACATTTTTAGCGTATTGTCAATAGATAAGAGGACTACACAAGAGCGGTTGACACCTGGGACGTAGCTGCTCGAGCAATATTGTTTTTTGTTATCGTTGAGACGAAGCAGGGTTTCAACTAGGTTATGGCCCGTCTAGCTCAGGCTTCTATTTTACGTTCACCACATGACCAGTATAACTATTTTTTCTTTGTGAAAATGGCTAGCCCAGTTTATTTTTTCTGAAGAATACCCAATCTAGGCATACCCAACCCAGGCCTACTTATTTTTCCCAGCCCTGCTAGGCTGCAACTCTTTCAAAACGGTTGCAAATCTTAAAAGTAATATGAAATTGGTTGTATATAAAAAACACGACAAATTGGTAATTACTTTCAAATTTTTGAAATTTTTCACATTTTCATAGTCAATTTCATTGGTTTGAACCTAATTTAAATATATCTTGAAAGTACTTCAAATCTGACCCGACATTTCGGTATTTAAAAAAGTTTGTACCCCACCAAAATATGCGAAATTTCATTTAAATTTTTAACCCCGCCCCTGGCCCACAAAAAGAAAGTGGACTGCAATAAATTGCATAAGAAGTTGCAAATGAGCTGTAAATTATAAAAAAAATAGGAAATGGGCTGACTTGTGGGCCTATTAAGTTGACGCGTATGCAAGAGTTTTTTTACTTATTATATATTAGTCAACAAATGATTTTAGCCGAAGCAATCATTGGATGTTAATCCAACGTCCGTCGTGTTTCTCAATCTCTGATCTTCTCGCTCTAGCCGCCAAATCCAGCACCGGCGGGACCATCTGCTCCCGCCTCCCATGTCCGGCAGTGGTGTCGCGCAGGCCTTACCGCCCCCTACTACTCCCACCGCTGGCGAGGCCATCCCTCTACTCACCCACATCCCTCCACTATTGTGGCTTCACCGCCTCCGGGTCATTCCCTTTGTCCTGGGTCTCATCATCGTCCATCGCGTTGGTGTTCTCGGCTCGGCATGGTCAACGTTGTCAACAAATGACAACATCGAAAGAGGGATGAACATGGAGAGGCTGACAGTAGGGACCCACATGGTCCATGGCCAGTCGCAAGCAAGTGCCACCTTATTATGCAAAATAAAGGAATCCTCCCCCTGACAGCTAGGACCCACCATCAATATCTTTGCATGCAAGGAAGTGCCTCCTTATTAAGCAAAAAATAACAATTGCTCCCCTTGACAACTGGGGCCCGTCATATTTGGAGGCTGACTTATGGCCCTACTCAGTTGACGCGTATGTAGGGCTTCGTCAACTTAGTTAATAAACAATTCTACCAGCGTTGACCGTTGGATGTGAATCCAACGGTTGTTCTGCTTCTTCAACCTTTGATTTTCTTGATGCAGCCGCCCAAACTAGCGCCGGCGGGACCAATTGCTCCTTCCTCCCGTGGCCGACTGTGCTCCGCCCCCTCATACTCCAACCGCTGGCTAGGCCATCCCTCTACTCACCCACACCTCGTGTTATTCTACGACGACGACAACCTCACACCACAGTCGAACCAGTCAGCCCTCTTACTCCCCTTCGCGTGGACATCCACTACCGCATCTTCCCCAGCTCCGTGCCATTCCCTTCCTAGGCCTCGCCGTCGTCCACGGCCTTGCTTCTCTCGGTGCGGTGTGGTCAACCAATGACAGCCATCGGAAGACGACTGTACGTGGCGACGCTGACAGCTTGACCCACCAGCTACATCTTCGGACGCAAGGAAGTGCCTTCATATTAGGCGTGAAAAAAATGATCCCTCCGCCTAATAGCTGGGACCCACCATCTATATCTTCGCTCGGAAGGAAGTGCGACCTTATCCCCCTGACAGCTGGGACCCACCCGGTCAAAGCATATGTAGCGTTGTCTGTCTGGTCGTGAACGTGTACGTACATACTGGTCGACCGGTGTCTCTGCAACAATGAACCATGGCCGAGCAAGCAGCGACACGTGTCATAGTAAAGCCCCCGACGTAGTAGTTCAGGCAGTCCCATCTAAACCTTGTACACGTACGTACAACCACAGGGCAAAAAAGTACGACCACGTACGTACATACAGATGGCGTCTCGAACGCGTACTCGCGCATACGTACAGTCAGGGCTCGTGTACATGAGACGGTAGCAACATCATCCTATTCATCATCAGCCAACCGGCTGGGTCAGAATGGAGAAACCGTGTCGTGTTCATTGGGAGGCAACGGAACAGGTCCTGTTCTTCGGGAGCCAACCGGCTTGGACATAACAGCCGTAACGGGGCCGGGTACCACAAAACAAAGCAAACGGCCTTCAACTCGACCGACTACGGTTGAAACATAATCCTATTCATCAGGAGGGGTCTGGCATACTGCAAAACGGAGGAAACGAACTTGTGTTGGAGTGCTACGGTCGAGATGGGGGTCCTATTCATCGGGAGGGGCGTGGCGTACCGCAAAACGGGACTCCGCGGGCTACTATTCACCCATCGTCTACTGCCTCCCTCCAACCTCCACGGGCTACTGTTCATACACCGTCGACTTCCTCCTGCCTCCACGGGCTACTATTCATCCATTGGCTATTGTTCATCCTGCCCTCCACCGGGTACCGTTCAACTAGCCCTCCACGGGGTCCTGTTCATCCAGCCACAACCAGCTCAGCTGTGGCTGCCTCATCTCTGGGTCCTGTTCATCCAGCCACAACCAGCTCGGCTATGCGGCCTCATCTCTGGGTCCTGTTCATCCAGCGGCAACCGTCTACTACCACGGAGTCCTGTTCATCCAACCCCCACCAGGAACTGTTCATCCAACCCCAACCACGACTCGACTTGTTCAACCAACCCCCATGTTCACTGTTCATCAAGAGGCAGCTGGCTCGATCGGCTTCAGTAAGCAGCAGTAGTGATCGATCGATAGTGGTTCAATTAGCAGCAGTAGCGAAGGAATCACTCGGGTTTAGTTAACAGCCAAGGGATCGATTGCTCGGGTTCAGTGACGTAGCTAGTGCAATCGCTCGGGTTCAGTAAGCGAACGCCTCGCTCAGATTCAGTTAGAGCCCAACGCCCCGCACACATGCGCGTACGTAATGAGAGAAACGCACAAACCTTTGTGCATTGCTCCGCCCCGACCACCCATCATAAATCGAGAACTCCTCGAAATTTTCCTCGCCCTCGCTTCTACCATGATTTTTTCCATCAAGGACGGCCCAAAGAATGTCATGCAATTGCGTCCTCGGCCCGCCCAGGACGAAAAGCCCATTTTCTATCATGATTTTTTGTCATAGAAGTAGGAACCCACCAAATGTATGATGATACCGGGTTTTGTCACAATTATCGTCATAGAAGTGTCATAAGCATGACATGGAAAAAATAGTTTGGGCCAAAATATCATGGATGTGTCTTTTTTTTGTAGTGTAAGAAAGGTCCACCAAAGATAATGGGACAAAAGTCATCTTGTGGGGAACCAAGAACTAGAAAATTAGTAGAGTAATTTTTTTCACGCAAGACTTCAACATCTCTAACTATCCCAAGTGGTGTGATGGTGTCTTAGTTTGCAAGTTTAATAGTAACTGATACGTCTCCAACGTATCTATAATTTTTTATTGTTCCATGCTATTATATTATCCCTCTAGGATGTTTTATATGCACTTATATGCTACTACCTTTGTCCCAAAATATAAGAACGTTTTTGACACTATGCTAGTATTAAAAACGTTCTTATATTTTGGGATGGAGGGAGTATTTTATATGATTTTTGGGACTAACCTATTAACGTAGAGCCCAGTGCCAGTTTCTGTTTTTTCCTTGTTTTTGAGTTTCGCAGAAAAGGATATCAAATGGAGTCCAATTGATGTGCCAATTTTTGATGATTTTTCTGGACCAAAAGAAGCCCCCGAAGTAAGAGTTGGGCCAGAAGAGTCACGGGCTGCCCACGAGGGTGGGGGGCGCGCCCACCCCAAGTGGTGGCACCCCCCTATCTCGTGGACAGCCTGGAGACCCCCTGACATGAGACCTACTCCAAAAATTCCTATAAATGCTGAAACCTCCGGAAAGTAACCTAGATCGGGAGTTCCACCGCCAAAAGCCTCTGTTGCCACCGAAAACCAATCTAGACATGTTCTGGCACCTTGCCGGAGGGGGTATCCGTCTCTGGTGGCTATCTTCATCATCCCGGCGCTCTCCATGATGAGGAGGGAGTAGTCCACCCTCGGGGCTGAGGGTATGTACCAGTAGCTATGTGTTTGATTTCTCTCTCTCTCTCTCTCTCTCTCTCTCTCTCTCTCTCTCTCTCTCTCTCTCTCTCTCTCTCGTGTTCTTGAGATGGCACGATCTTGATGTATCGCGAGCTTTGCTATTATAGTTGGATCTTATGATGTTTCTTCCCCTCCACTCTCTTGTAATGGATTGAGTTTTCCCTTTGAAGTTATCTTATCGGATTGAGTCTTTAAGGATTTGAGAACACTTGATGTATGTCTTGCGTGGGATACCTGTGGTGACAATGGGGTATTCTTTCGATTCACTTGATGTATGTTTCGGTGATTAACTTGCGGGTTCCGTGACCTTGGGTATCTATGCATAGGGGTTGGCACACGTTTTCGTCTTGACTCTCCGGTAGAAACTTTGGGGCACTCTTTTAAGTTATTTGTGTTGGTTGAATAGATGAATCTGAGATTGTGTGATGTATATCATATAATCGTGCCCACGGATACTTGAGGTGACAATGGAGTATCTAGGTGACATTAGGGTTTTGGTTGATTTGTGTCTTAAGGTGTTATTCTAGTACGAACTCTATGATAGATAGAACGGAAAGAATAGCTTCATGTTATTTTACTACGGACTCTTGAATAGATCGATCAGAAAGAATAACTTTGAGGTGGTTTCATACCCTACCTAATCTCTTCGTTTGTTCTCCGCTATTCGTGACTTTGGAGTGACTCTTTGTTGCATGTTGAGGGATAGTTATATGATCCAGTTATGTTATTATTTTTGAGAGAACTAGCACTAGTGAAAGTATGAACCCTAGGCCTTGTTTCCTATCATTGAAACACCGTTTATGCTCACGTTTACCACTTGCTACCTTGTTGTTTTATATTTTCTTATTACAAAAACCTATATCTACCATCCATATTGCACTTGTATCACCATCTCTTCGCCTAACTAGTGCACCTATACAATTTACCATTGTATTGGGTGTGTTGGGACACAAGAGACTCTTTGTTATTTGGTTGCAAGGTTGTTTGATAGAGACCATCTTCATCCTACGCCTCCCACGGATTGATAAACCTTAGGTCATCCACTTGAGGGAAATTTGCTACTGTCCTACAAACCTCTGCACTTGGAGGCCCAACAATGTCTACAAGAAGAAGGTTGTGTAGTAGACATCAAGCTCTTTTCTGGCGTCGTTGCCGGGGAGGTGAGTGCTTGAAGGTATATCTTTAGATCTTGCAATTGAATCTTTTAGTTTCTTGTTTTATCACTAGTTTAGTTCATAAAAGAAAACTACAAAAAAATGGAATTAAGGTTACCTCATACGCTTCATCTTTTTAATATCGTTCGTGAAAATGATGGGAAGGAAAATTGTGCTCAAGTACTAGAAGAGGAATTACATAGAATGCTTGGCACCAAAAACTTGAATGATGTGCATGATTGCAATGTTGTTAGTATGAATTCTTCGAGTATCCATAGTACTAATGATGATTGCACTAGTCTTGTTGAAAATATCTCATATAAGCATGTCAATTTTTGTGGAGTGCATAGAGTTTGCAAGTACATACCAAATAGAGAAGATAGATTTTGCAAGAGGCATAAGTATTTAGAAACTAAATGGTTGCTAGAGAGGCTAGATGATTGTGCTGAAAATTTAAAATTTCTTTGCCATCCTTGTGAACTTTGCAATGAACGTGATCATTTAAATCCCCAATGTGAATTGTTTCATGATCGAATCATGTCCAAAAATTGTGACGACTTGATTTCTCTTGCACATCATAATGAACTTAGTTTACTTGTGGGTTATGAAGAAATGAAACATTTAACTAAGGATCTTCCAGAATTTGTCCTTGATAAAGTTCTTGATTTTGATCTGGAGGAAATTTATATGTATTGTGCTGTGAATTGCATTGAAAATCCTTATATTGCCAATTACATAAAGTCAAGAAAACAAATAGAAGATGAAGCGAATACTAATGAAGGGGAAGAGATTTCCCAATATCCTCCTATTCTTTCTTATGATGAATCAGGTAACGAGGAGGAGCCTTCTATTCTACCAATCTCATTAATAAGGAGCTCCAAAAAGAAGATCGAACCCATACTTAATGTGAAAAAAAAGACAGAGAAGCAAAGATAAAAAGGTATCCCTCCCAAATGATTTTGCTCCTATTACTCATTGTGATGATGATAATTGCTATACTATCGGTGCTATCCATACTATTAATGATGAGAGTGATTATTCTTATGATATGAAAAGGCCCAAGCTTGGGGATGCTATGTTTGATGAAGATGATATGTTTAGCCCCGTAAGTTTTGATGAGCAAATTTATTATGATGAAAGCATTCCTCCTATTTATGATGATTATATTTATGAGAGTGGATTTGGAGAGGTCATGACTTTATTTAGTGATGAATCCACTATTTCGGAAGAGGTTCCAATTGATTATGAGAACAAAGTTGCTATCTACGATGATTATTGTGATGACTTGTATGCTCTTAAGAATAATGATAACCATGAAACTTGTCATCATGATTTTAGTTTTCAACTGGATTATGCATCACATGATAGTTATTTTGTTGAGTTTGCTCCCACTACTATTGATGAGAATAAATTTGCTTATGTGGAGAGTAGTAAAATTTCTATGCAAGTTGATCATGAAAAGAATGCTTTATGTGCTGGTTATATTATTGAATTCATTCATGATGCTACTGAAAATTATTATTAGAGAGGATCATATGCTTGTAGGAATTGCAATAGTATCAAGTTTCCTATCTATGTGCTTAAAATTTTGAGGCTATGCTTGTTTTGCTTTCCTATGCTAGTTGATTATTGTTCCCATAAGTTGTTTGCTCACAAAATTCCTATGCATAGGAAGTGGGTTAGACTTAAATGTGATAGTCATATTCTTCATGATGCTCTCTTTATGTTTCAATTCTTATCATTTATGTGAGCATCATTGAAATCATTATGCCTAGCTAGGGGCATTAAACGACAGCGCTTGTTGGGAGGCAACCCAATTTTATTTTATTTATTTTTGCTTCTGTTTAGGAATAAATTTTGCATCTAGCTTATGTTTAGATGTGGTTTTGTGTTTTAATTAGTGTTTATGCCAAGTAGAACCTTTGGGAAGACTTGTGTGAAGTTTATGTGATCATGCTATAAAAAACAGAAACTTTAGCGCTCACGAGATTGGCTGTCAATTTTTACTGGAGAGTGCTTTTTAGTTGATTCTTTTTGGATATGATTAATATAAAAATTCCTCACGTCCACCAATTTATTTCAGAATTTTTAGAGTCACGGAGGTATTCGAAAGTTACAGATTGTTATGTTTTTGACAGATTCTGTATTCTATGTGTTGTTTGCTTATTTTGATAAATCTATGAGTAGTATCGGAGGGTATGAACCATAGAGAAGTTGGAATACAGTAGATATTACATCAATATGAATTAAGAATGAGTTCATTACAGTACCTAAGTGGTGGTTTTATTTTCTTATACTAACGGAGCTTACGAGTTTTCTGTTAAGTTTTGTGTTATGAAGTTTTCAAGTTTTGGGTAAAGATTCGATGGACTATGGAATAAGGAGTGGCAAGAGCCTAAGCTTGGGGATGCCCAAGGCACCCCAAGGTAAAATTCAAGGACAACCAAAAGCCTAAGCTTGGGGATGCCCCGGGAAGGCATCCCCTCTTTCATCTTCGTTCATCGGTAACTTTACTTGAGGCTGTATTTTTATTCACCACATGATATGTGTTTTGCTTGGAGCGTCAATTTATTTTATTTTGATTTGCTTGCTATTTGAATAATATCTCAAGATCTGAAATTCTTAAATGTCAGATAGTCTTCACATAGTTACATAATTATTCAACTACTCATTGATCTTCACTTATATATTTTGGAGTAGTTTGTCATTTGCTGTAGTGCTTCACTTATATGTTTTTAGAGCACGGCGGTGGTTTTATTTTGAATAAATAGATGAACTCTCATGCTTCACTTATATTATTTTGAGAGTCTATTAGAATAGCATGGTAATGTGCTTGGGTTATAAAACTAGTCCTAATATGATAGGCATCCAAGATGGGTATAGTTAAAACTTTCACACAAAGTGCATTGAATTGAATATGATGAGAAGTTTGATACTTGATGATTATTTTGAGATATGAGGATGGTGATATTAGAGTCATGCTAGTGGAGTAATTATGATTTTGAGAAATACTTGTGTTAAAGTTTGTGATTCCCGTAGCATGCACGTATGGTGAACCGCTATGTGACAAAGTTAGAGCATGAGGTATTTATTCAGTGCCAACCTTTGTGTTGAGATCGGGGGCGCGCGATGGTTAACTCCTACCAACCTCCCCCTAGGAGTATGCATTGATTACTTTGTTTTGATGACTCGTAATTTTTTTCAATAAGTATATGAGTTCTTTATGACTAATGTTGAGTCCATGGATTATACGCACTCTCACCCTTCCACCATTGCTAGCCTCTCTTGTACCGCGCAACTCTCGCCGGTACCATACACCCACCATATACCATCCTCAAAATAGCCACCATACCTACCTATCATGGCATTTCCATAGCCATTCGAGATATATTGCCATGCAACTTTCCACCGTTCCGTTCATATGACACACTTCATATTGTCATATTGCCATGCATGATCATGTAGTTGACATCGTATTTGTGGCTAGGCCACCATGCATAATTTTTCATATATGTCACTCTTGATTCATTGCACATCCCGGTACACCGCCGGAGGCATTCATAAAGGGTCATACTTTGTTCTAGTATCGAGTTGTAATATCGAGTTGTAAATCAATATAAGTGTGATGATCATCATTATTAGAGCATTGTCCCAAAGAAAAAAAGGAAAGGTCAAAGAAAAAAGAAAGGCCCAAAAAAAGAAAAAAAAAGAAAAAAAAGAAAAATAAAAAAAAAGGGACAATGCTACTATCATTTTCCACACTTGTGCTTCAAAGTAGCACCATAATCTTCATGATAGAGAGTCTCTTGTTTTGTCACTTTCATATACTAGTGGGAATTTTCATTATAGAACTTGGCTTGTATATTCCAACGATGGGCTTCCTCAAATGCCCTAGGTCTTCATGAGCAAGCAAGTTGGATGCACACCCACTTAGTTTCTTTTGTTGAGCTTTCATACATTTATAGCTCTAGTGCATCTGTTGCATGGCAATCCCTACTCACTCACATTGATATCTATTAATGGGCATCTCCATAGCCCATTGATACGCCTAGTTGATGTGAGACTATCTTCCTCCTTTTTGTCTTCTCCACAACCACCACTCTATTCCACCTATAGTGCTATGTCCATGGCTCACGCTCATGTATTGCGTGAAAGTTGAAAGGTTTGAATTTTTTGAGTATGAAAACAATTTCTTGGCTGAAACCGGGGTTGTGCATGATATGAATATTTTGTGTGGTGAAGAGGGAGCATAGCCAGACAATATGATTTTCTAGGGATAACTTTCTTTGGCCATGTTATTTTGAGAAGACATGATTGCTTTGTTAGTATGCTTGAAGTATTATTATTTCTTATGTCAATATAGACTTTTGTCTTGAATCTTTCGGATCTGAACATTCATGCCACAATAAAGGAAATTACATTGAGAATTATGTTAGGTAGCATTCCACATCAAAAATTCTGTTTTTATCATTTACCTACTCGAGGACGAGCAGGAATTAAGCTTGGGGATGCTTGATACGTCTCCAACGTATCTATAATTGTTTTATTGTTCCATGCTATTATATGATCCCTATAGGATGTTTTATATGCATTTATATGCTATTTTATATGATTTTTGGGACTGACCTATTAACCTAGAGCCCAGTGCTAGTTTTCTGTTTTTTCCTTGTTTTTGAGTTTCGCAGAAAAGGAATATCAAACGGAGTCCAATTGACATGCCAATTTTTGATGATTTTTTCTGGACCAAAAGAAGCCCCCGAAGTAAAAGAGTTGTGCCAGGAGAGTCACGGGCTGCCCACGAGGGTGGGGGGCGCGCCCACCCCAAGTGGTGGCGCCCCCCTATCTCGTGGACAGCCCGGAGACCCCCCTGACGTGAGACTTATGCCAAAAAATCCTATAAATACCCTAGATCGGGAGTTCTGTCACCGAAAGCCTCTGTTGCCACCGAAAACCAATCTAGACCCGTTCTGGCACCCTGCCAGAGGGGGGTGGGTCCCTCTCCAATGGTTATCTTCATCATCCCGGCGCTCTCCATGACGAGGAGGGAGTAGTCCACCCTCGGGGCTGAGGGTAAGTACTAGTAGCTATGTGTTTGATCTCTCTCTCTCTCTCGTGTTCTTGAGATGGCACGATCTTGATGTATCGTGAGCTTTGCTATTATAGTTGGATCTTATGATGTTTCTCCCCCTCTACTCTCTTGTAATGGATTGAGTTTTCCCTTTGAAGTTATCTTATCAGATTGAGTCTTTAAGGATTTGAGAACACTTGATGTATGTCTTGTGTGGGATACCTGTGGTGACAATGGGGTATTCTTTCGATTCACTTGATGTATGTTTGGGTGATCAACTTGCGGGTTCCGTGACCTTGGGAATCTATGCATAGGGGTTGGCACACGTTTTCGTCTTGACTCTCCGGTAGAAACTTTGGGGCACTCTTTGAAGTTCTTTGTGTTGGTTTAATAGATGAATCTGAGATTGTGTGATGCATATCGTAGAATCATGCCCACGGATACTTGAGGTGACAATGGAGTATCTAGGTGACATTAGGGTTTTGGCTTATTTGTGTCTTAAGGTGTTATTCTAGTACAAACTCTATGATAGATCGAACGGAAAGAATAGCTTCATGTTATTTTACTACGGACTCTTGAATAAATTGATCGGAAAGAATAACTTTGAGGTGGTTTCGTACCCTACCATAATCTCTTCGTTTGTTCTCCGCTATTAGTGACTTTGGAGTGAATCTTTGTTGCATGTAGAGGGATAGTTATATGATCCAGTTATGTTATTATTGTTGAGAGAACTTGCACTAGTGAAAATATGAAACCTAGGCCTTGTTTCCTATCAATGCAACACCGTTTATGCTCACGTTTACCACTTGCTACCTTGCTGTTTTTATATTTTCTTATTACAAAAACCTATATCTACCATCCATATTGCACTTGTATCACCATCTCTTCGTCGAACTAGTGCACCTATACAATTTACCATTGTATTGGGTGTGTTGGGGACAGAGGAGATTCTTTGTTATTTGGTTGCAGGGTTGTTTGAGAGAGACCATCTTCATCCTACGCCTCCCACGGATTGATAAACCTTAGGTCACCCACTTGAGTGAAATTTGCTACTGTCCTACAAACCTCTGCACTTGGAGGCCCAACAACATCTACAAGAAGAAGGTTGTGTAGTAGACATCAGTAACATCTATGTCTTTTATTTCAGCGGGTGTTATGTCATTCATAATTTCTTAGTACAAGGTGAAAGGAACAACACTTAACTAGCACCAAAATCACATAAGCCATGGTAGCAGTGATCTCCAATTTTAACTGAGATAGCATGCATACAAAAATCACATAAGCCATGTTTATCTTTTTCATTAGGTTCGGAAAGTCTAGCAGCTTCACCAACGAAGTAAATAACATGCCCATCAATATTGTTATCCAAGAGATCTTTAACCATAGCAACACTAGGTTGTACTTTAATTATTTCAGGGTTTTTTGGTGCTTTAATACCACTTTTGCGAACCACAACTAAAACCTTAGCATGTTCCTTCATCCTAACGGGAAAATGTGTTTTCACAATATAAGCGGTAGGCACAACTGGATCAACATTGTAAACGATAGTTTCATCTTTAGCTATTACCGGTTCTTTATTTTCTTCTTTGTCAGGGGGGTGATATTTAAACCACTAAACATGAGTAGCAAATGATTCACATAAAGAAGCTACTATCTCTGAGTTAAGTCCATATTTAGTGCTAAACTTGTGAAAAGCATCGGTATTCATAAAAGATTTAACACAATCAAACTCAAGCTTAATACCTGACTCTTTACCTTCGTCGAGTTACCAATATTTAGAGTTGTGTGTAATTATTTCTAAAAGATCCGACCTGAATTCAATAGTCTTCTTCATAAAGGAACCAACACAAGGACTATCGAGCATGGATTGATCATTACGAGAAACCGAGCATAAAAATTCTGAGTGATAATTTCTTTCGGGAGCTCATGATTGGGGCATGAATATAATATTGACGTAAGCCTCCCCCAAGATAGAGTGATACTTTCTCCTTCACGAGGCCATTATATATATCATTCCGATCGCGATGAATTAGATGCATAGGATTTTTTGTGAAATTTCAATTTCAATCGATTCTAGTTCCAAGATCCAATATCATCGCATAGCGTATACCATGTCAATGCTTTTCCCTTCAAAGATAAAGGGAAAACCTTCTTCTTAGCTTCATCTACGTGCAGACCTGCAAGCTTAAATAATTCACAAATTTCATCCACGTATATTAAGTGTGCATCACGATGTTCAGTTCCATCTCGTGCATAAGGATTAGCTAGCAATTGTTCTATCATACCCAAAGGAATTTCATAACCAATATTTTCATTAGTCCAGTAGGCTGAGGGGAAACTAATTGTGCTTCCGGTCGAGGTGAAGATACCCCGAACAAACCCCTCAAAGGATTGTTCTCCATAGTAACAAGTGACAATAAATTTGAGCACGTGATATAAATTTTTCCTTACAGATTTCCACTTACCAAGAGCGCTTTACTCCCCAGCAATGACGCTAGAAAAGAGCCTTGATGACCCACAAGTATAGGGGATCAATCGTAGTCCTTTCGATAAGTAAGAGTGTTGAACCCAACGAGGAGTAGAAGGAAATGACAAGCGGTCTTTAGCAAGATAATGTCTACAAGCAGTGAAATTGTCGGTAACAGACAGTTTGATAGCATGATAATTTGTAACGAGCAAGTAACTGTAATGGTAAATGAAGTGCAGCAAGGTAGCCCAATCCTTTTGTGGCAAAGGACAAGCCAAAACGGTCTCTTATGATAAGCAAAGCGTTCTTGAGGGCACACGGGAATTTCATATAGGCACTTTCATCATGTTGGCTTAATTCGTTTTCGCTACTTTGATGATTTGATATGTGGGTGGACCGGTGCTTGGGTTTTGTTCTTACTTGAACAAACCTCCCACTTATGATTAACCCCCTCGCAAGCATCCGCAACTACGAGAAAAATATTAAGATAAAATATAATCTAATCATTAAACATATGGATCCAAATCAGCCCCTTACAAAGTAGCACATAAACTAGGGTTTAAGCTTCTGTCACTCTAGCAACCCATCACATAACAACTCATCCACATGCATCTCCTTAATCCCAGAGATGGTGAAGTGACATGTAGTCGACGTTCACATGATGTAACGCCCCGGACACACCCGCCGGTGGTCGTTACTCCTGGCGGGATCTAGACTGGCCCCACATATCAATACTAGTCTTTTCTGCGCACTTTGTCCTCACTCGTGCGCACCCGGGAGCAACTTCCCAGTCGGTCACCCATCCTGAAACTACTCCAAGCTGAGCATGCTTAACTTTGGAGTTCTATCCGAATGGGCTCCCGGAAAAGAAGGAATTCCTTATTGATATGAGTAGTCTATCATCCCTAATAAGCCAGGCCATCACATACACCCCCACTCAGAGGAACCGACGTCCTCGTCGGGCCACAGGACCGTTCCCTCTTGGCACAAACGTCTGTGCATCCAGTCCGATACATGTGCCATGCCGTGTGCCACGATGGGTCACAAATGACATGAACAACATGTCATAGCACATGTCCGCAAACATCCGTGTAACTGCGAGGGTCGGCTCTGATACCAACTTGTAACGCCCCGGACACACCCACCGGTGGTCGTTACTCCTGGCGGGATCTAGACTGGCCCCACATATCAATACTCGTCTTTTCTGTGCACTTTGTCCTCACTCGTGCGCACTTGGGAGCAACTTCCCGGTCGGTCACCCTTCCCGAAACTACTCCAAGCTGAGCACGCTTAACTTTGGAGTTCTATCCGGATGGGCTCTCGGAAAAGAAGGAATTCCTTATTGATATGAGTAGTCTATCATCCCTAATAAGCCAGGCCATCACACATGTCACCACTAAGGGAATCTCAACATACATATCATCAAAATATTGAAACATATCAAATTCACATGATTACTTGCAACATGATTTCTCCCGTGGCCTCAAGAACAAAGGTAACTACTCACAAATAATATACACCCTCAAGATCACAGGTGTACTGAATAGCATAATGGATCTGAACATATAATCTTCCACCAAATAAACTATGTAGTTATCAACTACAAGATGTAATCAACACTACTAGTCACCCACATGTACCAGTCAGAGGTTCCGGTACAAAGATTAAACACAAAGGATGAACTAGGGTTTGAGAGGATATGGTGTTGTTGAAGATGTTGATGGAGATTGGCCTCCCAAACATGAGAGGGTTGTTGGTGATGACGATGGCTTCGATTTCCCCCTCCGGGAGGGAAGTTCCCCCGACGAAATCGCTCCGTCGGAGGGCAAAAATGCTCCTGCCCAAGTTCCCACTCGAGACGGCAGCGCTTTGTCCTGAAAGTCCCCTCCTGATTTTTTCTAGGTCAACAAGACCTTAAGTACCAAAATATGGGCATCGGAGGTGAGTTGGATGAGCACAACCCACTAGGGCGCACCTGGGGGGCCTGGCGTGCCCTGGTGTATTGTGCTCACTAGGTGCCCCCCTCCGATAGTTACTTTCTTTATTATTTTTTATATATTCCAAAATAATTATTCGCGAATTTTCAGCTCATTTGGAGATGTGCGGAATAGGTGGCCTGACATAGCTTTTTCCAGGTCCAGAATTCCAGCTATCGGTATTCTCCCTCTTTGTGTAAACCTTGCATATTATGAGAGAAAACGCATTAGAATTACTCCATAAAGCGTTATTAACCATAAAAACATTACAAATAACTAGGAAGACATGATGCAAAATGGACATATCATGCACCGGGTAGAACTCGTCAGGACTATCACATCGTGATGCCTACTACACAACTTTATTCTTGTAGACTCGTGTTGGGCCTCCAAGCGCAGAGTTTTGTAGGACGCTAGCAAATTTCCCTCAAGTGGATGACCTAAGGTTTATCAATCCATGGGAGGCGTAGGATGAAGATGGTATCTCTCAAACAACCCTACAACCAAATAACAAAGAGTCTCGTGTGTCCCCAACACACCCAATACAATGGTAAATTGTATAGGTGCACTAGTTCAGCGAAGAGATGATGATACAAGTGTAATATGGATGGTAGAAATATATCTATATAATCTAAATAAATAAAAACATCAAGGTAGCAAGTGACAAAAGTGAGCACGCCGGAGGGGCCGGTGGACGCGTCAATGACGGAGAGGCAGCGACGATCGCACGAGATTGCGAGGTCAAATTCGAGAAGAAGAAGAGGGGCTGATGGGGGAATGAGGGGGTTATGGATGAGGGTGAGCTAGGGTTTCAGGGGGGGGCATCCATATAGGGGCAGGGGGCGACGTGGAGGGCATCCATGGCCATGGTGCCCTGGATGTGCGCCACGCACAAGCTGCTATAGGTGAGGTTGAAGGGGAGAGAGATGTGCTGGTCCTGGGTAAGTTGCTAGATGGGCCAAAATCCCCAGTAGCTTTAGGTCCTCCTCTTTTATGCTTTCCTTTAGCTAGTCTTTTCCGTTTTCTTTATTGCCTCACTACTTTTCATTTTAATTACCAAATGAATTTAGTCAAATGCGAAACTTCGCACAAAAATCCAGGGCAATATTGTTGAGCCACACACAAGTCTCTAGAATATTTGGAAAAGGATAATTATTTTTAGAATTCAAAATGGCCAAGTTATGTGATGCTGGACCACTTATTAATTTGTTAAGGGCATTTTAATAATTCATATGGGGTTGGTTAATTCATCACAACTTCCTATTGAGTATTTGCAAATTGCAACACAACGAAAATTTTTGTTTTACTATTTGAAGAAATAAAATTTTGTCTTGCAATTTAAGTTTGAATTTGGCTTTGGTTTTTATCAAGTAGCACTTAAGCTTTGCAACACATGGTGACAAGGCATCATTAGCATGAGGTTACTGTAGCATGACATTGGGGGTGTTACATTATCTAGTGGAGAACATAAGATGAAATTGTTTGTAGAGTACGAAACCAACTCAAAGTTATTCTTTCCGATCGATCTATCCAAGAGTTTGTACTAAAATAACACCAAGTCATCCTTTCTGATCGATCTATTCAAGAGTTCGTACTAAAATAACACTATAACAAATTCAAATTCATAATACTCAATCCAACACAAGGAACCTCAAAGAGTGCCTCAAGATTTCTACCAGAGAAACAAAGACAAGAACGTGCATCAACCCCTATGCATAGATAACCCCAATGGCACTTCGAGAATCCTCAAGTTGAGTGCCAAGACATATATCAGGTGAATCAATATGATGCCCCGTTGTCACTACGGGTATTCATAGCAAGACATGCATCAAGTGTTCTCAAATCCTTAAAAGTATTCAATTTGATGAAATCTCAAAGGAAAAAATCAATTAATCAGAATAAGATAGAGAGGAGAAAACACCATATGATCCAGCTATATTAACAAAGCTCGCAATACATCAAGATCGTGCCATCTCAAGAACACGAGAGAGAGAGAGAAGAGAGAGAGAGAGAGAGAGAGAGAGAGAGAGAGAGAGAGAGAGAGAGAGATTAAACACATAACTACTTGTACAAACCCTCAGCCCCGAGGATGGACTACTCCCTCCTCATCATGGTGGCCGCCGGGATGACGAAGATGGCCTCCGGTAGGGTGCCAGAACATGGTCTAGATTGGTTTTTCGTGGCTACAGAGGCTTGCAGCAGCAGAACTTCTGATATAGGGTTATTTTGGGGGGTTTATGTATTTATAGGATTTTTTGGCATCGGTCTCACGCTGAGGGGGCCTTGAGGGGCCCACTAGACACATGGGCGCGCCCTGGTGGAGTGGTGGGTAGTGGCCACCTCCAGCCCCTTCTGGTCCTCCCATAAAGCTTCTGCTGCCTCTTTTGTTCCAAAAAACATCAAAAAGTTTCGCTGCATTTGAAGAACTTCTATTTCTGCACAAAAAATAACACCACGGTAGTTTTGCTGAAAAAGCGTCAGTCCGATTTAGTTCCATTCAAATCATACTAAAACCATATAGAATTGTTGCAAACATGCCATGAATACTTCATAAATTGTAGATATGTCGGGGACATATCACATCGATGGAGAGCCATCCGGGTACGGGCGTCCTTCACAGAAAAACCGACATCATCAAATTCAATGGTAATGGGATTCTCATGAGCACGACGATGAACAGAAACAAGGTTCTTGATTAATCAAGGGAAACAAGAAAATTACACATGTTGAGTGACATATATGTGGAAGGAAAAGAAGTGCGACCAACATGGGTGATAGGTAAAGAGGAACCGTCACCGACGGTGATGCGAGTTGAGGTATGAACCGGAGTGGAAGAAGTTAGGGTACCTGGATGAGAGGTCATGTGGGTGGTGGCACCCTAGTCCATGTACCAATATCCGCTCGCACCGTAGTTGTTCAGTGTCGGGGTCGAGTGCAGTGCAACCAAAGGAGCAGGGTCTCTTGCGTGGGTGACCCTGCGGCGAGGTGAAGACGTAGTAGGGCTGAACCGGGGCGGGCGAAGCGTAGCCGCCGACCATCATCGGGATGGGCAGATCCGCGTAGTCTCATGGCGGGGAAACCTACTACGTGGTGAAGCCGCCATATGGCTAAACCGGGGCAGGTGGAGCGTAGCCGCCAGCCATCGGCGAGGCGGGAAGAGCCGCGTAGTCAGCCCTCACCGGCGACTGCGGCGCGGTGAGGTATGCCATATGACCCGCCGGTCGTGGCCCGAGTAAGCTCGATGCCCGGGCCCTCGGGATGGGCATGGGGAAGTAACCCAGAGGCGTAGGAGGGGCTGGGGTGGTGGTGGAGCTGGCGGCGCGGGTCCGGTGAATGGGTAGGATGTGGCGGAGAAGGTGGACAGGGGAGAGTCTATAGCAACAGCGTGAGGAGAGGGTTTTGTGGGGTAGCAACTAGGGTTTAGGGTACGAAGAGGAGAAGGCAGCGACATGAGAGGGAGGGGCGGTTGCGGGGTGGGGAAATAGGTGCGGCGACGGCAAGGTAGGGAAACCGCGACGCCAAGGTGCAACAATAGTAGGAGAGAGAGGGGCGATTGCGGGGTGGGGAAAGGGGTGTGGCGGTCGCAGGTTGCGGCGATGGCAACACTCGCAAGGGGCAGCGGCGATGACGGCAAGGAGCGGCGATGGCAGGAGGTGGGTGGAAGCAATGAGGATCGCGTGCTGCTCTGATACCATGTTAGATGTGAAAGTATGGATTGCATGCATCGGCAATCATTAGTTGTGTGCATGAGCATATATATAGATACAGGGTGCGGCCTCTACTTGTCTTCCAAGAAGTACAAATATACGTGGGGAGAGAGGAGAAGCGGCATACAAAATACACAAACCCTAATACTATACATGTGCACAGATAATGTATGTTCAACACTGAGCGCTCAAATGAGCTCGAGTGTACAATAAAATTTTAAAAAATGACTTTTTGTGACAAGTGTTCTAAGAGTTTGAAAATTTCATCATAAAATCACATTTGTGAAAGTCATGAAAAATAAAACAATGCTCCAAAATGCTTTTGAAACCAACATTTTAAGAGTATCGATTTTGTTTTTTTGCCGAGCCTTAGTGCGTGCTAGCTGTTTCTAGTGTGTCGTATGTGATTTTCCATGTCGATAATCTTGTAATAATGCTAATGTGGATTAACATTAAATGGAAATGGTCTAATATCCTAATAATTAAAAAATAGGTAATTTTCATTGAATGTCTTTAGCACTGCTCTAAAATCGAGACCGTCTGCAGGTACTAACTTCAAGGGACAACATACCAAAAACATCTAATGGATAACCGTTAGGAACGTGTATTGGGTTTCGTCTCACACTCCGTGTCGACCGATTACTCCTTAACTGGACAAAGCATTATCGTAGTCCATTGTAGTATTTGTGTGTGTCGTCATAAGTGTGTTGGGTGACAGGTTGGTTGGTGCATATTTCCACATGCGGGCATCAAAGAACGGTGGGATGCACATGAATCCATGTTTGGTACCATCAATGTGAGTGGTGAATTGCATGTTATAGACCAGTTCAATGACTACGTAATGGTTGAGAACTGTTATGTGGTCGGACAAGCTCATTAAAAGTAGTGGATGACAAAGTAACTCGAGCTCCTTAAGGCCTCGTTTAAAACCTCTCCATGAGCCAGCTTAATCGGCTCCGTGTGAGAAGCCAACCCGAGTGCTCCAGCTCCTAGAATCCCGCTCCGTGGAGCCCGCCCCGACATAGTTGGTGTCTACTACACAACTTATTATCGTAGACTCGTGTTGGGCCTTCAAGCGCATAGTTTTGTAGGACTCCGTCAAGTGGATGACCTAATGTTTATCATTCCGTGGGAGCTGTACGATGAATTTGGTCTCTCTCAAACAACCCTGTAGTCAAATACCAGAAATCTCTTGTGTCCACAACACACCCAATATAATGGTAATTGTATAGGTGCACTAGTTCAGCAAAGAGATGGAGATACATGTGTAGTATCAATAGTAGATATAGGTTTTTATAATCTAAAAATATAAAAACAACAAGCTAGCAAGTGATAAAATGGAGCACAAATGGTATTGCAATGCTTAGAAACAAGGCCTAGGGTTTATACTTTCACTGGTGCAATCTCTCAACACTGCTAACATAATTGGATCATATAACAATCCCTCAACGTGCGACAAAGAATCACTCCAAAGTTCTTATCTAGCGAAGAATATAAGATGAAACTGTTTGTAGGGTACGAAATCACCTCAAAGTTATTATTTCCGATCAATCTATTGAGCTATTCCTATAAGTGCCACAAACAGCCCTAGAGTTCATACTAAAATAACACCATATGATACACATAAAAAAACTCTATTGCCACCTAGATACTCCAATGTCACCATAAGTATCCGTGAGTTGATTATTCAATATGCATCAAGCAACTTCAGATTCATAATATTTAATCCAACACAAAGAACTTCAAAGAGTACCCCGAGATTTCTACCAGAGAAAGTAAGACGAAAATGTGCTTCAACCGCTATTCATAGATTACCCCAATGTCGCCTCGGGAATCCGTGAGTTGAGTGCCAAAATATACATCAAGTGTATCAATACAATACCCCATTGTTACCACAGATATTCTAATGCAAGACATACATCAAGTGTTCTCAAATCCAACAAATATTCAATCTGATAATAGTGAAACCTCAAACGTAACAACTCATTTCATCACAACAAGATAGAGAGGGAGAAACACCAATAATCCAACTATATTGACAAAGCTCGTGGTACATCAAGATCGTGCCAAATTAAGATCACAAGAGAGATCAAACACATACCTACGGATACATACCCTCAGCCCCGAGGGTGAACTACTCCCTCCTCGTCATGGAGACCGCCGAGATGGTGAAGATGGCCTCCGGTGATGATTTCTCCCGTCGACAGTGTGCCAGGAAGGCCTCTAGATGAGGTCGCTTCGGTATAGAGGCTTGCGGCGGCGGAGCGAAAATTCTCTGTTTTATTTTTGGGGTTTTCACTATTTATAGGATTTTTGCCGTTGATTTCACGTCAGGGCCCCCACGAGGGAGCGACAAGCTCGGAGGGCACGCCCTAGGGCGGCCGGGGGGGGGGGGACAGGCTTGCCGTGCCCTCATGGCTCTTCTGGCCTTTCCTCGAAGCTTCAAGGGTTTCCTTTTATCCATAAAAAATCACCGTAATTTTTCAGCCCGTTATGAGAACTTTTATTTTTGCACGGAAAACAACACCAAGGTAGTTATGTTGAAAATAGCGTCAGTCCGGGCTAGTTCGATTCAAATCATGCCAAAACCATATAAAATTGTTATAAAAATGGAATTAATACTTTATAAATTATAGATATGTTAGACATACCAGTAGTGCATTTTGTGGAGGAGTAGAAGCCCAACTCTAGAAAAAACGGAGGCGGAGTTGATTTAAATTCAAGAAATGCATTCCAAAGTGGGGTTTCGTACTGTTTCGATCCGCAGAAGCCCACCCCGAGCTACCGAGCGACCGTTGACACATCCTCCCACCCGCGTGTTTCCTCTCTGCCGCCAACCCTAGCAGCCGCCCACCGCTGGGCGGTCGACCAACGTGCCACATCTAGTCTCCATCGCGTCCTCGTCGCCGGCAACATGATGCCAAACCCCAACAGGAGCCGCCCCTTCCCCTACCTCGCTCTGTTTTCTACTGACATAAAGGGTTTGCTCTGTGCCGCCGAACGCATCGCTGCTCCTGCCGGAAGCTGGCGCTTGGCTTTTCGGAAAGGCGGCTATTTCGGGAAGCTAGAGGCCATTCGTATGGGGCTTAAGTGTGTGCTCCCAACAAGTTTGTTGCCGGGAGCATTGTTGCTAAGCTTCCTCATTCATGCAGAAACTTTATCACTTTTCTTGAATTTTTGAAACACCAAAGACAATAGGTCTCTCTATTGGCTCGAAATTTTCCACAGCTTGACCAACTGTTTTTGTAGAAGAAAAACTGGGTTGATGTGCGATGTCGCGGATGGCTGTGCCCGACCGGTGACCTACGTGGCCACGCAGAGCGCCATTGGGCCGTATTCATATGATGGGCCGCGAGCCCTGCAAAAAAAAAAAAGAAACGGGGCCCTGCGAAAGAATACGTAGAAAGAAAAACAATCCAGCAATCCTCTATGGGCCCGTCGATCCTTCGTAACATCGCCGCAGCCAATAAGGTCACGCCATTGCCCGTCTCGCGGATCGCCAGTCGCACGGACGCCACCCCTGCCGTCGGATCGCATCCCTCGCTCCAGAATCACCCAAACGCCAACCCGCCCCGAATGCCCGAAGTTTTTCGCGAGCCCGCCTCCCCAGCTGCTACAAATACAGTCCTCCCCCAATCCGAGAAGTCACACCGCAACCCCACAGCGCCATTCTCGAACCTTCCAAGCTCCTCCCGGCCTCCCCTTTGCTTCCTCCGATGGCCCGCACCAAGCAGACGGCGCGCAAGTCCACCGGCGGGAAGGCCCCGCGGAAGCAGCTGGCGACGAAGGCGGCCCGCAAGTCGGCGCCGGCCACCGGCGGCGTGAAGAAGCCGCACAGGTTCCGCCCCGGAACCGTGGCCCTCCGCGAGATCCGCAAGTACCAGAAGAGCACTGAGCTGCTGATCCGGAAGCTGCCGTTCCAGCGGCTGGTGCGTGAGATCGCGCAGGACTTCAAGACGGACCTCCGGTTCCAGTCGTCCGCCGTTTCCGCGCTGCAGGAGGCCGCGGAGGCGTACCTCGTCGGGCTCTTCGAGGACACCAACCTCTGCGCCATCCACGCCAAGAGGGTCACCATCATGCCCAAGGACATCCAGCTCGCGCGCCGCATCAGGGGCGAGAGGGCCTGATGAACCACCTCTCTGTCTCTCTTCTCTGCCGCCGTTGATGTTATTGGTGTCGTCGTGTGTTAGGATTTAGAAAAAATGTGGGGTCGTCGCCTGTTGCTTACTGATCTTGTAGCTATGGTTCGCCGCTGGATCGTTCAATGGAATGCTACTACTGCTTCATTGATTTGTGAATGTTTGTGGCCAATGCATTTTTTAACGAAACAATGCATTTCTTTACGCATAATGTGGGATCATCTGAATTTCGTCATTTGTGTGTAATCGAGTGTAGCGTGTTCAGTTGTCCGCACGAGTTGCAGAAATAAGGTTCCCAACGAATGCCAAGTGAAGTCTGAATGTCATGTTGAATCTGTGCATCGAGAAGTTGCAGTTCGGTGGGTGACCATTCCGCGAGCGAGCCATCTCTTCTATGGGCCTATTTCTGTGGGTTGGTTCTCCGCGTTGGGCCTTTTCAGTGACTGCCAAACAACAAAGGCAGGCCTAGGCTCCTTTGCTCACGCAGGATCCGCCCCACTATCGGCACGCATTTCGGGGATGGCTCCGTTCTCGCAGTGCTCCCACACGGCGAGTCGGCGGCAGCCTCGGTGGATCGAGCTCGTTCCCCGCATGGCGCATCGCAGGTCCCAGCCTATCCCTCGGTAAAGGAAATCGTTACTCAGAATAGCCTTACTTGTCTCTAGTTATTTGAGCCTAAATTTCTGATAGATACAGTCCCAAGCCTCAAGAGGTATCTTGTTCAAGAAAATTTGGTAGGGCAGTTCTAAAACGGAAGTAGTAGTACCCCGGATGTCTGAATCTCAAGATTCAGAATCCACGCGTTTCGCACGGTGATCTAGCCGATCTGTTGTAGTTTACTAGTTTCAGATTCCTTTACTTCACTGAAGATCGATTGCGAGGCTTTGGGCCACCAGCTGGAGTTTGTGTAATATAGATGACCCATTCTAGGTTTTTGAATTGTTTTTGCTAAGATGGGTTGTGATCAATGCAATTTTTTGAAATTTCAAAGGGCCTCAGGAGTTATGCCCTTTTATGAATAAGGTAATAAGTTGCGGAAAATGCATGCTGCCAGCCTGGAGAGGGCGATGCATTTTGGTGCCAAGATAGTTGGCATTGTGAAATCTGAAGCTCCACCAATGATGCAATTCCCTGAGTATGAAGCAGTATAGGGCCAGCGATCTTTGCTAGTTACCGCCAGCAAAGGCTGAAAGATAATTTGATGTGACCGAGAAATCATAGTACTTGTTGCAGAGTTCCGAGGGTTCAGAAGACTGGTGGCAGGTGATCACTCAAGGTCTTATGTTTGTTAGCTGTTGTTCAGGTTTCTCTGTTTCCTTGATGCTGATAAAACCTGACCACTTTATGGTTGTTTGCTGGCAGCAGGTGATCAGTCAAGGTCTTATGGTTATTGTCATGATGTTTCACTCAAAAGTTTTGTGGTTACCATTTCAGCCGTGCCCCAATGGCAAGGGTACCTGTCGTGTTCTCCATTTTCCACCATGTCTAATCATGTCCTGTGTCGTACTATGTTTTCCTTGCTTCCTAATATTTAAGCAGCACTCATGGCAGCTTGTTTACCCATATGTTCAACTTCAATATGCTTCTTCACCTATTACTTCTTGGCCTTATTTTCACCCTACAGATTCATGCATCCTCTGCTGCCATTAACTCCATTGCACCAGGCCAAGGACTTGTTTGCGGTGCCGGCGACAAGCTTTTCACCCTAAATGGCAAGTTTGCGCTTGGCTTCTTCCAACCAGGCAGTAAGTCCCACAACACCTTGAATTGGTACCTAGGCATTTGGTTCAATAAAGTCCCCAAGATAACTCCGGTGTGGGTCGCAAACCGTGATGATCCAATCACACAACCCGCTTTAGTTAGGTTCACAATTTCCCAAGATGGCAATCTTGTCATCTTAGATCAATCCACCAATTCCATGATCTGGTCTAGCGGAGTTAGTTTCAGAACCACCACCACCACCATTGCCATGCTCATGAACAATGGAAACCTTGTCCTACAAAATGCCTCAAACTCATCCGACATTTTATGGCAGAGTTTTGACCACCCAACAAATACTTTCCTCCCTGGTGCAAAGATCGGCCGAGACAAGGTCACTGGTTTGACTCGCCGTCTTGTTTCCAGAAAAAACTCGATCGACCCAGCTCGTGGTCGTTACTGTTATGAGTTAGTTCCTAACAGGTTCATCCTCACGCTTTTGAACTCATCCATAGTATATTGGTCTAGCGGGGAATGGAATGGACAGTATTTTAGCTCCATTCCGGAGATGTTAAGCCGCAACTTGATAGATTTCAAGTTTGTCAACAACACAAATGAAGAGTACTTCACATTCACCTTACTGAACGACACGATGATCATGCATCATCTACTTGATGTTTCTGGTCAAATGAAGACTTTAATCTGGGATGAGGTCTCACAGGATTGGTTAGGTTCCTACTCCAACCCCAAAGCTCAGTGTGATGTCTATGCTCTCTGTGGACCATTCACTGTGTGCGATGACAACTCAACTCCATATTGTAGCTGTATGAAGGGCTTCTCCATAAGATCCCCAGAGGATTGGGAGCAAAATGATAGAAGCGGCGGATGCTTGAGAAATATTCCTTTAAATTGTGGCAGTAACAGGAGTACTGCAGGAATGACTGATGCATTCTACTCCTTGTACAATGTGAAATTGCCTCAGAATGCCGACAACATAGGCGCTGCTACCAGTGCTAGAGAATGTGCAGAAGTTTGCCTGAGAAATTGCTCTTGCACTGCATATTCTTGCACCGACAGTCGGTGCTCTATTTGGCATGAGGAACTCCTCAATGTAAAACAGCAGCATGCTGACACTACCGAGACAAATGATGGAGCAGTTCTTTATCTTCGCCTTGCTGCAAAAGAGATGCAAACTCAGAAACCTGACAGAAGAGTCACCACTCGGATTTTGGCAGCTGCCATTGTCACTGCACTGGGGTTGCTGGCACTCATATTGCTAGTTCTTCTACTGATGATACGGAGGAACAATAGGAGTTGGTCTGGTGGTACACTGAAAAATCCTCAAGACGGTGGTGGAATCATTGCATTTAGATACTCTGATTTGCAGAGGGCAACAAGAAATTTCTCTGAGAAGCTAGGTGCCGGCGGCTTTGGTTCTGTGTTCAAGGCATATCTGACTGACTCAGCTACAATGGCAGTGAAAAGGCTCGATGGTGCTTGTCAAGGAGAAAAACAATTCAGGGCTGAGGTGACTTCAGTCGGAGTTATACAACATATCAATTTAGTTAGACTGATCGGTTTCTGTTGCGAGGGTGAACGGAGGTTACTTGCATATGAGCACATGCCAAATCGTTCTCTGGATATCCATCTATTTCAGGACAACAACGCGGTTTTAAACTGGGGTACCAGGTATAAAATAGCTCTGGGAGTTGCTAGAGGGCTGGCTTACCTGCATGAGAGCTGCCAAGACTTGATCATACACTGTGATATCAAGCCACAAAATATACTCCTTGATGCATCGTTTGCTGCTAAAATTGCTGACTTTGGTATGGCCAAGTTAATAGGGAGGGATTTTAGTCGAGTTCTGACTACAGCAAGAGGGACCGCAGGATACCTTGCACCCGAATGGATAAGCGGGGTTGCTATCACAGCAAAAGTCGATGTTTATGGCTATGGGATGGTGCTAATGGAAATAATATCAGGAAGACAGAATTCATTTGAACAATACTCCACTGTTGGTGGTGATTGTGCTGTTTTCTTCCCTGTGCATGCCGCACAGATGCTTCTCGAGGGAGATGTGGCATGCTTGGTGGATGAAAAATTATCGGGTGATGTAAATCTAGAGGAGGCTGAACGGCTATGCAAGGTTGCTTGTTGGTGCATTCAGGATGATGAGTTTGATCGGCCGACGATGGGCGAAGTTGTTCGTATTCTAGAGGGCCTATCTGATCTTGATACGCCTCCTATTCCAAGACTACTTCAGGCCATTACAAGGAGGAGCTCGCACCCGCCATCCACCTACCTCTGTAATGAATCAGAATAATGAAGATGCAGCATGGCGTACATCAGAAACAAACATCTACTAATATATGTGAAACATAGCAAGAAAGTCTGAGGGAGCAAGAAGAATGACACCCCATAGCTGTGTAATTTAGGCTTTACTCTGTACCCGGTCTGTAAATCATCAAGTCGTTCTAATCTTCCAGGGATGAAATAAAATTCGTCAGAAGTTCAGTGCAATCTCTTGCAGGATTGATTTTGCCAATGCAAAGGAATATTTTCTTTTGGTTGATTTCTTTGTATTGCTTCGCGATGGTGTGGTTCGCTTCTTCACTGGAATATACATGCATGTATCATTTCATCATCTGTTGCCTTGCCCTGTTTAATATGGGATTTTAGTCTGGGTGTGTTAAGTTTTAAAAATTATTCGTTCCTCAGGATTCGTAGTAATTGCTTCATATTCTGATAGCCTATTTGAATTTGGGACGAGATGCAGTCGTGTTGATGGTGTAGGCTTTTCTCTTCAGTTCCATGACCATTGACCAATATAGAAACTACCAAGGCCTAGTTTTGAGCATTGTGCTTGCAACATGAAAAATTTCGTGGCAAGCAATCGCTGGCTCGCAGCTGAATTATGCACAATGGAGTGTCAAGATTCTTGTATCTCTATCTCTACTTTTTGAATCTTACATACAACTTTAGACACACATTTTATACCGACAAGACCTCCATTGCCATCTCAGTCGACGCCCAGGGTTTGTGTTTCGATTAACAGGTGGCTTCGAGGGTTTCTGGATCGATTGCGCCAAAGAAAGAAAAAACAAGAAGTGCTGCATTTTTCATGATATTCAGTACCTAATAAGTGGTGGGTATCATCACAGTTTATTTTGGATTATGTATTTTTTGTAAAGTAGAGCCAACGACCCAAATCATCATTACTATATAATTTTCACTCAGAAGTTCCTTACCAGTTACCACACATACCGTCTGACATAAAAACCACACATACCGTGTGTCATCACATCTTCTTTGGTTCGGTGATAAGCGAGAGGCCAGTGCCCTGCAACTTACCATCCATGATGCCGTCGATTCTCTGCGCCATCTCGGCCGTCATGTGCTGCTTCCAGTCCCCAACCTCCCCATTCCTGAAGAATGCGGAGTTGCTGAACTTCCAGTGAACCCCGTACTCGCCGGTGCGGTTCGCCTCCACGCTCCTCATCTGCTCTATGCCGCACAGCGCCGCCACGGCCTCCGGGACGCCCTCGGCCACCTCCTCGCCCGTGAATGGGCAGCCGAGGAACTCGGCGAGCCGCTTCACGCTCCCCACCGTGTCCTCCTTGACGTGCTCGTACCGGAGGAACATGACCTGCTCCGGCCGCGCCAGGCTCTCCCTCCAGTACTCGGCGATGTGCTCCCACGCCGGCCCGAACGGCGAGACGCCGTCGCAGAACGCCGTGAGCAGCTCCTCGAACGACGCCGCGGTGGCGCCCGGACGGTTGGCTTTCCGGAGGTAGTGCCAGAGCGAGACGAGCGCGTCCTTGGGGTCCCGGCACATGTACACGACGCGGCAGCCGGAGCCGGCCACGGACGCCGGCAGCGCCGACAGCGGCGCGTGCACGGCCAGGACGCGCGGCGCCGGCATCGCCTCCAGGAGCGGGGCCGCGGCCGACCGGTGCTTCTCGTAGACGTAGTGCAGGAAGGGGACGAGGTCGTGGGGGCTGGAGCCCAGGAGCGGGTGGCGTTGTTGCCCTTGCCCAGCGCCGTCCGCTACCGGGGTGTGCGTGTGGCGGTGCGCGACGGCGAACACGAGCGCCTTGAGCCAGGTGGTGCCGGACTTGGGCAGGGTGGCGACGACGATGTCGGTGGGGCGGGCGACGAACGTGTCCCGCGCGGCGAGCGTCGGCGCCATCTGGTGCGCCGGGTACCAGAAGCCGCGGTGGTTCTTGTACGCGGCGGCCCCCAGGCCCTGGCACGCCGACGTCGGGAGGGAGGAAGCGATCGCCTCGTACCTGGCGTAGGCGTCTGCTGTCTCTATGCCGTCGCCTTCCATTTCCGTATCGTACGTGGTGCGTGACATTTGCGCGCGGCTGTGGATTTCAATATAAGAGACGGGTCGACAATCAAAGGAAGGCAACTTCGGTTGTGCTTCCATGGTAGGGACTTGTCAGTGGGTGTAACGACTTGTCCTAGGGGAAACTATAGGGTACTGTACAAATGGGATGGCTAGCTCACCCCCTCATGGTCTAGCCAGTAAGATCCAGAACTAAGGATTTAACTAAAGATCTAATGGCTATAAAATGTGAATGAGATCAAATTATATCTTATCTAGATAAGTTCTAGCAAAATTGTTTAACTAAGCATTTAGGGTGTATTTGGTTGACATCCACATCACTCGACGTCTGGCCTGGATAGTGCCTGAAGTGTGCCTGGGTGCTGTTTTGTTCGTGTCCTGAAAAAGCAAAAGTCTGCCTCGACTGGCTGACCCAGCAGCGTCGTTAGCCTGGATAAATTAAACCCAAATAGAAAAAAGTAAGTGGTTTAGGCCAGGCAATGGAATTAGCCTAGCCCGGGCTGATGGGAAGGGACGCCTGGCTTCTAGGCATAGGTGATTAGCACAACTTTGCGGTACTAGTTGTCACATCAATCTGTCAATCAATATTTTTTACTATTTCTTTTTTTCCTCGGGCCAGGTCTTCATCAAACAACATCTGCAAAAGCATGCCTGGCCAGGCAAAATTTCTCTCTTTTTCAGGCTACCACCAGGCATCGTTTTTTTTAACAAGCATGATGCCCAGGACACCAACCAAACACACCTTTAACTAGATTATCTCATCTCTAAAAAGAATAAGGCCCTGCTTGGATCCAAGGGACTTATTTTAGTGTGACTAAAAATAGTCTCTTTAAAAGGCTAAAGTTTCAAGCACCACTGACTAAAGAGAAGCTAAAACTAGTCTTGAGACTAATTTTTTTAGTCAGGGGTACCCCTACTAAAATGTGGATTAGTCCTCTCTTTTCTCATTTAACTCCTCTCCTTTAACACATGCGAGTTTTGGATTGGAGGGTTTGGAGGATAATAAATGCTCATTAACTTGATTTTAGTCTCTTTAGTATTTGGATCCAAGTATGGGTGAGGCTAGCAAGTTTTAGTCCCACTACTTTTAGACATAAGACTAAAACGTATCCAAGCACCCTCTAAGTACTTCGTCTAGGTGAATAATCAGGGCGGAGACGAAACGAGAGAACTTAATAGTATTTATTTGTTAATTAATAGCATTGCATGCAATGAACCGACCACTTCATGTTGTGTTTAGTAGTATCAATTCATTGAAAGCACACATGCCCCACATCTCTTATTGGTTGATTGCTTTATTCATGTCAAAAAGCAATAAATGAGGTAAGAGTTAATGCACCATGCCTAAGTGTTTTGGAATTATTTGATTTGCGTAAAGTGACTTATACACCTAGACGAAGGGAGTAGTTGCTGCCATCAAAAATTTCAGGCGCGGTCCATGACCATCGCCCATTGAGATAGTCCACGACCATCATTCGTTGAGATAAGGTAGAGCAAATGATCGCCCCCCCCCCCCCAAAATGGGGACAAACGCGGATACGGGCTTTTGTAACATGAACCTCATGAATAGTAAATTCAGAAAACTTATTAGTTTTTATTTTAAATATTGTTTCACATGGAGCCGTGAGAAGGTGGGGAACATTTCTTTCCTCTCCGCAATAGTTGATCCGGTTATTCCGGGGCTCGACAAGGCACAAGACATCAGAGACCTCGCAATTGCTGAGCTTGGGCTAAGGGTTTTTCTGCGAAAAAATTAATGGGGCTCGCAGCTGTGTAAAGGATCATGATTCGATAAAGATTCAACAATGACCACTCTTATGAGAGAGCAAGCACAGGGCCACCATGGGGTAACTCGGGTTTGGCTATCCGTAGCCTCGATATAGACGGATGGGTCCGGATCAAGCGATACGTCAACTCTGATTAGGGTGATTGACGATACGAAATCCCGTTAGATCCCTCAGTAGGGTTCCAAACGAGGTCGGAAGTACTCGGATGGAGTCCGCACTCACAAGTCACCCATGTTCGTGCCCCAGGAGAGTAATACCCCACATCCTTCTTCTTCTTATTATCCATGGTGATGGGATGCCTCGTGCGAGGGATTACAATAGAGTTTGGATTTGGCTACCGAGAGTTTCTATCTCAGGTTAGATCCACGTGAAAGTTTTATAGCCTCCCTTATATAGACGGTGGAGGCCTAGGATTTATAGGGTCGTAAATGCGATATAGGTTGATGCGCTTCTTCCCTTGGGGCGCAAGTTGCCCCAAGGTTGGTTCTCGTCCTTACCGCCCCCATGCCCTGATGCTCCTATGGGCTTGATCCGGCCCGGCGAGCCACCCCAAGGTCATGGGCCCGTAAATAGCCCCTGAGCGTGGCGGAGGTCACATGTTGCTTGGGATCCAGACCTTCATCGAGCTCTTTGTTTGGTAGGCGCAGCCTCCTATGCTTCTTCAATACCTCTCGGCTTTGGTCCATCCGGACTCTTGTCGGGGTTAATCCGATGAATCTCGGGTAGGGGGGCCCAAGCTGGTGATCCTAGCTAGATGGTAACATGATGAACAAGGGAGACGATGTTTGTTTGGAAACATAGTAGAAAACAAAAAAACTTTGTTATATGATCAAACCAGGAACATTATGAAGAGGCATATAGAGGTTTAGATCGAATCGTTACCAACTCTGAGTTGCAGCGGAAGAAGCAGAGTCAGCGTAGATCGTACTTGAAGTCCCTCGAATCGTTCACGAATGATCCCTCGAATGAAAGACCGAAAGCACAACCTCTCCATAGTTTGCAAGTGTACGGTCTTCACTAACCCCGAAACGCTTCCAGTTCCTCTCAAAACTATTTCGAATATTAATGGAACTATTTCATAAATAGTTACTCGTTATTCTTGCTCTACTAACACTCTACATATCATGATTCCCTTAAGCTTGCGACCCTTTAGGTTTGACTCGATATCTCGACACGGGTAGTAGAGGTAAACTCTCTTTAGAGATTTGATGAAGGTGGTATTCCTTATAATAAATCTCCAAGTTAGTGCTTAGATGAATTTGATAACTTCATTGTTAAACAAGAGAACTTCAACTGATATTAGGGGTTGAACGCTTGAGTGATGTACTTGTTAGAATTTCAAATGTTATTAGGGGCCTATGTAAACATTATTTTATGGTTCACAGTCAGCTTGAACAAGTTTCTAAATCACAAAATGATTTGATTAAGAAGATGACTAATGAAAATAATGATCATGTTGTTAGATTAATGACTAGAGGTGGTAGAATGATTCAGGAACCTTTGTATCCTAAGGGTCATCCTAAAAGAATTGAACAAGGTTCTCAAAGAATGAATGATAGTGCACCTAGTCCACCTAAGAAGAATAAAAAGAGTAAGAATAAAACCGTGAATGCTTCTAGTGAACCTGCTATACAAAACCTATTGAGAATCCTAATATTATTTCTATTTCTGACGCTAAGACGCAATCTGGTGATGAGCATTTACTTAGTGATAATGATAATAATGATGCTAATGATCATCATGTTGATGCTCCATCTAAAGATAATAATGATATAGAAATAGAACGCAAAATTGAGCTTTGATGACCCACCTCCTAACAATAAAAGATATGATTAATGAGACTTTGTTACTAGGAAACATGGTAGAGAAAGAGAACAATGGATTTAGAAACCCACGCCTTTTCCTAGTAAAGCTAATAAGCCCAAAGATGATGATGCTTTCAGTCATTTTGTTGTGTTGCTTAGACCTTTATTCTTGCAAGTACCTTCAACTGATGCTATGAAAGTGCCTCCTTATGCTAAGTATATGAAAGCTATTTTTACTAATAAAAGAAAAATACTCGAGGCTGAAATTTCTACTATGCTTGCAAATTATTCATTCAAAGAAAAAAATACCTGAAAATCTAGGAGATCCAGGAATACCTCCTATACCCATTAAGAATAATTATGTTAAAACTGCTTTGTGTGATTTAGGGGCTGATGTTAGTGTTATGCCCTTTTCTCTTTATAAAAAGACTTGATTTGAGTAAGCTGATTCCTACTGAAATTTCCTTGCAAATGCCTAACAAATCCACCGCTATACCCATTGGTATTTATGAGGACGACCAGGTTGTTGTTGCCAATGTTACTATTTTAATGAACTTTGTTATTCTTGATATGCCCGAGGACGACAATATGTCTATTATTCTTGGGAGGCCTTTTCTTAACACTGCAGTGGCTGTTATTGATTGTAATAAAAGCAAGGTCACTTTCCATGTCAACAACAATTAGCATATGGTATATTTTCCAAAGAAGCAAAAGAAAGTGAATAGTGTCAATTCCATTGAAAAATTATGACAATCACTATTGGAGACTTTGAATTTCCTCTCCCGGTTCCCGAAAAGAAATATCAAACTCTTATTATTGGAACCATGCATATCCCAATTGAGGTAACATATTGCTATACAAAAATTATTCGGTTTTATGTCACTCAGAAATATTTTTTAATAAGACCCAATAAACCTTATTAATGGATTCTTTTAAGAGTCATATGGTCAATGAATTCTGTAAGCATAATCTTCTGTAACTTTAGTTTGCTTTAGGTTATTTTTAGTTTAATAAAGTAGAGTACCATGTTTATCCTATTTTCTGAATTATCTATGCAATAAAAAAATGACCCAGAAATAAAAGTGCTTAGAAATGTTGTAAAATTTTAACATGATTTTTTAAAGAATAAAAGAGATTTTTTGGTACTGGACAGACCCCAGGGGTGGGGGGGGGGTGCCCATGCTGTCCACAAGGCAACAAGTTGTGGGGCCCATAGGACCCCACTCACTTATCACCCATGCCCATCTTCTTCCTCGACCTCGAGAAAAAATCATGTCCAATTTTAGCTCGCGTTCTTGCTCCTACATATGAATTTTTAATCTCTTTGCTCGGAGCTCCATTTCCAAAATTATTTAGAGGAATTGCTCCTTGGTATGTGACTCCTCCATTGGCTCAATTAGTTTCTGTTCTAGTGGTTTATGCTTTGCTCATTTTGCTACTATTGATGAGCTTGCACGTTGAATTCATCTAGTTCTAAGTAGTTTGAATGCTTGATATAGCCTCTAGACACTTCTAGGAGTTGTTGTTGTTGTTGTCAATATTGTCAAGTTTTATTCACCTCTTATTTTTGGCCCCAAAATTTCACAAATTTTTCAAAGAGATAAACATGTTTAGAAGGAGGTCCTCAGGTGGCTCTTCAAGCCAAACCGTGGCACGCCCTGCGTACCATGAGCCTCGAGAAAGCTCTTTTTGAGGTGCCGATGTAAAATCTTGTCAATGGCCTTGTGACACCTTCATGAAGGGCATTGATATCAAGCAATAATTTGATCAATATATTGGGAATGCCGAGCTGACTGCCTTCCTCGCAGATAAGTGCATCTAGTACTATCGTCTTACTAATTCATTTGTGCAGAAATTTGAATACTCATCCACCTCTTCTAGATTTCTCTTTCATCTTTATGATAAATCCTATAGCTTACATCTTGAAGAATTTTGTTATATTTGTAAAATTTCGTATTTGGGTTAGCTCGACGAACCACAGAAGGTTAACTATGATGCATTTCTCGGTAGGATTTCTAATGGGGAGGATAGAGGCGTGACACAAGCTAGAATTAGAAGTATTTAGTTCTTGCAATTGTACAAAACTTGGCGAGGAATTTTTATGGAATATATAAAAAATACTGGTGCAAAGATCCACCAGAGGTAGAGGGGAGCGCCTACCCCCAGGGCGCGCCCTGCTGCCTTATGGGACCCCTGTGGCTTCGTTTGCCCTACCTCCAGGTCCATAAGCACCGTCTTCCCGAAAATATAATCAGAGAGAAAGTTTCATCTTGTTTTATGATACAGAGCCGCCACCACCTCTTGTTCTTCATCGGGAGGCCTGGTCTAGAGTCAGTTTGGGGCTCCGGAGGTGGCAATTCATCACTGTCGTCGTCAACAACCCCTCTTCATTGAAAACCTCATGATGCTAACCACTGGGAGTGAGTAATTCCATAGTAGGCATATTGGACATAGATGGAGATGGATGAGATTTATCATGTAACCGAGTCAATTTTTTTGGGCTTGATCCCTAGTATCCACTATGTTTTGAGATTAATGTTGCTATGACTTTGCTATGCTTAATGCTGTCACTAGGGCCCGAGTGCCATGATTTCATATCCGAACCCTTTATATTTTCATGAATATATTTGAGTTCTTGACCCTATCTGCAAGTTATATGCACATGTTATTGTTCTGATCCTTAGACCCCAAGGTGAAAATATTTGGGATACTTTTCGAGGATGGCTGTAATTTGACGAGTTCATGTATTCTGTGACGCCCCCAATTTGAACGTACACTAATCATGCACGCAAATGTGTACGACCAAGATCAGAGACTCACGGGTAGATATCACAACACAAGTCTAGACACAAATGAAAGATATACATGCTTCATATTACAATACAGGGGCCTCGAGGGCTCGAATACATAAGCTCGATCATAAATGAGTCAGCGGAAGCAACAATATCTGAGTATAGACATAAGTTAAACAAGGTGCCATAAGATGGCTAGCACAAACACGGATACAGATCGAAGAGGCGCAGGCCTCCTGCCTGGGATCCTCCTAAACTACTCCTAGTCGTCGGCAGACTCCATGTAGTAGTAGGCTCCGGCGGGGTAGTAGTAATCGTCGGTAGTGGCATCTGGCTCCTGGGCTCCACAATCTGGTTGCATCATCCGAGAAGAAGGGAAAAAGGGGGAGCAAAGCAAGCATGAGTACTCATTCAAAGTACTCACAAGCAAGGATCTACACTACATATGCAATGGTATCTGTATAAAGGGGTAATGTCTATGGGCTAAACTGCAGAATGCCAGAATAAGAGGGGGACAACTAGGCCTATCAAAGACTACGCTTCTGGCAGCCTCCATCTTGCAGTAGTAGAAGAGAGTAGTTGGTAAGTTCACCAAGTAACATCGTATAGCATAATCCTACCCGGCGATCCTCCCTCGTCACCCTGTGGGAAAGCGACCACCGGGTTGTATCTGGCACTTGAAAGGGTGTGTTTTATTAAGTATCCGGTTCTAGTTGTCATGAGGTCGGAATACAACTCTGGGTCGTCCTGTTACCGTGGACACATCTATTCTAAAAGATTACTTCCCTGTAGGGGTGCACCACATAACCCGACATGCTTGATCACTCTAGCAGGACACACTTTCCTGGGTCATGCTCAGCCTCGGAAGATCAACATGTTGCAGCCCTACCTAGGCCCGACAGAGAGGTTAGCATGCCGGTCTAAATCCTAAGCGCGCATGGGTCTTGGGCCCATCACCCTTTGCACTCCTACACGTTGCGTGGGCGGCCAGAAGCAGACCTAGCCCCTCCTAATACCAGAGTAGGCGTTCCAGTCCAATCCGGCGCACGCCACTCAGTCACTGACATCTAGAAGGCTTCGGCTGATACTACGATGCCGGTTGTCCATATCTTGTCCTGCATGGTAGTTAGTGCTGTAAGTGCATCTAGTGCTCCCTAGTTGGTTTTGGAGTATTGACGACAAACGTGGTTGAGGGACTACCGTGTTTGTGAGAATTGTAGGATAACACATGTAATAGTCCCTCACTGATTCGGTTTACCTTCCAGAGATGACCCCTAGAAATGTGTGAAGACATTGAAGACAGTGGTGGTTTGTGAAGACATTCACTTGAAGATAATGACATATGAAGACATTCAATGAAGACTATGGAATTCGAAGACATAGTTTCTTTCGTAGTTCCTTTTTCTTCTTTCTTGAGTCATAGGAACCACCGCACTGTTAAGTGGGGTCCAAGTGAAACATAGTCAGAGACTGATGTGATGCTCAAGCAAAATCCTTTGTCTTCGAGCGAAGACAATGAGAGCAAATCTTTTCCAGAGTTAGATAAGTCAGCTTTGCTTGGAGCTCAAGCTAAGTTGCCGCCCGTGTTCAAAATCCGACCGTTGGACACATGTCGATTCCTTAGTGACCAAGGGTCATTTCGGACATATCATGTCGGGCTGCCTCCTAGCTATAAATAGCCCACTCCTTACACCATAAATGGTGGCTGCTCAGAGTTAGTGCACAACTTTTTTCATTTGAGAGCAACCCACCTCCGAAGCTTTCGAGAGAAAAGATACTTGCGAGGACAAAGCCCAACACACCCAGAGCCAAAGAGTGTTAGGCATCACTGAAGTCTTTCTGTCTGTGTGATCTGAGGACTTATTACACTTGAGGACTGTGTATCCTCCAGCTGGTTAGGCGTCGCGTTCTGAGCATCCAAGAGTCATTGTGGATCGCCGATGAACAAAGTCTGTGAAGGGTTGGAAGTCTACCTTGAAGACTTACCAGAGTGATTGGGCGAGGACTGGGTGTCCTTATCTCAAGGGGAATAAGGTGAAGACACGGTCTTCAGAGTTCAATCTCAGCCTCCCTAACCAGATGTACAGTTTTCACAGCAACTGGAACTGGTCTACCAAATTCCCCTAGTCTACAAGCTACCCGTTCTATCTTCCAACTCATTTACATTCCAGTTTGTCTTCGCGAAGTCATTGCCTGTTTGTCTGATCTTTTTGACTTCACTGTGTGAAGACTGTTCCCTGTTTAGCTTCACTCTATCTTCCATCTTGATCCATGTTATTTAGCTATCAATAGTCTTAGTGTTTTCAGTGTGATGCTTACTTGACTATTGTGTGTCTAGAGTCGTTTATCTTCCGCTGCTTATCATATAGGTTCTTTTCACCTGTTTGTCTTCAAAAGATATCGTGTTTTGAAGACTTCCATAAAAATCGCCTATTCACCCCCCCCTAGTCGATAACTTGCACTTTCAATTGGTATCAGAGCAAGGTGCTCCCTTGTTCTGTGTGATTCGGTTTAACCACCTGGAGTTTTAGTTATGTCGACTGCAGGTTTGAAGAAAGTGTCATGTCCCATGTTTGATGGTCATGACTATCCTAAGTGGAAGGTCATGATGAAGAAGCCCCTCTTGGCGATGAACAACAAGTTGTGGACCGTCACTAAAATTGGTCTCACGATTTGTGCATGACGGCGAATGATGAGGATATTCGCAAGTACACTCGTCTGGATATCATGGCGAAGGATATCATCTGCTCCTGTTTATCCCGAGATCAATTTAGGCTCATCATGCATCTGCGAAATACAAAGCTCATTTGGGACCGTATCTCTGATGTCCATGAAGGTCATCAAACCCGCCAGGATCCTGGGTTTGTTCAGTTCAAGGAATCACTCAAAACGATGACTTTCGAACCTGAACCATCATCTTCCTCATACTGCTTCATGGCACGTGGTGCAAAGGTAAACTCACGCGATGCCTACTTTCAGACCTCCAGTGAAGATGACTCTGAATGTGAATCTAAACCACCTATAAAACCCTTGCTAAAATTGCAACTGAACAACAAAAAGCTATGGAACATGTCCAAAAGTTGCTAGACAAGAGTGATGTTCTGTTGGACGCGGAAATGAATCAGACTCAGTCCTTAATTGAAGACATAAAAAATCTTCATGTTAAGTACACTGAGCTTGAAAGTCGTCATGAAACCCTCTCAGCTACTCATGAGAAGCTTTCCTATGATTATCTTCAAAGGAAGCAAGACCTAGAGAAACTTAGAGCGTCTCATGATGATCTTCAAAAGGAAAACGATTCACTACTCGCCCAACAGATTAGTTCCGCTCAGGAAGACTTTGTGCCACCTTGTCTAAAATGTCTTGAGCGTGACAATGTTGTTTCTGTTGTTGAATGCTCTACTACCTCCTGAAATTGCAATATCTTCAATTGTTGATGTGGTAACTAACCCCTCTGTTGAGGAAACCACTGTTATTGCTGATGAGAATGCTAGGTTGAAGACATTGCTTGAAACAAGTGTGTACAAAAGCCTCAAAGGGCAACAGACACTGTGCGATGTTCTCAAGAAACAGATTCTGAACCGAAACCCTGGGAAAGAGGGTGTTGTGTTCGAAAGGAAAATGAATGTTGATGGTTCATACTGGAAGCCTAAGCAGTATCCCAAAACAGCTTGGGTTGCTGAAAGGGCCCACCAGTAGATTCATCTACCTTATTTGGCTTCACTTGTACTAACCCTATTGTCATTGACGAGTCATTTGACTCAAACTATAAACTGTTCAAGGATCAGAATGGTAAAGTGTTTGCCAGGTTCATTGGAACTAACTGCAGGAGTGGGTCACCTATGAAGAAGATCTGGGTTCCGAGAAGTCTTCTCGAAAAGCTTCCAGTGAATGTCATCATGACACCACCTGGAAATAAGATCCACCCCAGACCACAATCTTAATATGGTCCAAAGACTTCATACAGACAAAGGACCACAACAGGTCATTCTAACGCAAATGTTTTGCAGGGATATTGTCATCATAATCATGAATATGAGCATGTTTTATCTAACCGCTTTGTTCATAAGACAAATAACTCTGCATATTCATATGAGTATTATTCTCCTCCTACAAAGCTATTTGCTAGGGCTCCCAAGCCAAAATTCTCAGATGCTGCACTTAGACTTATTGCTTCGATGCCACCCCTAAAGATGTGGGTGGTTAAGAAGAATTAACTTCTCTTGCAGGGAAAGGTCTCCAGCCGGAAATCAAGTTCAGACGCTAATGTTGGGGACCTAAAACATCTTGTGGGACACAAGATCAAATGTCCAAATGGTCTAACCATGCATTTTGTCCCATGGTTTCTTGACAAGCTTCCTATCATGCCTAACAAGGACCTTAACTTTGATAGCATGCTTGTTCGTCAAATGTTTATGCTTCACACTTCTCTTTGTGAAGACTATGCCGCTAACAGATCTGTAGGGTACTGCTTCGGAAGCCATTGAATGGATAATTTACAGTGGATGCACCAACCACATGACGGGAGATCGACGTCTTCTCATGGACTCAACTCTACGTCCTTCTCCCAAAAGCCACATCACATTCGCAGATACTGGTAAAAGCAAGGTATTGGGTCTTGGTAGAGTTGCTATCTCCAAGGATCAACACATGGACAAAGTGATGCTTGTTGAATCCCTTGGATACAATTTAATGTCCGTCTCTATGCTATGAGATCTAAACATGATTGTGATTTTTGGAAAATATCGTTGCCTTGTGCTTATGGAATCTGACAAGTCTCTAGTCTTCGAAGGACATCGAAAAGGTGATATGTATATGGTAGATTTCTCTGCAGGGCCACAACTCACCGTTTGTCTTCTCGCAAAAGCTTCAGAGTGTTGGCTTTGGCATCGAAGACTAGCCATGCTGGCATGAGGAACCTGCATACTCTCGCCAAGAAGAAGCACATCATAGGCATCGATGGCGTCAAGTTCAAGAAAGATCATCTGTGTGGCGCTTGTGAAGCTGGGAAGATGACTAGGGCCAAGCATCCCTCGAAGACAATCATGACTACATCTCGACCCTTCGAGCTGCTTCACATGGACTAATTTGGCCCTACTCACTACTCTACTCTCACTACTACTACTTGTTTATATGGCTTCATGATCGTTGATGACTACTCTAGATATACTTGGGTGCATATAATCCTATATAAGACTGAAGTGCAGGATGTCTTCAGACGATACGCCAATCGAGCCGTGAAAAACCATGACATCAAGATCAAGCACATCAGAAGTGACAATGGAACTGAGTTCAAGAATACAGGGCTTGATACTTATCTTGATACATTGGGCATCACGCATGAGTTCTCCGTTCCATACACACCTCAGCAGAATGGCGTCATTGAGCGCAAGAACAGGACTCTCATTGAGATGGCACGTACTATGCTTGATGAATACAAGACACCAAGAAAGTTCTGTACCAAAGCCATTGATACTGCATGTCACATCATCAACAGAGTTTATCTTCACAAGTTCTTCAAGAAAACTTCATATGAACTTCTGACTGGTAAGAAGCCAAACGTCAGCTATTTCAAAGTCTTTGGCGCTAGGTGCTAGATCAAAGATCCACATCACACTTCCAAATTTGCACCGAAAGCACATGAAGGTTTTACGCTTGGTTACGGAAAGGACTCGCACACCTATCGAGTCTTCAACCTCTTTCACTATAAAGTGGTTGAAACCGTAGATGTGCGGTTCGATGAAACTAACGGCTCCCAAAGAGAGCACCTGTCAAATGTGCTAGATGAAGCTTCTCCCAGTGAATCTATCAAAAAAATGGGTACATGAGAAATCATACCCACCGAGGAGCCAACTGAAGAGTAAATCATCATCTCTCCACCTAATCAACCCGAAGACAATGCTCAGCCTGAAGCCAATCCTAAACAACAAGATGATCAACAACATGAGCAAAGTCTTCGCCCAGTTCATCCTCGGGTAGCTAATGAAGTCCAAGTGGAAAAGATTCTTGATAGCCTCAATGCAACTGGTCCACTTACTTGTTCGAAAGCAACTCAATTAGCCAACTTTTGTTGACACTCTGCATTCGTTTCAATATCTGAACCTAAGAAAGTTGATGAAGCCTTTATGGAACCTGAATGGATTCAAGCAATGCAAGAAGAGCTTCAACAGTTTGAGCTGAATAATGTATGGGAGCTTGCTAAGCATCCCGATCCACGAAAGCATAACATCATTGGCACCAAATGGATCTATCGCAACAAACAAGATGAGCATGGTCAAGTTGTCAGAAACAAGGCTCGTCTCGTTGCTCAAGGTTATACTCAAGTGGAAGGGATTGAATTCGATGAAACCTTTGCTCCTGTGGCTAGTCTTGAATCCATTCGCATACTGCTAGCTTATGCCAACCACCATAACATATTTCTGTACCAAATGGATGTAAAGAGTGCCTTTCTGAATGGCAAAATTTAAGAAGAAGTGTATGTTGCACAACCTCCTGGCTTTGAAGACCCAAAGCATCCTGGCATGGTTTACAAGCTCAACAAGGCACTATATGGCCTCAAACAAGCACCTCGTGCGTGGTATGACACACTCAAAGACTTCTTGAAAAGCAAAGGCTTCAAACCTGGTTCACTAGATCCCACACTCTTCACGAAGACATATGATGGTGAACTGTTCGTATGCCAAATCTACGTGGATGACATTATCTTCGGATGCACTGACAAAAGATACAGTGATGAGTTTGGGTACATGATGCAAGAGCAATATCAGATGTCCATGATGGGTGAGCTGAAATTCTTCCTTGGACTCCAAATTCATCAACAGAAGAATGGCATCTTCATATCTCAAGAGAAATACTTCAAAGATTGCCTGAAGAAGTTTGGAATGCAAGATTGCAAAGGGTACATGACGCGAATGCCAACCAAAGGTCAATTGGGCTCCAACGACAATGGTAAAGAGTTCGATCAAAAGGTATACTGCTCCATGATTGGTTCTTTACTCTACTTATGTGCATCAAGGCATAATATAATGCTTAGCGTTTGCATGTGTGCCTGATTCCAAGCGGCACCAAAGGAATCACATCACCTTGTTGTGAAGCGAATTCTTCAATACTTGGCTCACACCCCAACGCTAGGATTATGGTATCCCAAGGGCTCTATATTTGATCTTGTTGGATTATCAGATGCTGACTATGCTAGTGACAAGGTTGATCGCAAGTCCACATCAGACACATGCCACTTTCCTTTCTTGGACGATCTCTTATTTGTTGGTCTTCAAAGAAGCAGAACTCAGTGTCTCTCTCCACCGCTGAAGCTGAATACATTGCTGCTGGATCTTGTTGCGCTCAGCTTATCTGGGTGAAGCAAACTCTTAAGGACTATGGCATCAACATGATAAAGGTGCCCCTCTTCTGTGATAATGAAAGCGCCATCAAGATTGCTCACAATCCTGTTCAATACTCGAAGACAAAGCACATTGAGATTCGTCAGCACTTTCTCAGGGATCATGTGATCAAGAAGGACATTGAAATTATACATGTCAACACTGAAGAGCAATTGGCAGATATCTCCACTAAGCCCTTGGACGAGAAAAGGTTTTGCAAGCTGCGGTGTGAGCTAAATATCCTAGAATCCTCGAATGTCATGTGATTGGACACACATCCTAACGCTTATGCATTTTGATGACTTAGATGTGCAACACACGAAGTGGCACATGTCTTCAATTCATGAAGACATACACTCTGAGTGTGAATACATTAATGTGGAATTTGACTCTGGAGCGCCACAATAATTGTGCGTCGTGTCCTGGTCTAATACTTCCTATACGGTGGTAACGCCACCACCAAACTTTCTTGAAGATTTTCATTTGGCGTCATGACTGCATTATCTTCTTACTTGGTTTGTCTTCAACATTGTTTGTCTTCAAGATTTATCTTCTCAATGTTGATTTGTTTGGCTTCTCTAATATATCTATATAGGTGTTCTATCCTCTACAACATTCACTTATAGCTATGTCTTCATTTTTTATCTAAGTGAATGTGATCGGACCCTAACCCTCTCTGTGCTTATCTCTCCAACTCTATCTATCTCTTCATATGCATTTTGTTGACACGTGTCGAATGTATTCACTGTGCCCTTGTCAGCTGAAGATATAGAGACACACAATTAAATCTATTTTCAATGCCTTATCCTTTTTGCCCGAAAACCAGAGAAACTGAAACATCCATCCGACTAACCAGGCGTGCGTGGGGTCGTGGCTCAACTCTCCATAAGGTGCATGCTCGCCACGTGTCGTTCAGATGTGAACTGCTAGGGGTACATGTGTAATTGCACCGCGCCGCCCTCTCTCCTTATAAATACTCCACCCACGCGGCCATAATTTCTTCTCCCACCTCTCGCCATCTCGCTCAACGCTAGCGCCTGCGCTAGCTCCAGTCGACGTCGGAGATGAAGCGCTTAGCTGCCACGACTTCTTCGACGCCGTCTTCCCGCCGGCCGCGGATCTCGTCTCTCCACCGCCATCGTAGGTGTCTTCCGCCGGCAAGTTAGGGTATGGAAGATCGATCTGCTCGGCATCCATCTCGTCTTGTCTAGCAGTTCATCAGTGTGGTAAATATCTCTCTCTTTTTACCGTCGTTTTTGATCCATCGAAACCATGAAACTTCACCACAAGTGGTTTCTCTCCATCTGAAATTTGTTTCTTTCTGTATCCTTCTCTCATATCATGTAAGTATATTCACTTATGCCTCATTAATAGTTAGATTCCTCACTTGTACCTATTCTTGGATTCGTACAAATATGGAACCAACTCACTCCATATAAGTGAATGTCTTCGCACTATGAGGTCAATGTCTTCAAACTGTTTTGTATTCAAAATATTCTGAGAATGCGTATGACCTCTCCCCCTTCCCTCGCATCTCTAATGCTGTCATAGGTACATGTACATGGGAGAATCCCTTGGTTCTCATAGTCTGCATTCATTTGTAGAATTCTTAAAGCGTCACATTGAATCTCCTGAAGCCAGTTCATGTCTGACCAGTCGTCGAACGACAAATAGCTTTGTGAAGCCCTTCTGTCTGAGTCCAATGGCTTCTCAGAAACAGTCCAAGAAAGGTAGCAGGCAGAGACGTACTGTGTGAGACCGATGCGCCAGGTGCCAGCCAGTTATTCGTTGCCATTGCCATGTCATTTGCATGTTGCACTTGTCTTGTCATCATGTGCATTGCATCATCATGTTTTCAAGACTTGCATCCGTCCGAGTTCGTCCGTCCTCTCCATTGTCCGTTTTGAGCCCAGACACACTTGCACGCGCCCGCGGCACCTTCGGTTATTTATTTTATGAGTGGCCGGAAAATTTTCTCGGAATGGGATGAAACTTGGTGTGTGGTCTTATTATAGCATAGGTAGACCGCCTATCAAGTGTCATCGCGTTCGGAGTTCGTTTGATAGTCCAATGGTTAACCGCGTTAACCGCCGGAAGCCTTTTCTCTTTTGGCCCAGCACCCCTTCACAACATCTTGCTAGCCCATCCCAACCACCTCCATGCTCTCGGTCGTTGGATCATGATCGCGTGGCCGAAAACCGCTCCTCATTTGGACTCTCCTAGCTCCCTCTACCTATAAAAGAGCCTCCCCCGTCCAAAATCGCAGGCAAACCCTAGCCTCCCTCCTCCTCGCGCAGCCGGACGCGTCCGTCCGCGCCAGACATGTCCGCCGGCCACGTCGCCCGGCCAATGGCGTGCCGCCACGTCAGCTTCGCCGCCGCCCGAGCCAACCGCACGCTGCCACGTCACCCGCGCCCACTTCCCCGCCGCTGGGGCCCGCAAGACCTGGACCGGGCCCGCCCGAGCCCGTCCGTCGCCGCTTCCACCCGCGACGGGTCCGCCACCGCCTGCGCAAGCCCACGCCCCCGCGCCTCCGCTGTCTCCTCGCCGGAGCGCACCTCGCAGCCGCCTGCCTCCGCCACCGACCGCCGAAGCGCGCCACGCCAGCTCCTCGCCCCGCCGCCCGAAGCTCCTCCTCCGGCTGGATCCAGGCGAGCCGGCCTGGATCCGCCTCGCCCCGCCTCCTCCGGCCATCCACCTCGCCGACGGCCTCCCGCGCAGGGCCGCGACCGTCGCCGCAATGGCCTCCTACCTCCCCTCGTGCGAGCGGGAGGAGGACGACGCCTCCCAGCGCCACCGCCTCGTGGGCCGGTGTAGCGACCAGACCTCAAACAGTCTAATCTCCGTGCATCAGTGTCATCCTTGGATCAGTAATGCTGACACGCACGGTACTTGAAGGATTTATAACAGAGTAGCAATCACACACTTATTACATCGATAGTCCAACGATGAATTTATTACAAATAATATGGCTGAAGGCCATTTAACACGATAACAGCGGAAGGCTTGGAAGATAAGTGAGTCCATCAACTCGAGCGGCATCACTGAGTATAGAACCACGAACTAAAAGGGCATCTTACTCGTCGTCTGAAAAGTCTGCAACATGAAACGTTGCAGCCCGAAAAACGGGTCAGCACATGGAATATGCTGGCAAGGTAACACAAGAGATGCAATGAAAATAAAGCTATACTATATGCAATATGGCTGGTGGAAATCTCTATGGTTAAGTTTTTGCGTAAAGCCAATTTTTCCCTACTTCAAAGGAATGTATTTTAATTAACTATCATGGTAGTTGAAACATCGTTGAGAAGATAGACATCCTCTCAACCCCAATTAAAAGTAATCATTAAACCCAACAAAATTAAATTAAAGTAAAATGTTGAGATGCACATGATAATCCAAGTACCAGATACTCAAGATGTCCATAACCGGGGACACGGCTAATCATGATCAGTTTGTACACTCTGCAGAGGTTTGTGCACTTTCCCCACAAGACTCGATCGCCTCCGTTTGGCTTCTCGCACTACATGGTGTTTGAGAAACGGATGACCGAGACACAGTCTTTCCGAAGAGGTCCCCTTAACCAGATAGATAGGCCGGTACACCTACCAAACCCAACTAAATCTGCTAGCCCATCATGGAAAGGTTTCCCACAACTTACTCAACTATGCCAGAGCCCATATTGGCATGTGGCTGCACACGGAAGTTTCTAGTATGAAAAATCTCATGATCCCTTTGAGCCTAGGTGGCGGTCCAAAAGAAAAACAGGCAATCACTGGAATACCCAGATGCCTTAATCCACCCAGATGTGTATTAAAGTTGCCACCTTAAGTTGAACCATTAATTAACAACTCACATATGTCATGGATTTCACTCAAACCCAATCCACGTCTACGAGCATAGCATGTCCTAACAGCAAACGTAGAAGTAACTCCCAAGGGTTTGAATGAAATGCAGGTAATAGGTACTACCTCAAACTACTTCCCGATCCCACAAGTTAATTGATCCTACTAATGCAATGTGCGAGGGTTGGACTAATGCAATGAAAACTGGGTAATTGGAAAGTATGATCAAAGTGTTACTTGCCTTGCTGATGATCCGCAAAACCTAGAGACTCAAAGTAGCAAGCGGCGCACTCCGGGTACTCTATCGCAATCAAACAAACAAGCATACAATAAGTACTTAACTAATGCATGGTTAAAACTCAAATAAGATATCTAACCAGAAAGTTCAACTTAAGAACTCCGGTTTGCAAAAAGAATCAACTCGAAAGAAGCAACGAAACTCAAACTGCAAAAGAAACGAGCTCCGAATTACTAGTTGGCCTAAAGTCAAATTTTACAGTAGCCAAAACTTTGTTCAAGTTTATCTAACGTAAAGAGGGCTTCTATATGAAGATCTGGGATTTTGAATCACCTGATTCCGACTCTCGAGCGAAAAGAAAAACGAAAAACAAGATCAGGGCAGAAATCCCGATCGGAAAAATCGCGATTAAATACCCCGAAAAGGAAAAACGACGAACAGGCTAACGAACGAACGTTCGCTGTCTGCGGTTAACTAATGAAAACCGTTCGTTAAAATGAACGTACGGACGAACGTCCGCTATTTAACTAAACCGGCAGAAAATAAAAAAATCGAACCGATCTAATCTAAAAAAAAACGAATCTACTGGTTTATTTCTAAACCGTTCGGTTTTCTAAAAAAAACTACCTCGACAAACTCCGGCGACTCCGGCGGCGGGCGGCGGGTACTCCGGCGGGCGGGGCGGCGGGGTGCGGCCGCGACGGCGCTGCGGCGCGGGGCGGTGGGGCGAGCGAGCGGCGGCGGCGGCGGCGGCGGCGCGAAGGGCGGCGGCGGCTAGGGTTCGGCGCGAGGGGGCGCTGCGGGCTGGGCGTAAACGGGCCGGCTCTGGCGCTATTTAAAGCCCAGAGTCCTGGTCCTTTACTAGTCCTAGTGGGTTTCTGTTTTTTTTCTAAAAGAGTCCCGGCACAGAAAAACTAACGATAGAAATACCAAACGGACTCCAAAATTTCCGAAATAAATTTTCACCGTCCTCTAATAATATTTAGGACAAAGTGAACATTTTTCCCGGACCTAAATGCAATTTTGAAAAACGCGTCTTTTTCCTATGCAAATAAATCCGAAAATAAATCCAGAAAAATACCAAAAGTGATTTTAATATTTTTCCTCCAATATTTCTGTTATTTTGGAGAAGTCATATTATCTTCGCTCATATATTTTATTTTGAAATATTTTTAGGAGAGAAAAATAATTAGAATCACACTGTCCTCGTACCGGTATTCGAGCGAACTGAAATACGAAAACGGTAAAATCCCCAACTCTCTCTGTAGGTCCTTGAGTTGCTTAGAATTTCGAGGAACGCCACGAAAAAATGCAAAAACTATGAAATGCAATTATGTTCTATGTATAACATTCCAAATTGAAAATTTGGGATGTTACAAACCTACCCCCCTTAGAATGAATCTCGCCCTCGAGATTCGACTTGGCTAGTGAACAGGTGTGGGTGGTCCGTGCGTAGATCATCTTCTCATTCCCAGGTGGCTTCTTCCTCGGTGTGGTGACTCCACTGAACTTTGCAAAACTTGATCACCTTGCTGCGAGTAACTCTGCTTGAAAACTCGAGAATCTTAACGGGCTTCTCCTCGTAGGTCTGATCACTGTCCAACTGAATTGCTTCCAGGGGTACTGTGTCTCTAAGCGGTATATCGTCCATCTCCGCATGACACTTCTTAAGCTGCGAAACGTGAAACACGTCATGCACTCCTGACAATCCTTCGGGCAATTCCAACTTATAGGCAACCTCTCCCATGCGTTCCAAAACACGGTAAGGTCCCACAAATCTCGGGGCTAACTTCCCTTTAACTCTGAAACGTTTAAATCCTCGTAGAGGCAATACTCTCAAGTACGCTCTGTCTCCGATCTCATAGGTTATCTCCTTGCGCTTCAAGTCGGCATAACTCTTCTGCCTGGACTGAGCTACCTTCAGTCTATCTCGAATTAACTTCACTTTCTCCTCAGACTCTTTGATTAAGTCTGGTCCAAACAGCTGTCGGTCTCCAACTTCATCCCACGACAACGGTGTTCGGCATCTCCTTCCATACAATGCCTTGAACGGTGCCATCTTCAAACTGGCTTGGTAGCTGTTGTTGTATGAGAACTCCGCGTAGGGCAAGTTGTCATCCCAACTAGATCCGTAATCTAATGCACAGGATCTTAGCATATCTTCCAGAATCTGATTGACTCTCTCCGTCTGTCCATCAGTCTGCGGGTGAAACGCTGTGCTAAACTCTAGTCTGGTTCCCAAAGTTTCATGTAACTGATTCCAGAACTTTGAGGTAAACTGGGTTCCTCTATCTGATACGATGCTCCTTGGAACTCCATGAAGACACACAATTCGGGTCATGTATATCTTAGCCAACTTTGCACTGGTATAAGTGGTCTTCACCGGGATAAAATGGGCTACCTTCGTCAATCGATCTACTACTACCCAAATTGAATCATATCCTGCTTTGGTCCTGGGCAATCCGGTGATAAAATCCATACCAAGCTTCTCCCACTTCCATTCGGGTATTGGCATAGGTTGTAACAATCCTGCTGGCTTCTGATGTTCTGCCTTTACTCTCTGGCATACATCACAAACTGCTACATACTCCGCAATATCCTTCTTCATACCGGTCCACCAGAAAATATCCTTCAAATCCAAATACATCTTAGTATTTCCTGGGTGAATCGAGTATGGCGAATCATGGGCCTCCTGTAAAATCAACTTCCTAATCTCCGGGTCATTGGGCACATAGATTCGATCCTCAAACCATAGGGTGTCGTGTTCATCCTCACGAAAACCTTTAGCTTTTCCTTCGCTCATTCTCTCCTTTATAGCAACAACCTCCTTGTTAGCTTTCTGAGCTTCTCTGATTTTATCCATCAGGGTAGACTGGATTTCTAGTGTTGCTACATAGCCTCTCGGAACTATCTCCAACCGTAGTTCTCGTAGGTCCTCGGCTAACTCCTTTGGAAACTCCTCCATCATCAGGGTATTGACATGGCTCTTACGGCTTAGCGCATCAGCTACTACGTTAGCCTTTCCGGGATGATAATGCAATCTCATGTCATAATCCTTAATGAGTTCCAGCCATCTCCTTTGCCTAAGATTCAACTCCTTCTGAGTGAATATATACTTCAAACTCTTATGATCAGTATATACTTCACAATGGTTTCCAATAAGGAAATGTCTCCACGTCTTCAATGCATGCACTACGGCTGCCAACTCCAAATCGTGGGTGGCATAGTTCATCTCATGAGGTTTTAGTTGTCGTGAAGCATACGAAACAACTCTTCCTTCCTGCATAAGAACAACTCCAAGTCCTTGACGTGAAGCGTCGCAGTACACCTCATAATCCTTATGTTGATCTGGCAAGATCAACATAGGGGATGATACCAACCTTTTCTTCAACTCCTGGAAACTAGTCTCACATTTTTCGGTCCAACTGAACTTGATGTCCTTCTTCAACAACTCCGTCATTGGCTTTGCAATCTTCGAGAAATTCTCGATAAATCTTCGGTAGTATCCTGCGAGTCCAAGAAAACTCCGGATCTCTCCAACGATCGTCGATGCTTCCCAATTGGTCACAGTGTCCACCTTGGCGGGATCTACTGCTATTCCTTCTCCGGATATAACATGTCCGAGGAATCCGACTTCCTTCAACCAAAACTCACATTTGCTAAACTTTGGCATACAACTGATGTTCTCTGAGCTTCTCCAATACCAAACGCAAATGTTCTTCATGCTCCTCTTCATCCTTCGAGAAGATCAATATATCATCTATGAACACCACGACGAACTTATCCAAATACTCCATAAACACTTTGTTCATCAGGTTCATAAACTATGCCGGTGCGTTTGTCAGACCAAACGACATAACGGTATACTCATACAACCCATACCTAGTGGTAAAGGCCGTCTTAGGGATATCTTGCTCTCGAATCTTCAATTGGTGGTACCCTGATCGCAGATCGATCTTAGAAAATACCTTAGCTCCTTGCAATCTATCGAACAGATCATTGATCATTGGCAATGGGTACTTGTTCTTGATCGTTACTTCATTCAATCCTCGGTAATCAACAACCATCCTTAACGATCCATCCTTCTTCTCCACTAGAAGTACTGGCGAACCCCAAGGCGAAGAACTTGGGCGTATGAATCCTTTATCCAGTAAATCCTTAATCTGCTTCTTTATCTCCTCCAAATCTTTTGCGGGCATCCTATATGGTCTCTTAGAAATTGGCCCGGTGCCTGGCAAAAGTTCAATAAAAAACTCTATATCTCTATCCGGTGGCATGCCAGGTAACTCCTCTGGAAACACATCCGGATAATCCTTCACTACTGGCACTTCCTCCTGAACAACTCCCGTGAGGGAATATACTTGAGTCCTTGTGGGCGAATGCCTAGATACGTACTTAATCCTTTTTCCCTCCGGGGTGGTGAGCAAAATAGACTTACTGGCACAGTCAATGTTACCTCCATACTTCGATAGCCAATCCATGCCTAATATCACATCCAATCCTTGTGACTCCAGAACTATTAGGTCAGAGGGGAAAGTATGGCGTCCTATGATCAATGGCGTCTGAAAACATCCTTGGTGTGCCATATAATATGCTCCAGGTGAACTTACTAACATGGGGGTCTTAAGAACTCGGGTGGACATCCTATGTCTATTAACGAATCCCCTTGAAATGTATGAATGCGATGCACCAGTATCGAAAAGAACTATTGCGGTAAATGTCTTAACCAAAACTTACCGACAACAGCATCTGGTTGCTCTTCTACCTCCTCCACGGTCACGTGGTTCACTTGTCCTTTGTTGAACGGGTTGGGCTTCTTCCCGGCGCTTCCATTGCCGTTCCCATTCTTAACTTCTGGGCATTCATTGGCATAATGTCCAGTCTTCCCACACTTGTAACAGGTGACATGGCTAAAATCCCTCTTGGTGGGTGTGGACGGTGCAGGGCGGTTCTGGTTTCCATTGGCTCCATTCCCATTCCCATTACCATTGCCATTCTTTGTGCCATTGTGGTTGTGTGAGCTACTTCCTCCATGGGTATGCTGAAACTATCCTACTGCTTTAGGGTAAAGCGAGGCTTCTGCTGAGCTCCAGAGTTATACTTTCCTTGCCCATACTTCCTCTTGCGACTCTCAATCTGCTGATTCTTCCTTTCAATCATTAGGGCGCGGTCAACCAACTCCTGGTAATTATTGAAAGTTGCCACCATCAACTGTACACTCATCTCATCATTCAGCCCTTCCATGAATCTCTCCTGCTTCTTGGCATCTGTGGCCACATCATCTGGGGCATAACGAGATAGGGTACTAAACTCATCCACGTACTGAGCCACAGTACGATTTCCTTGGCGCAAATTGCGAAACTCCTGCTTCTTCATACTCATGGCTCCAGTCGAGACATGGGCAGTACGAAAAGCTTGCTGAAACTGATCCCAAGTCACATTGGCTACGGGGTAAGTGGCTGTGTAATTTTCCCACCATGCTGCGGCTGGTCCAGACAACTGGTGTGCGGCAGATCGCACCTTCTCAGCATCCGAGCAATTGGCGGTGGTCAAATTCCTTCCAATCTTGCGTAGCCAGTCATCAGCCACAATTGGTTCGATGCTGCTAGCAAACACGGGTGGTTGCAACCTTAAGAAACGTGTCAGGTTGTCCACGAGTGGTGGTGGTGGAGGGTTGTTGTTGTTGTTGTTCTGGTTGTTCTGGACAAGAAGTTGCATAAGGGTGTTCTGTTGCTGGATCAACTGGGTGAGCTCAGGGGGAAACTCGAATTCACGTCTTGGAGGCATCTGATGGGTGTAGAGGGAAGATATTAGAATAGAAAAGAGGTCTAAGGGAAAATCACTACCCATATGCACATGAGACAAACACACAATCATATCGCACCAATCAATTTCAAACAAGATCTTACAGATCTAACGATCGTTACAAAGGTGCTCTAAATCTAATATATGAAGGTATACTACTAGTCATAGGGTGGTCATCTACAAAATTATTGATCGACAGAGGATTCCATAATATCTGCCCCAGCTTCATCTTCATAGTCTTCATCCTTGCTATCCTCAGCTTCTGAATCTGTGTAATCTATGATGATATAATCTTCCGGTGGAATCTCCTTGGGTTCTTCTTCCTCGTCTTCTTCTCCCATGAGTATCCCTAACTTCCGAGTCAAATCAACATTCTTCTCCACGAGTATCTTCATCTCCTCCTCATAACCGTCGCGTGTAGACTTGAGTTCTTCCTCTAGCTCCAAATTCCTATTCAGGGCCTTCTTCAAATCTATCATCCCAGCACACATCTGGTGCTCCTGGCGACGAATGTGGTGGTTCAACTCCTGGATGAATGCTGCAATGGATATACCCTTCCGAGTGTTGATCATATCCCAATTCTCATCTCGGCGTCCACAAATCTGGTAGATGGTGTCCTTTAGCTCCTGCTTGTAGACTTCTCCAATCCTTCCCATAGCAATGTGGGCTGCCATACTCCTTCCTAAGCTCCATGTCGGTGCATTAAAGGAAAATGCTATGAGTGAGGTGACGGGTGCGAACGTCCTTCCAGGAACTTGATCTTGAATCAACCAACGCTCCTCCTCTGGTAGAGTGGCATTGTAGGTTCCAGTGAAACTTGGTAATCCAATGTGTAGATATCTGGTGACTTCCTTCAGGTGTCGTCCAAAGGGTGTATCATCATCCGGTTGCATGAACTTGTGCTTTGCTTCCACCATCCTAAAGAATAGAAAAGATGAGGAGTCAGAAGAGAGAAGAGTGAATAGTGTTCTAGGGCTTGTCTTAGTGGTCATTTCCTACAGTCAGCGTGTGCTCTGATACCATCTTGTAGCGACCAGACCTCAAACAGTCTGATCTCCGTGCATCAGCGTCATCCCTGGATCAGTAATGCTGACACGCACGGTACTTGAATGATTTATAACAGAGTAGCAATCACACACTTATTACATCGATAGTCCAACGATGAATTTATTACAAATAATATGGCTGAAGGCCATCTAACACGATAACAGCGGAAGGCTTGGAAGATAAGTGAGTCCATCAACTCCAGCGACATCACTGAGTATAGAACCACGACCTAAAAGGGCATCTTACTCGTCGTCTGAAAAGTCTGCAACATGAAACGTTGCAGCCCAAAAAACGGGTCAGCACATGGAATATGCTGGCAAGGTAACACAAGAGATGCAATGAAAATAAAGCTATACTATATGCAATATGGCTGGTGGAAAGCTCTATGGTTAAGTTTTTGCGTAAAGCCAATTTTTCCCTACTTCAAAGGAATGTATTTTAATTAACTATCATGGTAGTCGAAACATCGTTGAGAAGATAGACATCCTCTCAACCCCAATTAAAAGTAATCATTAAACCCAACAAAATTAAATTAAAGTAACATGTTGAGATGCACATGATAATCCAAGTACCAGATACTCAAGATGTCCATAACCGGGGACACGGCTAATCATGATCAGTTTGTACACTCTGCAGAGGTTTGTGCACTTTCCCCACAAGACTCGATCGCCTCCATTTGGCTTCTCGCACTGCATGGTGTTTGAGAAACGGATGACCGAGACACAGTCTTTCCAAAGAGTTCCCTTAACCAGATAGATAGCCCGGTACACCTACAAAACCCAACTACATCTGCTAGCCCATCATGGAAAGGTTTCCCACAACTTACTCAACTATGCCAGAGCCCATATTGGCATGTGGCTGCACACGGAAGTTTCTAGTATGAAAAATCTCATGATCCCTTTGAGCCTGGGTGGCGGTCCAAAAGAAAAATAGGAATCACTGGAATACCCAGATGCCTCAATCCACCCAGATGTGTATTAAAGTTGCCACCTTAAGTTGAACCATTAATTAACAACTCACACCTGTCATGGATTTCACTCAAACCCAAACCACGTCTACGAGCATAGCATGTCCTAACAGCAAACGTAGAAGTAACTCCCAAGGGTTTGAATGAAATGCAGGTAATAGGTACTACCTCAAACTACTTCCCGATCCCACAAGTTAATTGATCCTACTCATGCAATGTGTGAGGGTTGGACTAATGCAATGAAAACTGGGTAATTGGAAAGTATGATCAAAGTGTTACTTGCCTTGCTGATGATCCGCAAAACCTAGAGACTCAAAGTAGCAAGCGGCGCACTCCGGGTACTCTATCGCAATCAAACAAACAAGCATACAATAAGTACTTAACTAATGCGCGGGTAAAACTCAAATAAGAGATCTAACCAGAAAGTTCAACTTAAGAACTCCGGTTTGCAAAAAGAATCAACTCGAAAGAAGCAACGAAACTCAAACTGCAAAAGAAACGAGCTCCGAATTACTAGTTGGCCTAAAGTCAAATTTTACAGTAGCCAAAACTTTGTTCAAGTTGATCTAACGTAAAGAGGGCTTCGAGACGAAGATCTGGGATTTTGAATCACCTGATTCCGACTCTCGAGCGAAAAGAAAAACGAAAAACAAGATCAGGGCAGAAATCGCGATCGGAAAAATCGCGGTTAAATACCCCGAAAAGGAAAAATGACGAACAGGCTAACGAACGAACGTTCGCTGTCTGCGGTTAACTAACGAAAACCGTTCGTTAAAACGAACGTATGGACAAACGTCCGCTATTTAACTAAACCGACGGAAAATAAAAAAACCGAACCGATCTAATCTAAAAAAACAACGAATCTACTTGTTTATTTCTAAACCGATCGGTTTTCTAAAAAAAACTACCTCGACGAACTCCCGCGACTCCGGCGGCGGGCGGGGCGGCGGCGTGCGACGACGCGGGGCGGCGGCGGCGGCGCTGCGGCGCGGGGCGGCGGGGCGAGCGAGCGGCGGCGGCGGCGCGGGCTGGCGGCGGCGCGAAGGGCGGCGGCGGCTAGGGTTAGGCGCGATGGGGCGCGGCGGGCTGGGCGTAAACGGGCCGGCTCTGGAGCTATTTAAAGCCCAGAGTGCTGGTCCTTTACTAGTCCTAGTCGGTTTTTGTTTTTTTCTAAAAGAGTCCCGGCGCAGAAAAACTAACGAAAGAAATACCAAACGGACTCCAAAATTTCCGAAATAAATTTTCACCGTCCTCTAATAATATTTAAGACAAAGTGAACAGTTTTCCCAGACCTAAATGCAATTTTGAAAAACGCGTATTTTTCCTATGCAAATAAATCCGAAAATAAATCCAGAAAAATACCAAAAATGATTTTAATATTTTCCTCCAATATTTCTGTTATTTTGGAGAAGTCATATTATCTCCGCTCATATATTTTATTTAGAAATATTTTTGGGAGAGAAAAATAATTAGAATCACACTGTCCTCGTACCGGTATTCGAGCGAACCCAAATACGAAAACGGTAAAATCCCCAACTCTCTCCGTAGGTCCTTGAGTTGCTTAGAATTTTGAGGAACGCCACGAAAAAAATGCAAAAACTATGAAATGCAATTATGTTCTATGTATAACATTCCAAATTGAAAATTTGGGATGTTACAGCCGGGCCTCCTCCCCGCGGCCCAACTCCTCCTCCACGGCCTAGGTCCCTCGGGCCCAGCTGCTGCCTCCCCTCCAACTTGGGCCAGGCCTAGTGGTGAGCAGCCCCTAAGCCCCGCTGATACGTCTCAAACGTATCTACTTTTCCAAACACTTTTGATATTGTTTTGACCTCATTCTTGCATGATTTGGACTAAACTAACCCGGACTGACGCTGTTTTCAGCAGATCTGCCAGTATGGTTTTATTGTGTGCACGAAAACGGATATTTAAGCATCTCAGAAAAATCCACGAAAAATCATGAAAAATCCACGCACCCGAGGAAACCAAATGCTAGAAGTGGGGCCAGAGGGGTGCCAGGGGGTGCCCAGGCGCCCTATGGGCGCCCCCCCTTGGGCCGCTCCGAGGGGCGCCTAGGAGGGGCCCACACCCCCTGGTGCCCTACTTTAGCCCGTATTTTTCCTCCCGACGCAGAAACCCCAGATCGGAAGTTCTTTCGCTGTTTTTCGTCGCGGAGCCGCCGCCACCCTCTGTTCTTCTTCGGGAGGGCTAATCTGGAGGCTGATTTGGCCTCCGGAGAGGGGAGATCGTCGCCATCATCATCATCATCACCACTCCATCATCCCTCCATGACTTCCCCCTTCATGTGTGAGTAATTCCCTTGCTGTAGGCGAAGGGGATGGTAGGGATTGGATGAGTTAGATCATGTAATAGTTCGTCAGATTGTTGGGGGCATGTTGCCTATCATCTAGTATGGTGTTTATCATTTTTGCTACAACTTGTTATTCTTAATGCTTGACACTTAGGGCCCGAGTGCCATGATTTCAGATCTGAACCATATGTGTTTGCATGAATATATTTGTGTTCTTGATCCTATCTATGAGTTGTATGCACCTGTTACGGTTCGGAACCGGCGATCCCAAAAGTGACAGCTTGGGACACCAAAGGGGATGGTCCGTAGTTTGAGGATTACATGTATCCATTGAGTTCATTGCTTTGTTCCGATGCTCTTTGACAGGAGCACCTTAATATCCATTAGTTCCTTTTGGCCCCGTTCGTAGCGGGATGGTAGGACAAAAAATGTTGTGCAAGTTCTTATTGCAAGCACGTACAACTACCTACGGGATACATGCCTAATGTTTGATATTTTCCTAGATGATCATTACTTTTCCGTGTGCCGTGCCCCAAGTTAGAATCTATCTCATCCATGCAGCGCCCAACCATCCATCTCCCTAGCCTACATTATTTTAAACCTTGCCTGTCACTAGTTGCTATTTCTGCCATTTACTACTGCTATTTACTTTTGCTGTTTACTTTTACTATTACTATCATCACTACCATATCACTGTTACCACTTATCTTTTGCTGCAAGTTAGTATATTTCATGTGCGGTTGAATTGACAACTCAACTGTTAAAGCTTATAAATACTCTTTGGCTCCCCATGTGTCGAATCAATAAATTGGGTTATTCTTACCCGCAAAGACTATCTCGATCCCTTACGGTTGAGGGTTATCAAGTACCGTTTTCTGGCGCCGTTGCCGGGGAGCATAGCAATATTTACAAGTCTACTTGAGGTATCCTACCTGCTGCACTTTATTCACTATGGGTAAGAAAGGTGACCCCAAGGTTCCGATCTTACTATCCACTACAAGAAGAGGTACTGCTCTGAGCACTAGTGCTACGCTTGATTCACCTTCTGTTATGAGTAAGTTTGCCTCACCACCACTACATGATGCTCCTACTGAATCTGTTATTATGTCTGATACTCTTGATGATGCTTCTACTACTTTTGATGATGATATTAGTTCGCTTGGTTATGCTCTTGAGAAACAAATTACTGCTGCTGCTGAAAAATATGGAAGTGAACTTCCTGTTGCTCGCTACCCTATTGGTGAAACTTATGATTATCCTGATTTGAGTAAACTCCAGGAGAGGCTCCTTGATGATGATTACTATATACTTGATGAAGATTTATGCAGGGAACTGACAGAGTTTGCTGGCTCTGACCCTGAAGTTATTAAGAAAATATTTGAAAAACACTCTTTGAAAAACAAAACCGTTCCTAATCCTGAGTTTGCTACATCTCCTATATACATTGATGATCCTGATTTTGATTTCTCTGTTGATCTTTCACTTATACCTATGGTTGAAGCTGACCCCTTTTATGGCAGAGAAAATGATGATGCTATTGCACACCTAACTAAACTTGGTGAGCTAGGTAGCCTGTTTACCATAGATGAGAAGATACGCTACTTTTATGTGACCAAGCTTCTTCCTTTCTCCTTGAAGGAAGGTGCTAAAGCATGGTATGATTCACTCCCATGCGGTTCTATTAAGAGTCCTCAGGACTTAGCTCACTCTTTTGTTGATAAGTACTTTCCTGCTCATATGCAACATGCTGCTTTACAAAGAATTTACAACTTTAAACAGTTGCAGGATGAGTCCCTCCCTAAAGCTTGGGGGAGGTACTGCGGTTTGATTCGGGCTAGACCAGGACATGAAATCCCTAAGAATGAATTAATTGATATATTCTATGCTGGTCTAACTGATGAATCTAGGTCCTATCTGGACAGTTGTGCTGGTTGTGTTTTCAGGAAAAGAACACCGGACGACGCGGAAGATTTAATGGGCAGGATTGCCAAAAACCATGAAGATTGGTCCATCCCTGAACCACCTCCACCAACAAAGAAGGAGGGCATGTTTGTTCTAAGCCCCGAGGATATGCGAGAAGCAAAGAAGTCTATTAAAGAGAAAGGTATTAAAGCTGAAGACGTGAAGAATCTACCCCCTATTAAGAAGCTATGTGAGCCTACCACTCACCCTCCTATGGTAGAGGTACACTCTCTTTTAGATTTCAACGCAAGTGACATCCCTCATGGTAAGCCTCCTGATCAATGTTTAGATGAGTTTGATAATTTTATTATGAAACAGAATCATTTTAATGAGAGGATAGAAAGTCAGTTGCATGATAATTCCCTTGCTATCAAAAAGTTGCTTGGTGTTTTAGATAGGACAGTTAATGATGTTCAATGTCTTGTGAAGCATTTTCATATGGTTCAAACTCAGCTCGATCAAATTTCTAATGTGCAAAGAGATTTGCTTGCTAACAATGCCAAACAAGATAAATTGCAGGCTTTTGGGATTAAGACCCGAGGGGGAACTAGTACTCAAGATCCTCTTTATCCAGAGGGACATCCGAAGAGAATCGAGCAAGATTCTCAAATGCAGGAAGAAGAAATTGTTGTCTCTCCAAATAAGAAGAAGAAACATAAAGAGACTGACAATTCTAATGATCCTATTTCAGATGAAGAGCCAGCTATTGATCCCAACAGTGTATCTATTTCCGATGCTGAGACTGAAGACGGTGCTGAACCTGAAGGTAATGATAATGAGAAGAATGATCCGCCTGAAGTTCGAAAAGTAGAAGCACCTGACAAACGTAAGAGGTACACTAAAGAAGACTTCATCGCAAGAAAACATGGGAAGGAGAAAGAACCATGGGTACAGAAACCCATGCCCTTTCCAGGTAAGTCCATCAAATCTAAAGAAGAAGAGCATTACAATAAGTTTTGTGAATGGATTAAACCTCTTTTTCTTCAAATCCCTTTGACTGATGCTATCAAGTTACTTCCTTATTCAAAATATATGAAAGATATTGTCACTAACAAAAGAAAAGTTCCTAATGATGCAATATCTACTATGCTTGCTAACTATTCTTTCAGTGGAAAGATTCCTGAGAAGCTCGGTGATCCACGTATACCCACCATTCCTTGCTCCATAAAGAATAATTATGTCAAAACTCCTTTGTGTGATCTTGGAGCGGGAGTGAGTGTTATGCCTCTCTCTCTTTACGAGAGGCTTTGTTTAGAGAAACTAATTCCTACAGATAACTCCCTTCAGATGGCTGACAAGTCAACCGCTGTTCCAATAGGTATTTGTGAGGATGTTCCAGTTGAAGTTGCTAATTGTTTAATTCTTACTGATTTTGTTGTGCTCGACATGCCCGAGGATGGGAGCATGTCCATTATTCTTGGTAGACCTTTCCTTAACACCGCAGGTGCTATTATTGATTGTAACAAAGGGAAGGTTACCTTTCATGTGAATGATAAAGAACACACGGTATATTTTCCGAAGAAGACCGACAGGAGGCATGCCCTCAACTCTATAGAGAATATCGAGACCGTGAAAATTGGAGAATGGGACTGTCCACTACATGTGCCTCACAAATACAAAACTATCATGGTAGGGACAATGTCCATCAAGGTAAAAGTTCAGTGATTACTTCGTAGGAGGTGAGACTTTTTGCTCTATATATCGCTTGTTTGTTGGTAAGACTTGATCAACCTTACTAGCGAACATGTTTTATATGGATAAAAAGTTGAGCTTGCTATGTTTTCCTTTGTTTTTAGTATTGTCCTACTTGCTGTACCAAGTATCTATGTTTTTGAAGCTTCACAATACTACTAACTGCTTCAAGTTTTCAAAGAGTTTCTCAGCTTTTTGAACTTCGAAAAAAATTTCAACAGTGAAGTTTTCAGAAAAATTCCAGAAAAATTATATTAAAAATTTCCACAACGGGAGAGACCCGGAAAGTCCTGGGGCCAGCCGGGGGGGGGGGGGCACCAGTGGCCCAGGCGGCCAGCTGGCGCGGCCCAACCCCTGGCCGCGCCCACAGGGCGCCTGGGGCCCACGGGACCCCCCTCCAGGTATTTCTTCTTCCCCTCGCTCTCTCTTTTTCCAGAAACCCGAGTTCTGGTCGTGTTCTTCTTGTTCTTGCTGTTCTTGGGGGCGATTCTTCGATCTCTCTCTACAGCCCATCATTTGAGCTGAAATTTTGAGCAAATACTCCCTGGTATGTGACTCCTCCACCCCTCCAATTAGATTTTTGATTGGTGGCCTCATTTGTGAGTATTTAGTAGTTCTTGGTGCTGTAGAGATGAGCTTGCATGCATGTGCAGAAAGTTGTTTTCCAAGTTTTGATGCAAGTTTATGCCTTGGGCAAGTGAGTTGAGTAGTTTGCCTTAGCTCACTTTGTTTTAATCCTCGTTTTTGTAAATTATATTTTTTTTCAGAAATGAGTTTGTTAGGAAGGGCAAAAGGATGGCTTGAGAAGAGGAGGACCGCACACTCCGATCGAGTCACTAGAGCCGCAGCTTCACCATCGACTGTTAGGGTGAGCTATAATGAGGATCATGTGCCCCTGGAGTTGTTGGAAGACACAAGTCCAGCACGTGCGATGACATTTCCATGTGATGAATTCATGGAAGGTGCGGGAATCAAGGATGAGTTTTATAATCTTTGTGCTAATGCAGGTTTGACACGACTCGTCACGAGCCGTGTTACTCAGTATCAGAAACTCACCTCCGGTTTCATTAACAGTTTTAGATATAATCCTGATTCAGGTGCTATTGAGTTTAAAATTTATAATGATCTTATCACCATGACTCTGGGAAATTTTTGTGAAGTAATAGGTGTGCCGAACGTTGGGAGGACGGCAAGGATGGCCACGCAGCCCTCCGAGCTGAAAACCGTCATCAACTCTCTCTGCAGCATGGGTACGAGGGATATTCATCGGTCGAAGATCTCCAGCATCTTGTTTCCTCACCTCAGGTATTTTGCATATTATATTGCTAGAGGGGTGTTAGCTCGTGACAACACGAGCAACATTTCTGCTCCGGATATTGCTATCCTGACAGCAGCCCTCTCAGGAAGGTCTGATTATAATATTGGTACCTTAATTGCTCGACGCCTTGCTATGAACGGTAACAAGGGGGACTTATATGGTGGCATTTATGCCACCCTTATTTTAGAGCATCTTGGAGGCACCCCACACCCTGATGATACTCCTTTTACTTATTTAAGCTTTGGTCTTGCTGCTATGAAAAGGCATAAGTTTGTTACCATGGGTTCTGAACTTGATAACCTTGTTTATATCTTGCGTTTCGGAACTACCGCGGAACGCGAGATCCGTCTACCTGCACCTCTTTTGTTTAATTTTTCTCGCAGGAACGGATGGTCCTTTGATGTTGTCCAGTTCGATGAGTTCATGGTCCAGCATCAGTTCCATAACCCCATGGAGGGGGTTGTGCCCGACGAGGAGAGGCACGGTGAGATACCACATTTTCAGGATGAGACCGCCACCGAGTTTGGTGAAGGGTCTTCCTCTGTTTGGCGCTCGGAACCTTCCTCGTGGGAGACTCCGAGGAGTTCGGTGTACGCGCCATCATCCTTCTACGACCCTTGGTCTCACCACCATACCCCTGGAGCAGGAGGCTCCTGGGGGCAGTAGCTGCTACCAACTTAGGCCAAAAGCCTAAGCTTGGGGGAGTACGTGCCCTTCTCACTTTTCCATTGTATTATCCGTTTTTTATTCACTTTGATCTTTTCGAAGTTTTTACCCGTTCTTCCTTATTCCTCTATTTGCAAAAACAACAAAAAGATTTTCTCTTTCTTTTGCTTTTTATTCAACTTTTGAAAAACTCAAAAAGATTTCCTTTCTCTCTTTAGTTTGCTTTGTTTTCAGAGATCAGCTCGAGCCCGTGATGGCATTTGATTATATTTCCTACGTTCGATCGTGCAAGTGACAAGCAGTAATGACGAAGATCGACTGAAAGGAAGCAACAAGGAAGACCGGTATGAACTCTTTCTGTTTCTACTTTTGTACATATGCCTGTACTTATGATCTAGAGACCAGCTTGTAGCGACATAGTGCTATGTTTACAATGCTTTTTTAGTGGTTCATGCTTTCCCTGTGGCTAGTCCCGAATAACTAGAGTACATAATGTGTTATTGAAATGATCTACATGCATCGCGCTGTTCATAGTCTGGCATACTAAGGTGGTATTTCCCTTTAGAGAATTTTTGGATTGACTTGGCACATGCTTACACATGTTTAAGACTAAAAAGTCTACTTTGCCTTGATGATCTTTGAGTTTTAGAATAGTTATATCACTTTCATGCCCGATTCAATGTTGCTTTGTCGCTCTGCATGATTATGACCGTTATTGCTCTCTAGTTGGTCGCTTCCCAGTCTTTTGCTAAGCCTCCACTCGTACTAAGCGGAATGACTGCTTGTGCATCCAAAACCTTTAAACCTGTTATGCCATATGAGTCCACTATACCTTCCTATACATGGTATTTACTTGCCATTCCTAACGAAGACTTTCATGTACCATCTCGAAATTAATCAAAAGCATTTCTCTTTTTGTGCCTATGTTTTAGCTCATGAGGAAGTAGTAGTTAATTCATGATCTCTTTAAGTTGGACAAGTTTCATCCCTGGATTGCATGTATAATGTGCGAACCCCTAATATGAAAAGGAACTGGCATTGAGTGCGCCCAGCTCAAAAAGATAATATAACAAACGAACCCTCCTTCACGCTTTGTTCATGAGAAATCAGAAAACTTTGGCAGTGATAAACAAAGGAGATTAAGAGGATGTGATCGTCCTCATGCGGGAGCCGTTCCTCGAGACTTGTCTAGCTTAAAAAGTGATTGAGTTATCTACTAGCATTCGTTGACGAAATATGCACCTCTCAAAAACATATTTACTTCTGTTTTTAAAACCAAGAGCTCTGGTACATGTTTAGTTTTTGTTTCCGATCACGGGTTTTCAACTTTGCCAATAAAAGCCACGGTTCGAGAGTCTCATCTTCTTTCTTCAAAGCACTGACTAGGAGAGCATAATTGTCATTCTGAGTATAATGAGCATTGTCCCAAAGTATTACATTGTCTTCTGCATACTTGTGATATGATTTATTCTGAAACTCTTAGTTCTAGTCTCCTTTAAAACTCTGGAGGAGTCTCTGCATTTATGTTTTGCTTCACTCATGGAGGCTAGCGAGATACCACCTTAATATGCTCAAGCTATGTGCAATGTGATCTTGTCTTGATTTTTGGTAATATATTGTTTACTCTTAATTATTTGTGACTGGTCACTTGAAAGAAGGATTGCTCCTTGCATTGTTCTCATAAGTACTGTTTTAATACTTGTTGAACTCTTTTCGTAGTACATGCTTATATACATCTAATGAAGCAAAAGAGTTTGTCAAAGTTTTCTTTGTCGCGTCCAGTTCGTTGAACTGAATTGCTTGAGGACAAGCAATATGCTAAGCTTGGGGGAGTTAATACGTCTCAAACGTATCTACTTTTCCAAACACTTTTGATATTGTTTTGACCTCATTCTTGCATGATTTGGACTAAACTAACCCGGACTGACGCTGTTTTTAGCAGAGCTGTCTGTATGGTTTATTTGTGTGCAGGAAAACGGATATTTAAGCATCTCAGAAAAATCCACGAAAAATTACGAAAAATCCACGCACCCGAGGAAACCAAATGCCAGAAGTGGGGCCAGAGGGGGGCCAGGGGGTGCCCAGGCGCCCTGTGGGCGCCCCCCTGGGCCACGCCGGGGGGCGCCTGGGTGGGGCCCACACCCCCTGGTGCCCTACTTTAGCCCGTATTTTTCCTCCCGACGCAGAAACCCCAGATCGGAAGTTCTTTCGCTGTTTTTCGTCGCGGAGCCGCCGCCACCCTCTGTTCTTCTTCGGGAGGGCTAATCTGGAGGCTGATTTGGCCTCCGGAGAGGGGAGATCGTCGCCATCGTCATCATCATCACCACTCCATCATCCCTCCATGACTTCCCCCTTCATGTGTGAGTAATTCCCTTGCTGTAGGCGAAGGGGATGGTAGGGATTGGATGAGTTAGATCATGTAATAGTTCGACAGATTGTTGGGGGCATGTTGCCTATCATCTAGTATGGTGTTTATCATCTTTGCTACAACTTGTTATTCTTAATGCTTGACACTTAGGGCCCGAGTGCCATGATTTCAGATCTGAACCATATGTGTTTGCATGAATATATTTGTGTTCTTGATCCTATCTATGAGTTGTATGCACCTGTTACGGTTCGGAACCGGCGATCCCAAAAGTGACAGCTTGGGACACCAAAGGGGATGGTCCGTAGTTTGAGGATTACATGTATCCATTGAGTTCATTGCTTTGTTCCGGTGCTCTTTGACAGGAGCACCTTAATATCCATTAGTTCCTTTTGGCCCCGTTCGTAGCGGGATGGTAGGACAAAAGATGTTGTGCAAGTTCTTATTGCAAGCACGTACATCTACCTATGGGATACATGCCTAATGTTTGATATTTGCCTAGATGATCATTACTTTTCCGTGTGCCGTGCCCCAAGTTAGAATCTATCTCATCCATGCAGCGCCCAACCATCCATCTCCCTAGCCTACAGTATTTTAAACCTTGCCTGTCACTAGTTGCTATTTCTGCCATTTACTACTGCTATTTACTTTTGCTGTTTACTTTTACTATTACTATCATCACTACCATATCACTGTTACCACTTATCTTTTGCTGCAAGTTAGTATATTTCAGGTGCGGTTGAATTGACAACTCAACTGTTAAAGCTTATAAATACTCTTTGGCTCCCCGTGTGTCGAATCAATAAATTGGGTTATTCTTACCCGCGAAGACTATCTCGATCCCTTACGGTTGAGGGTTATCACCCGCCCGTGCGTAGTTTAGTCAATTTTTGCCCGCTCTGTTTTTTCCTTAAGTCCAAAGACTGTTGTCCCTGAGATTTGTAAATTTATATGCATGTTTGAGTGGCTGTAACTTTTTGTGTGTTGGTCTGATTTGAGCAAATGATATGTCCAAATGTTCGCTGTGATATGCTCTTCATATTGTTCAACTGTGGCATGCTTGTTTGAGATCATCTATATGCCCTAATAATTGTTGCAAGAGTGCTATATGTTTAAAACTGCTGGTAACTGTAATTTTGTTGCCTGCTTGTGGTGATGATATCTTTTTGCATGTTTATCCAAATGAAGCATATGGTATGTCAAAATGTTCATTGTGAAGTGCTCTACATGATGGTTGCTCTAGCATTCATGTTAGGTGCCATGTTGTCATGTTTATCTCTGTTGCAAAAGTGCATGTGGCTGTTAAGTGCTAAAACTTGTTAGGAGATGCTGTTTTGTCTTGTTCATAGCTATTGATGTGTTTGCCTTTCATGCCACATGTCAATATGTTTTAGAAGCACAATCATGTCATCTTTGTTGTGGTGCAATCCACTTTTCATGATATGCCTTGAGGTGTTTGCAACAAGCTTGCAAAGTAGCCTACTCGCTGTTGTTGTTTCCTGAGACTTGTTGAAAACTCCTAAGTCTGAAACTGTTAAACCTGATGCTATGTTTGCTTGATGCCTCACTCAAATCCATGCATGTTTTAGTATGTCAAATGATCATGGCTTGTTGTCCATGTTATGCTCTATCCGTCCATGCCCTTGTTTGCACATATAGCCTGTTGTAGCTTATTTATTTCTTGCTCTCAAGTTGCTATAAAAGTACCTGTCAGACTATCATCAGCATGATCAATTTGGTGAAGCTTGTTGTTATTGATCCATGCCTCCTATGGAGTTGTTCCAATGGAGTTGTTTGATGTCTGCTATGTCTATTACATGACCATGATCTTTATATACTTAGTAGAGTTGATGTGCTTGTTGTTTTGCGCCTCTGAAGGCAGCATCGTGATGATGTTTTTGCCTTCCCAGATTTTGGCTAAGTCTGAGAAATCTGTAAACTTATTGAATCTTGCCATGCTTGTTTAATTGTGTTCCAGCAAGTTTTTGGGGTGAGATCTAAGTGCATGCTTGTTAAGTATCATGTCTATTTCTCATCCATGCCTCTTGTTATCATGTTTGGGTGCTGTCTATTTCTCATCCATGCCTCTTGTTATCATGTTTGGGTGCTGTAGCATATATATACCTTGCTCCAAAGTTGCTATGTTGCTGTTTTTGGAGAGCTTGTTGTTATATCTTGTTCCATGTGTATGTGTTGAACCATTGCTCCGTTTTGAGCGTGGCCTATATGGAACTTAAGTGTTTTTGCATGTAGAAGCATAATATCATGTTGTTTACTTGTTTGGAGTGTGTTTGCTTGTTGTTTGGATGCATCTTGCACATTTGACATGCTTGACTTGTTTTGCTCATATCTTCTAGGCCGTAGCTCCGAATTAAACGAACTTTATATGTAACTTGACTAGAATTTCGAGTAGATCATCATGGTGCATGTTAACTTGCTGTTTAACAACTTGAACTAAAGGTTTGTTCAGATCTGGACCCATTTAGAAATGTGCATATGAGGACTTACCAAAATTGTTACATGTTGTTTCCGGCCTCATTTAAACTTGTTGGTTTGTGTTGTTCTTGTGTGCATCATCCCTTGCCATGAACTTCATCATATAGAATTGTCTTGCATCATACTTGGTGAGCCTCTTGTCATGTTCTTGAGTGGTGTGTTTACCTTGTTGTGTGCTTCCTCTCGCTAGTTCATGTTTCGTTGCGATCGTGAGGATTCGTTCGACTACACGTGGTTCGTCTTCGTGGCTTCTTCTTCGTCTTCTTCTCGGCCTCGTTCTTCTTCCTTGCGGAATCTCAGGCAAGATGACCATCCCCTTGGATACCTTTACTATCATTGCCATGCTAGTTGTCTCGATGCTATCGTTATATGTCGCGCTACCCATCATTTATTGTAAGCCTCTCTCCTTGTTGCCATGAAACCTCTAACCTTTGACACCTTCTCAGAAAACCGTTGTTTGGCTATGTTACCCGCTTGCTCAGCCCCTCTTATAGCGTTGTTAGTTGCAGGTGAAGATGAAGATTGCTCCATGTTGGAGCTGGGCGTTGCTGGTATATCACAATATGTCTTATATGTATTAACACACCTATATACCTGGCGATGGGTGGAAGGCTTGGACTTTTGCTCGGTGTTTTGTTCCACTCATGCCACCTTAGGAGCCGATAAACCGGCATTATGTTCCTTGATTTTGCGTTCCTGACGCGGTTGGGTATATGGGGACCCCTTGACAGTTCGTCTTTGAATAAAACTCCTCCAGCAAGGCCCAACATTGGTTTTAATTTGCCTCATAATAACAACTTAATTAATTAATTAAATTGCATAGGGGGTCGTGTCCCCGAGGATTCTTTTCTACATAACAGGGGGGCCAGTGCTGATGGTGTTGGTCCCAAATAGAGCACTATGCGAGACTGCCCCTTGGCAACTTGGGGTATCTGGCTCCTGTACGCTTCGCTCACCCGGACGTGGCCTGAGACGAGATACGCGCGGCTACTATCAGGGTGTCGGCACGCCGGGAGGTCTTGCTGGACTTGTTTTACCATTGTCGAAATGTCTTGTGCACCTGGATTCCGAGCCTGATCGGATTGTCCCTAAGATAAGGGGTAATATTATTATTATCTCTGCTGATCGTGAGAGCTTGTGATGGGCTAAGTTGGGACACCTCTGCAGGGTTATAATCTTTCGAAAGCCATGCCCGCGGTAATGTGGCAGATTAGAATTTGTTAATGTCCGGTTGTAGAAAACTTGACAGAGGATCCGAGTTAAAACACACAACCGTGTGAGTAACCATGAGTGTCTCTTTTCACTTTGAGAAGAGAACACGGTGGGGTTATGTTTGACTCATAGGTAGATCATGATCTTTAGTGATCATTACTAGTTTGCGACTGCTTGCGTAGATTCTCATCTTATTCTTGTACTCATAAGTTAGCCACCATATATTGCTTAGTCGCTGCTGCAACCTCACCACTTAACCTCTCCTTTCCCTTAAGCTTTGGTAGTCTTGATACCCATGGTTATGGGATTGCTGAGTCCTCGTGGCTCACAGTTACTACAACACCAGTTGCAGGTGTAGGTTTCCGATGGCTTGACGTGAGAGCGATGTTACCTTTCGTTGGAGTTCTTTCTTCTTCTTCTTCATCAGTCTTGGGCTAGGTTCCTGGTCGGCAGCCTGGGATAGCAGATGGATGTCATTGTGTTTTTCATGTTTGCATCCATAGTCGGATGCCTTGTATTGATGTTATTGTATTCATGTGAATTGTATGATTGTTGTATCCCCATGTATCTATGTAATAGTACGATGTAATGATATCCATCTTGCTAAGCGCCTAAGATGCGGTTGTGCCCCAATCACGTATGAGTCACATGATCGGGATAGAATCGCATCTTGGGCCTGACATACTGACACCGCCAAAGATCTTCCTCCGGATCTATTCACCATGTACAAGTCTGATCTAGAAGAAACATATGGAGAACGCAAATCCAGGATCTAATGGATTCGAAGATATTGGGCAGAACAATGGTTTCTATACCGCTTCGTGACTCCTGAATATGCAACCAAAAACGCTATCCGCCCTCCATGGGGTGATGTCGTTTACAAGAAGCTCCAGCCCAAAAATATGTCTGAAGCCATTGCCAAAAAGTTCTATCCTTGCATGGTCAGAGGACCAATGCCTTCAAATGCCGACCCATCTAGTCTTCGATGGTGTCGTGATGATGAATTATTTGAAGAAAACTACAAGTTTGCAAAGAACTCTGCAACCCAGAACAAGAAGGAATTTAGCATCAACTTCAATCCTGGTCCATCTCGGCCTCGTTCTGATGGAACTCGTGAAGCCAATGACAATCGAGTTGGCCCCTTCAATGGCCTTGATGGACTGCTATCCCACATCGCTGCTCAAAGGGCGACTGTGGAGGATGTTGCTGAAGACGTGGAACCTGAAGATGTTCCTGAGTGTTTGAAGCCAAAGAAGAAGATAAAGGCTTCTAAACCTACTGCTGCTCCAAAGGCTTCAAGCGTGAAGCCCCTGAAAACTGTACCTCCTGAATCAAGTGTGCAGTCTGAGCATCACTCTTGCATCTAACAGAGGTCCAAGCAGCACGTGAAGCCATCTCGTCAAGGAGTCACTCCAGGCAGCATTCTGCGCAATGATAATGACATAATAGATCTGTCCAGTGATGAAGATCTTGCTGATGATGCCCTTGAGATGCTAATCAAGAGCAAGCAACATGCAAACATCTTTAATGATCTGCCTCTCTTTGACGCTGATATCATAAATAACTTCATTAATGAGTGGTTTGAGGATACATCACTTTCCCTTGATGATCTCCAGCTTCCCATTAATATTAGTGTGACCTTTTAGGGATATATTGCTCACGAACTGACTGTTGCACATAAGGTTACTGAGCAGAAGAACAAAATTGATCAGGAAAAGGTTTGTTCAAGAAGCATATGGCAAACCTCAGTGCTCAAGAAGTTCAAAACTTCAAGACTATGATGGCAGATCTCAAGGCTGAATTTGCCAAGTGTTGTGATGTTGCAAGAGGCTCCAGGGAACGTCTCAAGCGCTATGCTGAGAAATGTGTCCAAGCCCACAATGAAGATGTAAAGATGAAAGCTCTTGGCCGTCCAGGCATTGACCCCAAGCTGGCCCCCAAGAAGCTAAAGAAGAAGAAGAAGCCTGCTGCTGAAGACGCTGAAGCTTCACGGTAGGAGAGACCCAACATTGTCTTCCCTGCCAGTATGACTGGCTCGAAGCCAAAGGTCCCAGCAGCTTCTGAACAAAAGAAGACTAGGAAGGCTGAAGCTGAAGCTAAGAAATGAAAGCATCTTGATGCTCCTGATGCTGCTCCTTTCAAGAAGAAGCAGAAGACAAAAGCTTCAAAGGCTTCACATAAGCCTCGCGCCTCCTCCACATAACCTCTGGTTGTTAAACCCATCTCAGTTGCCCTGCCTGCCTCCTCCAACCGTGAGCACCGTCTTGTTGTGCATGAGCCTGCTACCACAGAGGCTCATCAGTCTGAAGAGATTCCAGCTACTAACTCTCCCGCAACTGAAGGCATTGGTCATGATGACAATGCTAATGATCATGAAGTCCTTCCTCAACTTGAACCCCAGCCAGTTCATTCACCTGCTCACATGAGCAGTGAACTCATAAGCATTGGCGGTCCCACGACGCCAATTGCTCAAGATGAATTTTGGGAAGAGCAATTGCTACTTCTCGAGCTTGCGTTGTATTCCCTCGAAGAGGAAAGGGTGATGCAGCACAGTAGCGTAAGTATTTCCCTCAGTTTTTGAGAACCAAGGTATCAATACAGTAGGAGACCACACGCGAGTCCCTCGCACCTGCACAAACAAATAAGAACTTCGCAGCTAACGCGATAAGGGGTTCTCAATCCCTTTACGGTCACTTACGAAAGTGAGATATGATAGATAGGTAGTTTGATATTTTTGGTATTTTTGGATATAAGAATATAAAGTAAAAACATCAAAGTAAAGTAGGTTGTAGATTAATATGTTGAGAATAGACCCAGGGCCATAGGTTTCACTAGTGGCTTCTCTCATGATAGCAGAATTCTACGGTGGGTGAACAAATTACTGTCGAGCAATTGATAGAAAAGCGAATAATTATGAGAATATCTAGGCATGATCATTACATATAGGCATCAAGTCCGTGACAAGTGGACCGAAACGGTTCTGCATCTACTACTATTACTCCACACATCGACCGCTATCCAACATGCATCTAGAATATTAAGTTCATAAGAACAGAGTAATGCTTTAAGCAAGATGACATGATGTAGAGGGATAAACTCAAGCAATATGATATAAATCCCATCTATTTATCCTTGATGGCAACAATACAATACGTGCCTTGCTGCCCCTGCTGTCACTGGGAAAGGACACCGCAAGATTGAACCCAAAGCCAAGCACTTCTCCCATTACAAGAACTATAGATCTAGTAGGCCAAACCAAACCGATAATTCGAAGAGACTAGCAAGGATATTATAATCATACATAAAAGAATCCAGAAAAGAACCAAATATTTCTCATAGATAATCTTGATCATAAACCCACAATTCATCGGATCTTGACTAACACACCACAAAAAGATTACATCGAATAGATATCCTCGAAGACCGAGGAGAACTTGGTATTGAGATCCAAAAAGAGAGAAGAAGCCATCTAGCTAATAACTATGGACCCGAAGGTCTGTGGTAAACTACCCATAACTCATGGTGAGGCAATGTTGTTGATGTAGAAGCACTCCGTGGAAGATCCCCCCTCCGGCGGAGCTCTGGAACAGGCCCCAAGATGGGATCTCACGGGAACAGAAGGTTGCGGCGGTGGAATTAGGGTTTTCTCTGTTGCCTCGATGTTTTCAGGGTATATGGGTATATATAGGAGGAAGGAGGGCATCGGGGGAGCCAGAGGGGGCCCACGAGGGTGGGGCGCGCCCTGGACCTTTGTGGCCGCCTCCTTCGTTTCCTCGCGTGTACTCCAAGTCTTATGTGTTGATATCGTTCCAAAAATTAACTCTCGCAAAGGTTTCATTCTGTTTGGATTCCATTTGATATTCCTTTTCTGCGAAACCCTGAAATAGGCAAAAAACAACAATCCGCACTGGGCCTTTGGGTTAATAGGTTAGTTCCAAAAACAATATAAAAGTGTATGATAAAGCCCATTAAACATCCAACATCATATATAATAGCATGGAACAATAAAAAATTATAGATACGTTGGAGACGTATCAAGCATCCCCAAGCTTAATTCCTGCTCCTCCTCGAGTAGGTAAATGATAAAAACATAATTTTTGATGTGGAATGCTAACCAACATAATTTTTAATGTAATTTCTTTATTGTGGCATGAATGTTCAGATCCAAAAGATTCAAGACAAAAGTCTATATTGACATAAGAAATAATAATACTTCAAGCATACTAACAAAGCAATTATGTCATCTCAAAATAACATGGCCAAAGAAAGTTATCCGTACAAAATCATATAGTCTAGCTATGCTCCCTCTTCATCACACAAAATATTCATATCATGCACAACCCTGGTTTCAGCCAATCACTTGTTTTCATACTCAATTTTTTCAAACCTTTCAACTTTCATGCAATACATGAGCGTGAGCCATGGATATAGCACTATATGTGGAATAGAGTGGTGGTTGTGGAGAAGACAAAAAGGAGGAAGATAGTCTCACATTGACTAGGCGTATCAACGGGCTATGGAGATGACCATCAATAGATATCAATGTGAGTGAGTAGGGATTGCCATGCAACGGATGCACTAGAGCTATAAATGTATGAAAGCTCAACAAAAGAAAGTAAGTGGCTGTGCATCCAACTTGCTTGCTCACGAAGACCTAGGGCATTTGAGGAAGCCCATTGTAGGAATATACAAGCCAAGTTCTATAATGAAAATTCCCACTAGTATGTGAAAGTGACTAAACATGAGACTCTCTATCATGAAGAACATGGTGCTACTTTGAAGCACAAGTGTGGAAAAAGATAGTAGCATTGTCCCTTTTTTTGGGCCTTTCTTTTTCTTGGCCTTTCCTTCTTTTTCTTTTTTCTTTTTTTTCTTTGGGACAATGCTCTAATAATGATGATCATCACACTTATGTTGATTTACAACTCGATATTACAACTCGATACTGGAACAAAGTATGACTCTATATGAATGCCTCCGGCGGTGTACCGGGATGTGCAATGAATCAAGAGTGACATGTATGAACAATTATGCATGGTGCCTAGCCACAAATACGATGTCAACTACACGATCATGCATGGCAATATGACAATATGAAGCGTTTCATATGAACGGAACGGTGGAAAGTTGCATGGCAATATATCTTGGAATGGCTATGGAAATGCCATAATAGGTAGGTATGGTGGCTGTTTTGAGAAAGGTATATAGTGGGTGTATGGTACCGGCAAAAGTTGAGCGGTACAAGAGAGGCTAGCAATGGTGGAAGGGTGAGAGTGCGTATAATCCATGGACTCAACATTAGTCATGAAGAACTCATATACTTATTGCAAAAAATTACGAGTCATCAAAACAAAGCAATCAACGCATGCTACTAGGGGGGAGGTTGGTAGGAGTTAACCATCGCGCGCCCCCGACCTCCACACAAAGGATGACACTCAACAAATACCTCATGCTCTAACTTCGTGACATAGCGTTTCACCATACATGCATGCTACGGGAATCACAAACTTTAACACAAGTATTTCTGAAATTCATAATTACTCCACTAGCATGACTCTAATGTCACCATCCTCATATCTCAAAACAATCATCAAGTATCAAACTTCTCATCATATTCAATGCACTTTGTATGAAAGTTTTTACTACATTCATCTTGGATGCCTATCATATTAGGACTAGTTTTATAACCAAAGCACATTACCATGCTGTTCTAAAAGACTCTCAAAAGGATATAAGTGAAGCATGAGAGATCAGCAATTTCTACAAATAAAATCACCATCGTGCTCTAAAAGATATAAGTGAAGCACTAGAGCAAAACTATTTAGCTCAAAAGATATAAGTGAAGCACATAGAGTATTCTAACAAATTCTAGACCATATTTATCTCTCTCAGAAAGGTGTGTCCATCAAGGATGATTGTGGCAAACTAACAAGCAACGACTCAAATCATACATGACGCTCCAAGCAAAACACATATCATGTGGTGAATAAAAATATAGTCCCGAGTATAGTTACCGATAGATGAAGACAAAAGAGGGGATGCCTTCCCGGGGCATCCCCAAGCTTAGGCTTTTGGTTGTCCTTGAATTTTACCTTGGGGTGCCTTGGGCATCCCCAAGCTTAGGCTCTTACCACTCTTTGTTCCATAGTCCATCAAAGCCATACTCAAAACTTGAAAACTTCACAACACAAAACTTAGCCAAAAATCTCGTGAGCTCCGTTAGTATAAGAAAACAAACCACCACTATAAGGTACTGTAATGAACTCATTCTTTGTTTATATTGGTGTTAAATCTACTGTATTACAACTTCTCTATGATTCATACTCCCCAATACTACTCATAGATTCATCAAAATAAGCAAACAACACACGAAAAGTAGAATCTGTCAAAAACAGAACAGTCTGTAGTAATCTATAACTTTCGAATACTTCTGTAACTCCAAAAAAATTGAAATAAATTGGTAAACGTGAGGAATATGTCTATTAATCATCTGCAAAAGGAATGAACTAAATATCACTCTCTTGTAAAATCTGGTGACTATTCTTGTGAGCACTAAAGTTTCTGTTTTTTACAGCAAGATCATATAAACTTCACACAAGTATTCCCAAAGGTTCTACTTGGCACAAACGCTAATTAAAACACAAAACCACATCTAAACAGAAGCTAGATGAAATATTTATTCCTAAACAGAAGCAAAAACAAAGAAAATAAAATTGGGTTGCCTGCCAACAAGCGCTATCGTTTAACGCCCCTAGCTAGGCACGATTTTAGTGATGCTCTCATGAAAGGCAAGAATTGAAGCACAAGGAGAGCATCATAAAGCACATGGCAAACATATCTAAGTCTAACATACTTCCTATGCATAGGCATTTTATAGGAAAACAAATCAAGACAACCAATATCTAGCATAAGCAAGGAAGAAATAGAAAATAAGATCAATATCAACATGAAGAGAGGTAATTTAGTAACATGAAGATTTCTACAACCATATTTTCCTCTCTCATAATAATTGCATGTAGGATCATAAGAAAATTCAACAATATAGCTATCACAAAGCATACTCTCAAAATGATCCACATGCTTACAAAGTTGACACTCTTTCAAACTAGTGGGATCAACATTTACTAAAGTCATGACCTCTCCAAACCCACTTTTATCAAAAAATTCATATGATTGAACATTCTACAAATATGTGGGATCTAAAGTTGACACTCTTCCAAACCCACTTTCAATATTATTGCAAACATTATCAATCTTACATACATCATGGGGATTAAATAATTTTTCAAGATCACAAGAAGAATCACCCCAATCATGATCATTGCAACAAGTAGTGGGCATAGCAAAATAAGCATCCCCAAGCTTAGGGTTTTGCATATCATTAGCACAATTGACATTAATAAAATTTATAATAACATCATTGCAATCATGCTTCTCATTCAAGAAGCTATCATGAATCACTTTTTCTTTTAACAATTCTTCACAATATTAAGATTCATGAATTTGAAGCAAAACCCCATAAAGATAATCTAGTGCACACAACTCACTAGCAATTGGTTCAACATAATTGGACCTTTTAAAAAGATTAGCAAGTGGATGAGGATCCATAGATAGATTTTTAGCAAGCGAAGATGCAAGCTAATAGAGGGCACATGGCAACACAATCAAACAAAAAGGCAAACGGAAAATGGGCGAATAAAACGGCAAAGGTGAAGTGGGGGAGAGGAAAACGAGAGGCAAAAAATGTAATGCGGAGGATAAGGGTTTGTGATAGGTACTTGGTATATGACTTGCGTAAGCCTCCCCGGCAACGGCGCCAGAAATTCCTTTTTCTACTTCTCGAGCTTGTGTTGTATTCCCTCAAAGAGGAAAGGGTGATGCAGCACAGTAGCTGTCGGGGGAAGCTGTCCGCCACGAACACCTATGGGACCGGAGCCCCTTGTCTGTGCGGTACGAGGGCGGAGGGAGCACGAAGAGCAGATCGAAGCAGACGCGCGGGCAGTTTTACCCAGGTTCGGGCCGCACGGATGCGTAAAACCCTACTCCTGCTTGGTTGTGTATTGAGTTGAGCGCTCGGGAGCTTGAAGAAGCAGCTACACCGTGCGTGAGAGTAATCTAGGTTTCGAACCCCCTCCACGTTGTGCATGGGCCTCCTTTTATAGTGCAAGGGGTCACCGACAGGTGTCAACGTAGGAGAAAGGGGTAAAAGAGTAAAAGAGGTGGTAGTTGTAATAGTGCGGGAACAGTGGAGCTACAGTACAGAACAGTGGTCTATACCTACTTTAACAGTGGGGGACAAGGGCATTTAATGCCCGTCGCCGTCGACCCCAAAAGCTCCCGCCTTAGCGTCTCCGTCCGCCACGGCGACGGATTTATCACCGTGGTGCGCCACCGTGTACCCCAGGCTGCACAGCCATCCGCCACGCGTCCCTGGTTAGGCTCCAGGGCGACGCGTGGACCGATGAGCTGGAGCGCGGGCACACAGCGTAGCCTCCCCGGCAAGCGCCTTGCCGGGGGTTTGATCTTGCCGGGCCCGGGAACTTGCCGCTCCCCGGGCCCCTTGCCGGGGCGCGCATAGCGCCGAGGCAATATCTTATAATCTTCCTGGCAAGCTCCTCTTGCCAGGGTCTTGTGTTATCGGAACAGCCTCGAGCCTGGTACGACCTTCCCGGCAAGCTCCTCTTGCCGGGGTCTCGATCTTCTGTCTTGTATACTTTGTTTTTGAATGGTTTAATAGGAGGCAGGAAGGTCTCCGGCGAGCACGCAGTAAACCTTGCCGCGGGAAGCTGCAACTGCCCGTGCACAAGTTGGGGTACTGGGGTCCCCCTACCTTAGTACACCGACAGTAGCGTAAGTATTTCCCTCAGTTTTTGAGAACCAAGGTATCAATCCAGTAGGAGACCATGCGCGAGTCCCTCGCACATGCACAAACAAATAAGAACTTCGCAGCCAACGCGATAAGGGGTTGTTAATCCCTTTATGGTCACTTACGAAAGTGAGATCTGATAGATAGGATAGTTTGATATTTTTGGTATTTTTGGATATAAGAACAGAAACTAAAAACAACAAAGTAAAGTAGGTTGTAGATTAATATGTTGAGAATAGACCCGGGATCATAGGTTTCACTAGTGGCTTCTCTCATGATAGCAGAATTCTACGGTGGGTGAACAAATTACTCTCGAGCAATTGATAGAAAAGCGAATAATTATGAGAATATCTAGGCATGATCATTATATATAGGCATCACGTTCATGACAAGTAGACCGAAACGATTCTACATCTACTACTATTACTCCACACATCGACCGCTATCCAGCATGCATCTAAAGTATTAAGTTCATAAGAACAGAGTATTGCTTTAAGCAATATGACATGATGTAGAGGGATAAAATCAAGCAATATGATATAAACCCCATATTTTTATCCTCGATGGAAACAATACAATACGTGCCTTGCTGCCCCTGCTGTCACTAGGAAAGGACACCGCAAGATTGAACCCAAAGCCAAGCACTTCTCCCATTGCAAGAATTATATATCTAGTAGGCCAAACCAAACCGATAATTCGAAGATACTTGCAAGGATATTATAATCATACATAAAATAATTCAGAAAAGAACCAAATATTTCTCATAGATAATCTTGATCATAAACGCACAATTCACCGGATCTCGACAAATACACCGCAAAAAGATTACATTGAATAGATCTCCTCGAAGATCGAGGAGAACTTGGTATTGAGATCCAAAAAGAGAGAAGAAGCCATCTAGCTAATAACTATGGACCCGAAGGTCTGTGGTAAACTACTCACAACTCATGGTGAGGTAATGGTGTTGATGTAGAAGCACTCCATGGAAGATCCCCCCTCCGGCGAAGCTCCGGAACAGGCCCCAAGATGGGATCTCACGGGAACAGAAGGTTGCGGCGGTGGAATTAGGGTTTTCTCTCTTGCCTCAATGTTTTCAGGGTATATGGGTATATATAGGAGGAAGGAGGGCATCGGGGGAGCCAGAGGGGGCCCACGAGGGTGGGGGTGCGCCCTTTAGGAGTGGGCGCGCCCTGGACCCTCGTGGCCGCCTCCTTCGTTCCCTCGCATGTACTCAAAGTCTTCTGTGTTGATATCGTTCAAAAAATTAACTCTCGCGAAGGTTTCATTCCGTTTGGACTCCGTTTGATATTCCTTTTCTGCGAAACCCTGAAATAGGCAAAAAACAACAATCTGCACTGGGCCTTTGGGTTAATAGGTTAGTCCCAAAAATAATATAAAAGTGTATGATAAAGCCCATTAAACATCCAAAACATAATATATAATAGCATGGAACAATCAAAAATTATAGATACGTTGGAGACGTATCAGGAACATCCAAACACACCCCTACATGAAGTCATCCCTCGCACTCCGCCATCTCTTGTTACCACTCCGGTACTTGAGACTCCAAAAGAAACACCCGAAGAAGACATGGAGCAGACCGATGCTTCACCAATGGCATCGCCCAAGTTTCGAAGGCTTCGCAAAGGTCTCAGGCCTCAAGCCTCCATGTCCAGCATTCCTGAAGACGAAGTGCAAGACTCAAGCTCACTGCACGTCAAGTGTTTCCTGATGCCATTCCTTTAGTGTCTGCTCCAGAATATGAAGCCAAGGCGGCTGAAGATATTCCAGCTGCATCGGCCGATGAAGAAAAAGAAGAAACCCGTGAAGTCACTCCCCCCCCCCCAAGAAACTATTGTGCAAGAAGATGTGCCTGTCATGCAAGAACCCACTCCCCAAGAATCTGTTGTGCATGAGTCTCCTCCCCCCAAAGCCAGTGAGGGTGAAGCAAATGTGGCTTCCCCTCCAATGACTACCGAAGCCAATGCCACTGTCATGGCTGAAGACAATGTGCAGCATGAAGTCATTGCTGCCCCTGAAGTGATTGTTCCTTCCCCTGTGCCTCACACCATGGCCCAAGCCTACAATCGTGACAGAGAGCTCATCACTGTCAGGTGGCCAACACCGACGCCTCCTCCTCCCAGACCACAATATGAATATCATGTGGAGCGGAGGCCTCAGACGCAGAAGCCAAAGCCCAGATTGCCTAGGCTTCCAAGCACTGCGATGACACAAGGCTCCTTCAGTGTGCACAACTTCAGAGAGAACAACACTTTCTTTGACTCTGACAAGAACCCATACAAGAAGCCAAGGATCTCTTCTGATAGGTTCTGGAGCTTCAGCAACAAAGCTATTACTCTTGCATTCTGTACAATCAAGACCGGATCTTTCCACACCAACGCCTTGATTGTGATGCCATTGCTGGGCTGCCATGCCTTGAAGAAGCTCTTGACTGCTTCCGAGATGTTGGATTGCTTCCATTTGTCACTGCCAAAGAACATTGGAACAAAGAGCTTCTCCTGCAATTCTATGCTACTCTTCACATCAGAAACTACAACAGGGATCCGAAGACATGGGTCCTTGAGTGGATGACAGGTGATATTCATCATGAAGCCAAAGCTCAGACACTTCTTGAGCTTATGTCCCTGCCCACTGTCGGTGTTCTCGGAATGGGGGTACCCAGACTTGCCTGCCTGCGGCCCAGGGCGTGGCTCATCAAGCGGCCTGGTATGTACCAGCGTGTTCATCAACAACTCAAGACCCTCGCGAGGGGCCAAGCCTCGCGAGGCGGACGACACAAGGCATCCCCTGGGGCGGCCTCGCCAGGCCAGCTCCTGAGGATCGGAGATATCGTGGCGAGGGGCACCTCACGAGGTCCTCATGACGTGAGCAGTGACGACCAATGCCAGGCGGGCGCGAGCGGGCACAGAGTGCCAATTTCCTCTTTGGTGCTAAAGGATCAGGTGCAGGCGAGGAGTCCTGAGGCGTCAGGAAAAGGTTTCCATATTGGTGCAACGAGACCAAGACCAGCAGGACGGCAGGACGGAGGTCATCACGGAGCCCAAGTCGGCATCACCACTAGAGCGTTTGGTAGGCAAAGACCACCTTTTGTCAGGATAGGTTGTACTAGCTGCCCGCCTTCAAATTTGGCCGTTGTGGGATTCCTTCCCGCTCAATATTTGGGAAGAGGACCCTGGCCACTATAAATAGGACTAGCCACCACCATTGAGCTAGGCTCATCTCGAGTTGATCAGATAGAAGGCCACACACCACAAGCCCACCCGAGCACAAGAACACCTCTCCTCAGGAGGCAATTCATCCATGTACTAGTTCTTCCTTAGCATACAAGGCAATCCACCACACCACACTGGATTAGGGTGTTACACCACAACGGTGGCCCGAACTAGTATAAATCTCATGTCTCTTGTTCATCGGATCTGACGAGCTAGGCTTAGGGCGGTTGAGTAGGCGAGCTAGGGCAGAACGAGAGATCTTCGTGCGCACCCCAGAGTTTGAACCTTAAGGGTTTTGCTGGAACCCTAGATCTGACATTTGGCGCGCCAGGTAGGGGTGCGCTGAAACTTCCCTTCCATCGATCGGTGCTCCGTCGTTCCAGCAGTTCCATGGCCGACGCTCGCAGAGCCCGTGCTGAGCGGTGGGCTGCCCTTGCTGCCCGCGTTGCTCAGACTGCTCCTGCTGGCAGTCTACCCCGTTGTTCTCCATCGCCTGCCACCAACGCCGCCACCGGTCCTGCGCGGCAGGAACAACAGGCATCGTCCCTGCACCCCTCCGTGCGTCGTGATACGTCTCCGTCGTTTCTGTAATTTTTTATTGTTCCATGCCAATATTCTACAACTTTCATATACTTTTGGCAACTTTTTATACTATTTTTTGGAACACACATATTGATCCAGTGCCCAGTGTAAGTTCCTGTTTGTTGCATGTTTTTTGTTTCGCAGAATATCCATATCAAACGGAGTCCAAACGGGGTAAAACCGGACGGAGCTTTTTTTTGGAATATATGTGAATTTTGGGAAGTAGAACCAACGTGAGACGATGCCCTCGTGGCCCACGAGGGTGAGGGGCGCGCCCTGGGCCCTCGTGGCTACTCCATAAGGTGGTTGATGCCCTTCTTTCGCTGCAAGAAAGCTAATATCCGGATAAAATCATGTCCAAAATTCAGCCCAATCGGAGTTACGGATCTCCGGTAATTTAAGAAACGGTGGAAGGCCAGAATCGGGGAGCGCAGAAACAGAGAGAGACAAAGAGATAGATCCAATCTTGGAGGGGCTCTCGCCCCTCCCATGCCATGGAGACCATGGACCGGAGGGGAAACCCGTCTGCCATCTAGGGAGAAGGTCAAGGAAGAAGAAGAAGGAGGGGGGCTCTCTCCCCCTCGCTTCCGGTGGCACCAAAGTGCCGACGGAGCCATCATTGTCATCGCAATCTACAGCAACAACTTCACCGCCGTCATCACCAACTCTTCCCCCCTCTATGCAGCGGTGTAACCCCTCTTCTACCCGCTGTAATCTCTACTTAAACATGGTGCTCAACGCTATATATTATTTCCCAGTGATGTATGGCTATCCTATGATGTTTGAGTAGATCCGTTTTGTCCTATGGGTTAATTGATGATCGTGATTGGTTTGAGTTGCATGTTTTATTATTGGTGCTATCCTATGGTGCTCTCTGTGTCGCGCAAGCGTGAGGGATCCCTGCTGTAGGGTTTGCAATATGTTCATGATTTACTTATGGTGGGTGGCGTGAGTGACGGAAGCACAGACCCGAGTAAGTAGGTTGTTTGCGTATGGGAATAAAGAGGACTTGATACTTTAATGCTATGGTTGGGTTTTACCTTAATGATCTTTAGTAGTTGCGGATGCTTGCTAGAGTTCCAATCATAAGTGCATATGATCCAAGAAGAGAAAGTATGTAAGCTTATGCCTCTCCCTCAAATAAAATTGCAATAGTGATTACCGGTCTAGTTATCGATTGCCTAGGGACAAATAACTTTCCCGTGACAAAAAGCTCTCTACTAAAACTAATTTAGTTGTGTCTTTATCTTAACAGCCCCTAGTTTGTATTACGTGCTCTTTATATTCTTGCAAACCTATCCCACAAAAACTACAAAGTACTTCTAGTTTCATACTTGTTCTAGGTAAAGTAAACGTCAAGCGTGCGTAGAGTTGTATCGGTGGTCGATAGAACTTGAGGGAATATTTGTTCTACCTTTAGCTCATCGTTTGCTTCGACACTCTTACTTATCGAAAGAGGCTACAACTGATCCCCTACAATTGTGGGTTATCAAGACCTTTTTCTGGCGCCGTTGCCGGGGAGCAATAGCGTGTGGGGAATACTCTCGTGTGTGCTTGTTTGCTTTATCACTAAGTAGATTTTATTTGCTGTTCTAAGTTGTTTTCTATCTTTAGTTATGGGTAGGAAACGCAAAATACCAAAAAATTAGTGGTACCTACTGAACCAATGGTTGAAGAACCACTCAAAATCTATCACACTACTGAAGCTTATTACTTGGATCATCTTCGATCCCTATGTGCTCGGGCTGAAACCCCAACTAGCTTAGTTGAGGGAAAATCTTTAGATGAGCATGCTTGTTATGTGCGACACCGCATATCTGAAAAAGGGAAACTCTTACTGGATCAAATTCATTGTTTGCAGTGCTATGCTTGGAATTTATGTGAAATACATGATTGTACTTGTTGTTCTATAGACCCTAAGAAACACCTTCCTTACCAATGTAAGTTTAGTGATGATGGAATCGTATCTTTGTATACTAAGGGTGTTTATGATTATTATGATGTTCAACAAATTGAAGAATTTGTTGCTTTTAGGGGTACTTGTGAAATTGCTTCCTTTATTGAAGAATGTGATACTACTCTCTACAAATCTAAAAATTTGGCCATACTTAAATATTGCTATGATAATTATGCTTCTAATCCTTATATTAAACCATATATTGAAGAGTCCTCCGCTGTCCAAGAAGAGACTAATATTTTGCAGGAGTCTATGGAAGAAGAAATTAATGACATTGTGAGCTCATTGGATGAAAAATATGAGGAGGAGAGTGAAGAACAAAAGGAGGAAGAGCGGATTGATCACCCATGCCCACCTTCTAATGAGAGTAACTCTTCAACTCATACATTGTTTAATTTCCCTTCGTGCTTACCGAAGGATGATTGCTATGATCCCTTTGATTCGTTTGAAATATCCCTTTTTGATTATGCTTGCTATGCTTGTGGCCAAGATGCCAATATGAATTATGCTTATGGAGATGAACTTGCTATAGTTCCTTATGTTAAACATGAAATAGTTGATATTGCACCCACACATGATAGTCCTGTTATCTTTTTGAATTCTCCAAACTACACTATATCGGAGAAGTTTGCACTTATTAAGGATTATATTGATGGGTTGCCTTTTTTCGTTACACATGATGATTTTTATGAATATAATATGCATGTGCTTGCTGCTCCTACTTGCAATTATTATGAGAGAGGAACTACATCTCCGCCTCTCTATGTTTCCAACATGATAAAATTGCAAGAAACTGCTTATACTATGCATTGGCCTTTACTTTATGTGCATGAATTCTTCTTGTATGACATGCCTATGCATAGGAAGAGAGTTAGAATTCGTTTTGCATAACACATATCACTTTGTGCTCACTACTAAATGCCAAATCATTGCTAATTAAAATTGGCTTTGATATACCTTGGGATCCGGGTGGATCCATTACTTGAGCACTATATGCTTAGCTTAATGGCTTTAAAGAAAGCGTTGCCAGGGAGACAACCCGGAAGTTCTGGAGAGTCATTTATTTCTGTTGAGTGCTTTATAAAGTTTAAAAACAAAAATAAAATAAAGAGGGGAACCTAAAACATTTTCAAAAAGAAAAGCGAAAGTGAGAAAGACGAGCATTGTTAAAGTGGGAGCTAGCCTTGAACTTTGTTCATGCCCATGGAAACTTTGTGAACCTTGATTACGAAAACTTTTCAATAAAAATCATTATCCCCTGTAAAATTCCATTGTATTATAAAAATAATGTGCCAAGAGTTTTCTTTAGGATGATTAAACTGCTTGTTGGTTTGGGCGGTGCAAAAACAGAAAGTTTGGCTATAGTGCGTGATTTTACATTTCTTACTAGAACGTCGAAAGGATCTGAAACTTTTTGCAAAGTCTTGCTATACAAATTTTTGATTTCCCCCCTAATTTTACCATAATTTTTAGAGTTACAGAAGTATGGTTAATGTTCAGATTACTACAGAACGTCCTGTTTTCACAGATTGTTGTTATAGCTTCCTTATTTGCATATGTTGAATTCTTGTTGAAGCCTCCTTGACTTGGGGCCATAGAATTGTGATAGCATATAGTGGGTAATGTTTGTTTATAATTATACAATAATTTTAGAGTAGTACATGATGGGATTTTATTGATCATATGTACTAACCCCGCCACTAAAAGTTCGGTTAAGTTTTGTGTGGATGAAGTGTTCGAAGATCGAGGAGGTCTTGATATGAGGAGAAGGAGGAGAGGCAAGAGCTCAAGCTTGGGGATGACCGAGGCACCCCAAGGAAATATTCAAGGAGACTCAAGCGTCTAAGCTTGGGGATGCCCCGGAAGGCATCCCATCTTTCTTCAACAAGTATCGGTATGTTTTCGGATTCGTTTTATTCACATGATATGCGTAAACTCTTGGAGCGGCGTGTGCCTTTTGTTTTCTTTTAATAAATGCACCATGCTGGTATGAGATAGTCCTTGGTTGATTTATAGAATGCTCTTTGCACTTCACTTATATCTTCTGAGTATGGCTCTATAGAATGCTTCATGTGCTTCACTTATATCATTTGAAGTTTGGATTGGCTGTTTCTCCTCACATAGAAAACCGCCATTTGTAGAATGCTTTTTTGCTTCACTTATATTTGTTAGAGCGTGGGCATATCTTTTGTAGAAAGAATTGAACTCTCTTGCTTCACTTATATCTATTTAGAGAGTTGACAAGAATTGGTCATTCACATGCTTAGTCATAAAATCCTACATAAACTTGTAGATCGCTGAATATGATGTGTTTGATTCCTTGCAATAGTTTTGCGATATAAAGATGGTGATATTAGATTCATGCTAGTGGGTAGTTATGGATTGTAGAAATACTTTGTGTTAAGGTTTGTGATTCCCGAAGCATGCACGTAAGGTGAATCGTTATGTGACGAAGTTGGATCATGATTTATTTCTTGATTGTCATCCTTTGTGTGGAGGTCGGGATCGCGCGATGGTTAACTCCTACCAACTTTTCCCCTAGGAGCATGCGTGTAGTACTTTGTTTCGATGGCTAATAAATTTTTGCAATAAGTATGTGAGTTCTTTATGACTAATGTTGAGTCCATGGATTATACGCACTCTCACCCTTCCACCTTTGCTAGCCTCTCTTGTACCACACAACTTTCGCCGGTACCATACACCCACCATATACCTTCCTCAAAACAGCCACCATACCTACCTATTCTGGCATTTCCATAGCCATTTCGAGATATATTGCCATGTAACTCCACCATTCTGTTTATTATGACACGCACCATCATTGTCATATTGCCTTGCATGATCGTAAGATAGCTAGCATGATGTTTCCATGGCTTGTTCGTTTTTTGATGTCATTGCTATGCTAGATCATTGCACATCCCGGTACACCGCCGGAGGCGTTCACATAGAGTCATATTTTGTTCTAGCTTTGAGTTGTTATCTTTGAGTTGTAAGTAAATAAAAGTGTGATGATCTTCATTATTAGAGCATTGTCCCATGTGAGGAAACAAAAAAAGCGAGAAAGGCCAAATAAAAAGGAGATGGCCCAAAAAAAGGAGGGGGGCAAAAAAAAGAAAAAAAAAGCCCCTCCAAAAAAATGAGAGAAAAAGAGAGAAGGGACGATGTTACTATCCTTTTACCACACTTGTGATTCATCATAGCACCATGTTCTTCATGATAGAGAGTCTCCTATGTTGTCACTTTCATATAATAGTGGGAATTTTCATTATAGAACTTGGCTTGTATATTCAACGACGGGCTTCCTCAAATGCCCTAGGTCTTCATGAGCAAACAAGTTGATGCACACCAACTAGTTTTCTTTTTGAGCTTTCATACACTTATAGCTCTAGTGCATCCGTTACATGGCAATCCCTACTCGCTCACATTGGTATCGATTGATGGACATCTCCATAGTCCATTGATTTGCCTAGTTGATGTGAGACTTTCTCCCTCCTTTTGTCTATCACCACCTTCTATTCCACCCATAGTGCTATATCCATGGCTCACGCTCATGTATTGCGTGAGAATTGAAAAAGTTTGAGAATACTAAAGTATGAAACAATTGCTTGGCTAAAACCGGGGTTGTCCATGATTTAAATACTTTATGTGGTGAAGATGGAGCATAGCCACACCATATGATTTTGTAGGGATAACTTTCTTTGGCCATGTTATTTTGAAAAGACATGATTGCTTTATTAGTATGCTTGAACTATTATTGTCTTAATGTCAAATGATAGTCTATTGCTTTGAATCACTCGTGTCTTAATATCCATGCCATGATTAGATTACATGGTCAAGATTATGCTAGGTAGCATTCCACATCAAAAATTATCTTTTTTATCATTTACCTACTCAAGGACGAGCAGGAATTAAGCTTGGGGATGCTGATACGTCTCCGTCGTATCTCTAATTTTTTATTGTTCCATGCCAATATTCTACAACTTTCATATACTTTTGGCAACTTTTTATACTATTTTTTGGAACTAACATATTGATCCAGTGCCCAGTGCCAGTTCCTGTTTGTTGCATGTTTTTTGTTTCGCAGAATATCCATATCAAACGGAGTCCAAACGGGATAAAAATAGACGGATTTTTTTGGAATATATGTGTATTTTGGGAAGCGGAACCAACGTGAGACGATGCCCGAGTGGCCCACGAGGGTGAGGGGCGCGCCCAGGGGGCTGGCACGCCCTGGGCCCTCGCAGCCACTCCGTAAGGCGGTTGATGCCCTTTTTTCGCAGCAAGAAAGCTAATATCCGGATAAAAATCGTGTCCAAAATTCAGCCCAATCGGAGTTACGGATCTCCGGTAATTTAAGAAACGGTGGAAGGCCAGAATCGGGGAGCGCAGAAACAGAGAGAGACAAAGAGACAGATCCAATCTCGGAGGGGCTCTCGCCCCTCCCACGCCATGGAGACCATGGACCAGAGGGGAAACCCTTCTCCCATGTAGGGAGAAGGTCAAGGAACAAGAAGAAGGAGGGGGGCTCTCTCCCCCTCACTTCCGGTGGCACCGGAGTGCCGCCGGGGCCATCATCGTCACCGCAATCTACACCAACAACTTCACCGCCATCATCACCAACTCTTGCCCCCTCTATGCAGCGGTGTAACCCCTCTTCTACCCGTTGTAATCTCTACTTAAACATGGTGCTCAATGCTATATATTATTTCCCAATGATGTATGGCTATCCTATGATGTTTGAGTAGATCCGTTTTGTCCTATGGGTTAATTGATGATCGTGATTGGTTTGAGTTGCATGTTTTATTATTGGTGCTTTCCTATGGTGCTCTCTGTGTCGCGCAAGCGTGAGGGATCCCCGCTGTAGGGTTTGCAATATGTTCATGATTTACTTATGGTGGGTGGCGTGAATGACAGAAGCACAGACCAAAGTAAGTAGGTTGTTTGCGTATGGGAATAAAGAGGACTTGATACTTTAATGCTATGGTTGGGTTTTTACCTTAATGATCTTTAGCAGTTGCGGATGCTTGCTAGAGTTCCAATCATAAGTGCATATGATCCAAGAAGAGAAAGTATGTTACCTTATGCCTCTCCCTCAAATAAAATTGCAATAGTGATTACCGGTCTAGTTATCGATTGCATAGGGACAAATAACTTTCTCGTGACAAAAAGCTCTCTACTAAAACTAGTTTAGTTGTGTCTTTATCTTAACAACCCCTAGTTTATATTTCCGTGCTGTTTTATATTCTTGGAAACCTATCCCACAAAAACTACAAAGTACTTCTAGTTTCATACTTGTTCTAGGTAAAGTATACGTCAAGCGTGCGTAGAGTTGTATTGGTGGTCGATAGAACTTGAGGAAATATTTCTTCTACCTTTAGCTCCTCGTTGGGTTCGACACTATTACTTATCGAAAGAGGCTACAACTGATCCCCTACACTTGTGGGTTATCACGTCGCGATGGACGCGCCGCTACCCCGTCGCTGACTTTGGCGGTCTCTTTGTCCCGTGCTCGTCGTAGACCCGTGGATGCGCAAGCTGCATTGCTCATAGCACGCGAGCTCCTGCGCTACCGCCCCATCGACGACTTCTATGAAGAATGGCTCGACCGCATCGCCGAGCTCGTCAGCACCGCTGGGGGCTCTCCGGCGCCGTCCCTCTCCCTGCCTCGTCCGCCTCCCCACGAGGACGACGAGGCCCAAGAAGCTCCACTGCCACCCCAATGTTAATGCATCGCCAAAGACCCTAGGCATGTGGCCCCGCGGCGTAACCGCCCACGCGCGGTGCCAGTGCGTGAAGAAGGAAGCTGCCAATAGATCCAGCGGCTCCGCGAAGGAGCACCCTACTACTTCTCGAGCTTGCGTTGTATTCCCTCAAAGCGGAAAGGGTCATACAGCACAGTAGCATAAGTATTTCCCTCAGTTTTGAGAACCAATGTATCAATCCAGTAGGAGACTACGCGTGAGTCCCTCGCACCTGCACAAACAAATAAGAACTTCGCAGCCAACGCGATTAGGGGTTGTCAATCCCTTTACTGTCACTTACAAAAGTGAGATCTCATAGAGATGATAGTTTGATATTTTTGGTATTTTTGGATATAAGAACAAAAAGTAAAAACAGAAAAGTAAAGTAGATTGTAGATTGATATGTTGAGAATAGACCCGGGGGCCATAGGCTTCTCTAGTGGCTTGTCTCATGATAGCATAATTCTACGGTGGGTGAACGAATTACTGTTGAGCAATTGATAGAAAAGCGAATAATTATGAGACTATCTAGGCATGATCATTATATATAGGCATCACGTCTGAGACAAGTAGACCGAAATGATTCTGCATCTACTTCTATTACTCCACACATCGACCGCTATCTAGCATGCATCTAGAGTATTAAGTTCATAAGAACAGAGTAACGCCTTAAGCAAGATGACATGATGTAGAGGGATAAACTCAAATAACATGATATAAACACCATCTTTTTATCCTCGATGGCAACAATACAATACGTGCCTTGCTGCCCCTACTGTCATTGGGAAAGGACACCGCAAGATTGAACCCAAAGCCAATCACTTCTCCCATTGCAAGAACTATAGATCTAGTAGGCCAAACCAAACCAATAATTGGAAGAGACTTGCAAGGATATTATAATCATACATAAAAGAGTTCAGAAAAGAACCAAATATTTCTCATAGATAATCTTGATCATAAACCCACAATTCATCGGATCTCCACAAACACACCGCCGAATAGATCTCCTCGAAGACCGAGGAGAACTTGGTATTGAGATCCAAAGAGAGAGAATAAGCCATCTAGATACTAACTATGGACCCGAAGGTCTGTGGTAAACTACTCACAACTCATGGTGAGGCGATGATGATGATGTAGAAGCACTCCGTGGTAGATCCCCCCTCCGGCGGAGCTCCGGAACAGGCCCCAAGATGGGATCTCACAGGAACAGAAGGTTGCGGCGGTGGAACTAGGGTTTTCTCTCCTGTTCTGATGGTTTCGGGGTACGTAGGTATATATAGGAGGAAGGAGGGCACCGGGGGCCAGACGTGGGGCCCACGAGGTAGGGGGGCCCTGTAGGGGG
>LR738710.1:585322316-585389729 GCA_902687465.1 Secale cereale
GGGGGCGCCCCACCCTTGTGGACGCCATGTCAGCCCTATTCCGTGGTTCTCAAGTCTCCCGTGCATATTTTTCTCCAAAAATATCTCTCCCGAAGTTTCATTCCGTTTGGACTCCGTTTGATATTCCTTTTCTGTAAAACCCTGAAATTGGGAAAAAACAACAATCTGGACTGGGCCTTTGGGTTAATAGGTTAGTCCCAAAAATAATATAAAAGTGTATAACAAAGCCCATTAAACATCCAAAACATCTTAAATAATAGCATGGAACAATAAAAAATTATAGATACGTTGGAGACGTATCAAGCATCCCCAAGCTTAATTCCTGCTCGTCCTCGAGTAGGTAAATGAGAAAAACAGAATTTTTGATGTGGAATGCTAACCAACATAATTTTCAATGTAGTTCTCTTTATTGTGGCATGAATGTTCAGATCTGAAAGATTCAAGGCAAAAGTCTACATTGACATAAGAAATAATAATACTTCAAGCATACTAACAAAGCAATCATGTCTTCTCAAAATACTATGGCTAAAGAAAGTTATCCCTACAAAATCATATAGTCTGGCTGTGCTCCCTCTTCATCACACAAAATATTCAAATCATGCATAACCCCGGTTTCATCCAAGCACTTGTTTTCATACTCTATTCTGTCGAACCTTTCAACTTTCACGCAATACATGAGCGTGAGCCATGGATATAGCACTATGTGGAATAGAATGGTGGTTGTGGAGAAGACAAAAGGAGGGAGACAGTCTCACATCGACTAGGCGTATCAAAGGGCAATGGAGATGCCCGTCAATAGATATTAATGTGAGTGAGTAGGGATTGCCATGCAACGGATGCACTGGAGCTAAAAATGTATGAAAGCTCAACAAAAGAAACTAAGTGGGTGTGCATCCAACTTTCTTGCTCATGAAGACCTAGGGCATTTGAGGAAGCCCATCGTTGGAATATACAAGCCAAGTTCTATAATGAAAAATTCCCACCAGTATATGAAAGTGACTAAACATGAGACTCTCTATCATGAAGAACATGGTGCTACTTTGAAGCACAAGTGTGGAAAAAAGATAGTAGCAATGTCCCTTCTCTCTTTTCTCTCATTTTTTTGGAGGGGCTTTCTCCTCTTTTTTTAATCCCATCTCTATTTTTTTGTCCATCTCTTTTTTTATTTTTTTATTTGGCCTTTCCTCACACGGGAAAATGCTCTATAATGATGATCATCACACTTTTATTGATTTACAACTCAATATTACAACTCGATACTAGAACAAAGTATGACTCTACATGAATGCCTCCGGCAGTGTACCGGGATGTGCAATGAATCAAGAGTGACATGTATGAAAAATTATGCATGGTGGCTTTGCCACAAATACGATGTCAACTGCATGATCATGCATGGCAATATGACAATATGAAGCTTGTCATATGAACGGAACAGTGGAAAGTTGCATGGCAATATATCTCGGAATGGCTATGGAAATGCCATGATAGGTAGATATGGTGGCAGTTTTGAGGAAGATATATGGTGGCTGTTTTGAGGAAGGTATATAGTGGGTGTATGGTACCGGCAAAAGTTGCGCGGTACAAAAGAGGCTAGCAATGGTGGAATGGTTAGAGTGCGTATAATCCATGGACTCAACATTAGTCATAAGAACTCATATGCTAATTGCAAAAATTTATGAGGCATCAAAACAAAGCAATCAACGCATGCTCCTAGGGGGGAGGTTGGTAGGAGTTAACCATCGCGCACCCCCGAGCTCCACACAAAGGATGACACTCTACAAGTACCTCATGCTCTAACTTCGTCACATAGCGGTTCACCATACGTGCATGCTACGGGAATCACTAACTTTAACACAAGTATTTCTCAATTTCATAATAACTCCACTAGCATGACTCTAATATCACTATCCTCATATCTCAAAACAATTATCAAGCATCCAACTTCTTATCATATTCAATACACTTAGTATGAAAGCTTTTACTACATTCATCATGGATGCCTATCATGTGAAGACTAGTTTTATAGCCAGAGCACATTACCATGCTGTTCTAAAAGACTCTCAAAAAGATAAAAGTGAAGCATGATACATCAAAAATTTCTTCAAAATAAAATCACCACCGTGCTCTAAAAGATATAAGTGAAGAACTAGAGCAAACTATTTGACGCAAAAGATATAAGTAAAGCACATAGAGTGTTTTAACAATTCTTAGGCCATATTTATCTCTCTCAAAAAGGTGTGTCCAACAAGGATGATTGTGGAAAACTAACAAGCAAAGACTCAAATAATACATGATGCTCCAAGTAAAACACATATCATGTGGTGAATAAAAATATAGTCCCGAGTATCGTTACCGATAGATGAAGACGAAAGAGGGGATGCCTTCCAAGGGCATCCCCAAGCTTAGGCTTTTGGTTGTCCTTGAATTTTACCTTGGGGTGCCTTGGGAATCCCCAAGCTTAGGCTCTTGCCACTCTTTGTTCCATAGTCCATCAATGCAATACTCAAAACTTGAAAACTTCACAACACAAAACTTAGACAAAAATCTCGTGAGCTCCGTTAGTATAAGAAAACAAACCACCACTCAAAGGTACTGTAATGAAATCATTGTTTGTTTATATTGGTGTTAAAACTACTGTATTCCAACTTCTCTATGATTCATACTCCCCAATACTACTCATAGATTCATCAAAATAAGCAAACAACACACGGAAAACAGAATCTGTCAAAAACAAAACAGTCTGTAGTAATCTGTAACTTTCGAATACTTCAGTAACTCCAACAAAATTAAATAAATTGGTAAACGTGAGGAGTTTGTCTATTAATCATCTGCAAAAAGAATTAACTAAATAGCACACTCCAGTAAAATCAGGTGACTATTCTAGTGAGCGCTAGTGATTCTTTTTTTCACAGCAAGATCATATAAACGTCACACAAGTCTTCCCAAAGGTTCTACTTGGCACAAACAATAACTAAAACACAAAACCACATCTAAACAGAAGCTAGATGAAATATTTATTCCTAAACAGAAGCAAAAAAAAAATTGGGTTGCCTCCCAACAAGCGCTATCGTTTTACACCCTTAGCTAGGCACGATACATGGATAGATCTAGGTATTGCCATCTTTGGAAGGCAATCCATAAGTGTCTCTCGTAATAGATTCATATGGTAATTTAATAGTCTTTCTAGGAAAGTGTTCCATGCCTTTTCTTAACGGAAATTGGAATGTAATATTTCCTTCCTTCATATCAATAATCGCACCAATCGTTCTAAGTAAAGGTGTATCAAGAATAATAGGACATGAAGGATTGCAATCTATATCAAGAACAATGAAATCTACGGGCACATAATTCCTATTGGCAACAACAAGAACATCATTAATCCTTACCGTAGGTTTCTTAATGGTAGAATCCGCAAGATGCAAATTTAAAGAACAATCATCAAGATCATGGAAACCTAGCAAATCACACAAAGTTTTTGGGATAGTGGAGACGCTTGCACCCAAATCACACAAAGCAAAGCATTCATGATCTTTAATTTTAATTTTAATAGTAGGTTCCCACTCATCATAAAGCTTTCTAGGTATAAAAACTTCTAATTCAAGTTTTTCTTCATAAGATTGCATCAAGACATCAACTATGTGTTTGGTAAAAGCTTTATTTTGACTATTAGCATGCAGAGAGTTTAGTACGGATTGCAACAAGGAAATGAATCAATCAAAGAGCAATTATCATAATTGAATCCCTTGAAATCCAAAGTAGTGGGTTCATCACTATGCAAAGTTTTAATCTCTTCACTCCCACTTTTAACAATTTTATCAACAAGATGTAAAAACTCCGAATCATTGGGACACCTTTCAATTAAAGTAGACTCATCTCCAATACCATCTTTATCAAGATTCATACTAGAAAACAAGGATCTAATAGGAGACACATCAATAAGTTTCATATCTTCATCTTAATTTTCATGATAACTAGAAGAACACGCTTTTATATAACTCTCTTTTTTAGCACGCATCCTAGCGGTTCTTTCTTTGCATTCATCAGTGAAATTCTCATGGCTTTGAGAGACTCATTGATATCATGCTTAGGTGGAATAGATCTAAGTTTCAAAGAATCAACATCAAGAGTAATTCTATTCACTCTTCTAGCCAATTAATCAATCTTAAGCAATTTTTCTTCAAGCAAAGCATTGAAATTCTTTTGCGAATTCATAAACTCCTTAACACTAGTTTCAAATTCAGAAGGCATATTTCCATAAGAGTTATTGTAGGAATTACCATAATTATTAGAGGAATAACCAGGAAAAGGCCTAGGATTAAAGTTTCCTCTATAAGCATTGTTACCAAAATTATTCCTACCAACAAAATTCACATCCAAAGATTCATTATTATTTTCATTCAGCGTGGATAAAGGCATATCATTAGGATCAGAAGAAGCACTCTTAGCAGCAAATAATTTCATAAGTTCATCCATCTTTCCACTCAAAACACTAATCTCTTCAATAGCATGCACTTTTTAACTAGTAGATCTTTCGGTGTGCCATTGAGAATAATTAACCATAATATTATCTAGGAGTTTGGTAGCTTCTCCTAAGGTAGTTTCCATGAAAGTGCCTCTTGCGGCCGAATCTAAAAGATTTCTAGAAGCAAAATTCAAGCCAGCATAAAAGTTTTGAATAATCATCCATAAGTTCAAACCATGCGTAGGGCAATTACGTATCATTAATTTCATTCTCTCCCAAGCTTGTGCAACATGCTCATGATCTAGTTGCTTAAAATTCATAATATCATTTCTAAGGGAGATGATCTTAGCAGGAGGGAAATACTTAGAGATAAAAGCATCGTTGCACTTATTCCATGAATCGATACTATTTCTAGGCAAAGAGGAAAACCAAGTTTTAACACGATCTCTAAGTGAAAACGGAAATAACTTCAATTTAACAATATCGTTATCCGTATCCCTTTTCTTTTGCATATCACACAAATCAACAAAGTTGTTTAGATGGGTAGCGGCATCTTCACTAGGAAGGCCGAAAAATTGATCTTTCATGACAAGATTCAACAGAGCAGCATTGATCTCACAAGATTCAACATCGGTAATAGGAGCAATTGGAGTGCTGATAAAATCATTATTGTTGGTATTGGAGAAGTCACACAATTTGGTATTGTTCCGAGCCATAGTGACAAGCAAGCAATACAACACACAAGCAAACAAGAAGAAAACGAACGATAAACACACGGCATAAGAAGGGCAAATAAAACGGCAAGGGTGAAGTGGGGGAGAGGAAAATGAGAGGCAAAAAATGTAATGCGAAGGATAAGGGTTTGTGATAGGTACTAGGTATATGACTTTTGCGTAAGCCTCCCCGGCAACGGTGCCAGAAATTCTTCTTGCTACTTCTCGAGCTTGCGTTGTATTCCCTCGAAGAGTAAAGGGTGATGCTGCACAGTAGCGTAAGTATTTCACTCGGTTTTTGAGAACCAAGGTATCAATCCAATAGGAGACCACGCGCGAGTCCCTCGCACCTACACAAACAAATAAGAACTTCGCAGCCAATGCGATAAGGGGTTGTCAATCCCTTTACGGTCACTTACGAAAGTGAGATCTGATAGAGATGATATTTTTGGTATTTTTGGATATAAGAACAGAAAGTAAAAACGGAAAAGTAAAGTAGATTGTAGATTGATATGTTGAGAATAGACCCGGGGGCCATTGGTTTCTCTAGTGGCTTCTCTCATGATAGCATAATTCTACGGTGGGTGAACGAATTATTGTCGAGCAATTGATAGAAAAGCGAATAATTATGAGACTATCCAGGTATGATCATTATATATAGGCATCACGTCTGAGACAAGTAGACCGAAACGATTCTACATATATTACTATTACTCCACACATCGACCGCTATCTAGCATGCATCTAGAGTATTAAGTTCATAAGAACAGAGTAACGCCTTAAGCAAGATGATATGATGTAGAGGGACAAACTCAAATAACATGATATAAACCCCATCTTATTATCCTCGATGGTAAAAATAAAATACGTGCCTTGCTGCCCCTACTGTCACTGGGAAAGGACACCGCAAGATTGAACCCAAAGCCAAGCACTTCTCCCATTGCAAGAAATATAGATCTAGTAGGCCAAACCAAACCAATAATTCGGAGAGACTTGCAAGGATATTATAATCATACACAAAAGAGTTCAGAAAAGAACCAAATATTTCTCATAGATAATCTTGATCATAAACCCATAATTCATTGGATCTCGACAAACACACCACAAAAACAGATTACATCAAATAGATCTCCTCGAAGACCGAGGAGAACTTGGTATTGAGATCCAAAGAGAGAGAAGAAGCCATCTAGATACTAACTATGGACCCTAAGGTCTGTGGTAATCTACTCACAACTCATGGTGAGGCGATGATGATGATGTAGAAGCACTTCATGGTAGATCCCCCCTCCGACGGAGCTCCGGAACAGGCCCCAAGATGGGATCTCACGGGAACAGAAGGTTGCGGTGGTGGAACTAGGGTTTTCTCTCCTGTTCTGATGGTTTCGGGGTACGTAGGTATATATAGGAGGAAGGAGGGCACTGGGGGCCAGATGTGGGGCCCACGAGGCAGGGGGCGCACCCTGTAGGGGGGGGCGCCCCCCACCCTCGTGGACGCCACGTCAGCCCTATTCCATGGTTCTCAAGTCTCCCATGCATATTTTGCTCCAAAAATATCTCTTCCGAAGTTTCATTCCGTTTGGACTCCGTTTGATATTCCTTTTCTGTAAAACCCTGAAATAGGCAAGAAACAACAATCTGGACTGGGCCTTTGGGTTGATAGGTTAGTCCAAAAAATAATATAAAAGTGTATAACAAAGCCCATTAAACATCCAAAACATCTTAAATAATAGCATGGAACAATAAAAAATTATAGATACGTTGGAGACGTATCACACCCGCGCTCCCTCCGCCGCTGCGTCGAGACCGCGCGCCCCCCCGCGGCGGTGGCTGCTACTTCTTGAGCTTGCGTTGTATTCCCTCGAAGAGGAAAGGGTGATGCAACACAGTAGCGTAATTATTTCCCTCAGTTTTTGAGAACCAAGGTATCAGTCCAGTAGGAGACCACGCGCGAGTCCCTCGCACCTGCACAAACAAATAAGAACTTCGCAGCCAACGCGATAAGGGGTTGTCAATCCCTTTACGGTCACTTACGAAAGTGAGATCTGATAGATATGATAGTATAATACTTTTGGTATTTTTGGATATATGAACAGAAAGTAAATAAAGCAAAGTAAAGTAGACAGAAGATTAATATGTTGAGAATAGACCCGGGGGCCATAGGTTTCCCTAGTGGCTTCTCTCATGATAGCAGAATTCTACGGTGGGTGAACAAATTACTGTCGAGCAAATGATAGAAAAGCGCATAGTTATGAGAATATCTAGGCATGATCATTATATATAGGCATCACGTCCGTGACAAGTAGACCGAAATGATTTTGCATCTACTACTATTACTCCACACATCGACCACTATCCAGCATGCATATAGAGTATTAAGTTCGTAAGAACAGAGTAATGCTTTAAGCAATATGACATGATGTAGAGGGATAAAGTCAAGCAATATGATATAAACCCCACCTTTTTGTCCTCGATGGCAACAATACAATACATGCCTTGCTGCCCCTGCTATCACTGGGAAAGGACACCACAAGATTGAACCCAAAGCCAAGCACTTCTCCCATTGCAAGAACTACAGATCTAGTAGGCCAAACCAAACCGATAATTCGAAGAGACTTGCAAGGATATTATAATCATACATAAAAGATTTCAGAAAAGAATCAACTATTTCTCGTAGATAATCTTGATCATTGTGGCACCCCGGCTCAGAGCGACCGGTTTACCCTGCACTGCCAGCCCAGAGACCTTGTCTTATGGCAACACACAACATCTTGGTACAGAAAACAACCGCTTTATTGATACTAGCGGATCAGAGTTTTACATTACAACCGGTAGCGAGGCCAAGCGGTAGACACGGTGCGGCTGGATAATATTTACATTATTTAGTGAACATAAAAGGCCTCGGTCATAACAACTACGCGGTAGCGGAACGACTTCGTAGCGGAACTCCATAGCACAGGAACACCGATGTGGACACGATCTAGACTTGGACGGCACTCCTTTCCAGCGAAACTTTCCTGAAATCTGGCATGACACGCCAGGTCAGTACATTGAATGTACTTGCAAGCTTACATCAAACAAAATCATAATGACAAACAATATCATGATAATTATTCAATTATTAAAATGCAACGCCATACGTGAGTATGAATATAACCAACATGTTGTGCTCATGCCTTTGCGAAAACAGTCCTTCGGACCGACTTACCAACGGTGCTCATTCTTAATACACCAACTTGTCCATCTCAACATAACATATCGTGTGATCTTTCCGGCGATCACAACCCCGACCATACTTGGTCACAATCATCTCGGTGGCTCTCCCACGATCTTAAACAGTACAAAATTCATAACTTAGTGAGCAAAATTTTATTTAATGTTGACCCATGGTGTGACCTACTTTCGAGCGTGTCCGTGACCGTGGACTCGGCTATCGATAGATTAATTACACTCTGCAGAGGTAGTGCACTGTACCAACACCACGTAACCCATGGCCTTGTTCTCCCATTCGGGTGGACCAACGGCGTTCCGACGAAAACCTTCCATTGCCATGATACTCTCTCGACCACTCCGACTCATTTCCCATCGGAATAGTCCTGGGTGGCCCCATGCCTACCAAAGGCACAACGACCACCGTCGTGGCCAAACATAAACTGTCCCAAACGGGGACTCGGTACCATAAACTCAACAACAGGCACACAAGGTTATGTCTGCTTACCGGGCCAGGGTACCGCACGCCCATGACCTTCCCTACTTTGAGGTACCGACCAGAGGCATGACAACGGACCGAATAAAGACCTTCCCATAAAGGCAAATGTGGTTGCACTGGGAAAAACTCGATTCAGTGGCACCATGACCCGGTCAACAAATTATTCAAGTTGAGTTATTAGCAGGTTCAACTTAAAAGAAATAACCGGTGTCATAAAATGCCATGCAAATGCAACACACCAATATGCATAACCGTAAAGAACTGGATCAGCTCTACCATACTAAGTGTAAGCATCACAACTTCTAAGATTTCTCTGGTTAGGCTTTACTTTCAATTAAAATCAGGATATATTCTAGCAAAATTTTACCATAGTTCTTATGCAAGAAAATAACTTCACATAACTATTCATATTCATACCCATATTAGTTCTTCATGACCCAAACTTTCTTCTAGTTACATTGACAAATTAAATCAACTTCCAACTTTCTGTAAACTAAATATAACAACTAAATACAGCAACCAACAGAATACAATTAACAAAAATAATTCATGTGCATGGATTAAATCATTTATTCAAGTTGGAAAATCACAAGTATTGAAATGGCACCATGAAAATGTTGTTGTGGCTTGCCTTAGTGCAAATGAGGTTCACAAGCCTCCTGGTGATCCTCAAGACAAGCTTCACCTTCTGAAAAAGATTTAGAAGTACAAAAAGAAAATATCAAGAACCATTCAAAAATTCACCAGAAAATTTACACAGCACAGAAACGTCTCATCTTTGGTGTGCTGCAAGATTTCTTTACAAAGAACACAATCCAGAAAAAAATCAATTCATTTGGACTTATGGTTAAAAAGTTATTGCAGTTTGAAGTGTTCTGGAATATATATAAATTTTAAATGTAAATAAACAGACTGGAAAGGGGTGACTTCAAAGGCGTAAAAGCCCAGGGCGCCACCACTCGTAACGCTTCGCGCGAGTACAGAGGGGCTGACTAGCGGGCCCCGCTAGTCAGGTGAGGGGGAGAGGGAGAGAGGAACAGAGACGGCCGTGGCCTCGCCGGAGCGCACGCCGGCGACGCGAGCTTCTTGACCAAGAGGAGAGGGATAGATCTACAGAGGGGGTCGAGGCACACCTGCCCATACCCGTAGCATAGCTAGGGGTGGTCGGACGGCATCGGAAACGGCCTCGTGAGCGGAGACAGAACGGGATGGTCGCCGGAGTTGAGGACGACGGCGAGCAACGGCGACTCCAGAGGCTCCAACTAGGTGGAACAGCACCACCCGAGAGTGGCGGATGCTCTGGAAGAGTTGCCCTGGCCAGAGAGGGGCTGGAGCTACCACGACAACCCGAGGGGATCGCCGGCAAGCTCAAGCTCGGGGACGGTGGCCTGCGGCCTGCCCGGCCGGGCGACGAGATTCTACGCAATTGTGGGGTGTGTGGGAGTGGAGCGGGATGCTTGGGAAGGCTGGGAGGGGCCCTATATATAGGCGAGCCGAGAGGGGGGATCGGGGCTCCGCCGGCGACACCTGGATGCTGCGCTCGGCGACGAACGGCGTTAGTGAGAGGGGGAGAAGGCGATGGGGATCACGCGGGGGCTGTGGACGGACGGAGACGAGCACAGGAACACTGGGATGGCGACGAGCACAGTGCACACCGCACTGTTGCCTTGGCCGGACCGCGCCCGTGCTCGCTGCAGCGAGCTTCGGCGTCGGCGAGTGCCAGGAGGGGCTGTAGAAGTCAAGACGAAGAAGGTGGCGCGGTTTGGCAAGCTCCGACAGGCGTGGAAGCGAGCACGCGCGAAACAGAGCGCTCGGCGGCACTCAGAGCGCGTCGACTACCAGCCTGGCATGGTGCACATGCGTGGCCACCGCGTGAACTCTGCCTACTGGCCGACTTGAGGCCAAATATCATGTCTCGCATGTTGTTCGTGGTAGATTTGAGTGTTACCCTGGTTTGGTTTGGATCCAGACGCGGTAGAAAAGATTTCACACGGCTGGTAAGTTTCTGGACAGTAAGTTTGAGAGCTTACGGAGGTAAAATGGCTGGGAGTTGGAGGCTGTGCTTTGGAGGCTAGCCCTAAGTTACTAAGGTAAAGATGCACAAGGAGTTTCAGATACAATGGAGCAAGTAAATGGTAGTTGCTGTAGAAACTACCTTTTCTGTCCAGAATAGAAAAGAATTTCTGTAGCAAAAATATTCCAAAAAGTGGTGCAATATTTTTGCTCTGGAAGGTGTCCTAGGGTTCAAAGAATATTTGTGAATTTCCTCAGATTTTTGTGGGCAAGAAAAATTGGGGTTGCTTTGGAGCACAATGAGCTTACCTAGGGTTTTGGAGGGAAAAATCAATATTTTTCATTAAAGAAATATTCCAATAATTATTTTAGGATGAACCAGAGGGGAAAAGATGATTTAAGATGGAGATGGGGCACTTGGGTGAAAGCCAAGGGTACCCAAGTGTTAATGTCCATATGAAAAGACTCAAAAATCCCGAGGTTCAAATTAAATCCAAATGAAACTCAGGCAAATAAAAGAGGGCAAAAATCAGGCTGTCACAATCATAAACCCACAATTCATCGGATCTCGACAAACACACCGCAAAAAGATTAGATCGAATAGATCTCCTCGAAGATCGAGGAGAACTTTGTATTGAGATCCAAAAAGAGAGAAGAAGCCATCTAGCTAATAACTATGGACCCGAAGGTTTGTGGTAAACTACTCACAACTCATTGGTGAGGTTATGGCGTTGATGTAGAAGCACTCCGTGGTAGATCCCCCTTCCGGCAGAGCTCCGGAACAGGCCCCAAGATGGGATCTCATGAGAACAGAAGGATGCGGCGGTGGAATTAGGGTTTTCTCTGTTGCCTCGATGTTTTCAGGGTACATGGATATATATAGGAGGAAGGAGGGCATCGGGGGAGCCAGAGGGGGCCCACGAGGGTGGGGGCGCGCCCTGGACCCTCGTGGCCGCCTCTCTCGTTCCCTCACGTGTACTCCAAGTGTTCTGGGTAGATACAGTTCCAAAAATAACTCTCACGAAGGTTTCATTCCGTTTGGACTCCGTTTGATATTCCTTTTCTGCGAAACCCTGAAATAGGCAAAAAAACAACAATCTGCACTGGGCCTTGGGTTAGTAGCTTAGTCCCAAAAATAATGTAAAAGTGTATAATAAAGCCCATTAAACATCCAAAACAGAATATATAATAGCATGGAATAATAAAAAATTATAGATACGTTGGAGACATACCAAGCATCCCCAAGCTTAATTCCTGCTTGTCCTCGAGTAGGTAAATGATAAAAACAGAACTTTTGATGTGCAATGCTAACCAACATAATTCTCAATGTAATTTCTTTATTGTGGCATGAATGTTCAGATCCGAAAGACTCAAGACAAAAGTCTATATTGACATAAGAATAATAATACTTCAAGCATACTAACAAAGTAATTATGTCTTCTCAAAATAACATGGCCAAAGAAATTTATCCCTACAAAATCATATATTCTGGCTATGCTCCTTCTTCATCACACAAAATATTCATATCATGCACAACCCCGATTTCAGCCAAACAATTGTTTTCATACTCAAATTTTTTTCAAACCTTTCAACTTTCACGCAATACATGAGCGTGAGCCATGGATATAGCACTATAGGTGGAATAGAGTGGTGGTTGTGGAAAAGACAAAAAGGAGGAAGATAATCTCACATCAACTAGGCGTATCAATGGGCTATGGAGATGCCCATCAATAGATATCAATGTGAGTGAGTAGGGATTGCCATGCAACGGATGCACTAGAGCTATAAGTGTATGAAAGCTCATCAAAAGAAACTAAGTGGGTGTGCATCCAACTTGCTTGCTCATGAAGACCGAGGGCATTTGAGGAAGGCCATCGTTGGAATATACAAGCCAAGTTCTACAATGAAAATTCCCACTTGTATATGAAAGTGACAAAGCAAGAGACTCTCTATCATGAAGATCATGGTGATACTTTGAAGCACAAGTGTGGAAAAGGATAGTAGCATTGTCCCTTCTCTCTTTTCTCTTAATTTTTTTAAGGTTTTTTTATTTAGCCCCTCTCTATATTTTTTTGGGCCATTTATTTTTTATTTGGCCTTTCCTCACATGGGACAATGCTCTAATAATGTAGATCATCACAATTTTATTGACTTACAACTCAAAGATTACAACTCGAAGCTAGACCAAAATATGACTCTATGTGATTGATGATGAAGCATGTCATATGAACGGTATGGTGTAAAGTTGCATGGCAATATATCTCGGAATGGCTATGGAAATGCCATGATAGGTAGGTGTGGTGGCTTTTTTGAGGAAGGTATATGGTGGGTGTATGGTACCGGCGAGAGTTGCGCGGTACAAGAGAGGCTAGCAATGGTGGAAGGGTGAGAGTGCGTATAATCCAAGGAATCAACATTAGTCATAAAGAACTCATATACTTATTGCAAAAATTTACGAGTCATCAAAACAAAGTAATCAACGCATGCTCCTAGGGGAAGGGTTGGTAGGAGTTAACCATCGCGTGATCGCGACCTCCACACAAAGGATGACACTCAATAAATACCTCATGCTCTAACTTCGTCACATAGCGGTTCACCATACGTGCATGCTACGGGAATCACAAACTTTAACATAAGTATTTATCAAATTCATAATTACTCCACTAGCATGACTCTAATATCACAATCCTCATATCTCAAAACAATCATCAAGTATCAAACTTCTCATCATATTCAATGCACTTTGTATGAAAGTTTTTACTACATTCATCTCGGATGCCTATCATATTAGGACTAGTTTTATAACCAAAGCACGTTACCATGCTGTTCTAAAAGTCTCTCAAAAGGATATAAGTGAAGCATGAGAGATCAGCAATTTCTACAAAATAAAATCACCTCCGTGCTGTAAAAGATATAAGTGAAGCACTAGAGCAAAACTATTTAGCTCAAAAGATATAAGTGAAGCACATAGAGTATTCTAACAAATACTAGACCATATTTATCTCTCTCAAAAAGGTGTGTCCAGCAAGGATGATTGTGGCAAACTAACAAGCAAATACTCAAATCATACATGACGCTCCAAGCAAAACACATATCATGTGGTGAATAAAAATATAGTCCCGAGTATAGTTACCGATAGATGAAGACGAAAGAGGGGATGCCTTTCCGGGGAATCCCCAAGCTTAGGCTTTTGGTTGTCCTTGAATTTTACCTTGGGGTTCCTTGGGCATCCTCAAGCTTAGGCTCTTGCCACTCTTTGTTCCATAGTCCATCAAAGCCATACTCAAAACTTGAAAACTTCACAACACAAAACTTAGCCAACAATCTCGTGAGCTCCGTTAGTATAAGAAAACAAACCACCACTCAAAGGTATTGTAATGAACTCGTTGTTCGTTTATATTGGTGTTAAATCTACTGTATTATAACTTCTCTATGATTCATATCCTCTAATACTACTCATAGATGCATCAAAATAAGCAAACAACACACGAAAAACAGAATTTGTCAAAATCAGAACATTCTGTAGTAATCTGTAACTTTCGAATACTTCTGTAACTCCAATTTTTTTTGAAATAAATTGGTAAATGTGAGGAATTTTTCTATTAATCATATGCAAAAAGAATCAACTAAATACCACTCTCTAGTAAAATCTGGTGACTAATCTCGTGAGCGCTAAAGTTTCTGTTTTTCACAGCATGATCATATAAACTTCACACAAGTCTTCGCAAAGGTTCTACTTGGCACAAACACTAATTAAAACAAAAAACCACATTTAAAGAGAAGCTAGATGCAATATTTATTCCTAAACAGAAGCAAAAACAAAGAAAATAAAATTGGGTTGCCTCCCAACAAGCGCTATCATTTAACGCCCCTAGCTAGGCACGATACATGAATAGATCTAGGTATTGCCATCTTTGGTAGGCAATCCATAAGTGGCTCTCATAATAGACTCATAAGGTAATTTGATTTTATTTCTAGGAAAGTGTTCCATGCCTTTCCTTAATAGAAATTGGAATCTAATATTTCCTTCCTTCATGTCAATGATTGCACCAATCGTTCTAAGGAAAGGTCCGCCAAGAATAATAGGACATGAAGGATTGCAATCTATGTCAAGAAAAATGAAATCTATGGGTACATAATTCCTATTGGCAACAATAAGAACATCATTAATCCTTCCCATAGGTTTCTTAATGGTAGAATCCGCAAGATGTAAATTTAAATAACAATCATCAAGCTCATGGAAACCTAACAAATCACACAAAGTCTTTGGGATTGTAGAAACACTTGCACCCAAATCACACAAAGCAAAGCATTCATGATCTTTAATTTTAATTTTAATAGTAGGTTCCCACTCATCATAAAGCTTTTTAGGGATAAAAACTTCTAATTCAAGTTTTTCTTCATAAGATTGCATCAAAGCATCAACTATGTGTTTGGTAAAAGCTTTATTATTACTATAAGCATGCGGAGAATTTAGTACGGATGCAACAAGGAAATACAATATATCAAAGAACAATTATCAGAATTGAATCCCTTGAGATCTAAAATAGTGGGTTCATCACTATGCAAAGTTTTAATCTCTTCAATCCCACTTTTAACAATTTTAGCATCAAGATCTAAAAACTCCGAATCATTGTGACACCTTTTAACTAAAGTAGACTCATCTCCAGTCCCATCTTTATCAAGATTCATACTAGAAAACAAGGATCTAATAGGAGACACATCAATAACTTTCAGATCTTCATCTTTATTTTCATAAAGCACTCTTTTTAGCACGCATCCTAGCGGTTCTATCTTTGCATTCATCAATGGAAATTATCATGGCTTTGAGAGACTGATACGTCTCCAACGTATCTACTTTTCCAAACACTTTTGCCCTTGTTTTGGACTCTAACTTTCATGATTTGAATGGAACTAACCCGGATTGACGTTGTTTTCAGCAGAATGGCCATGGTGTTGTTTTTGTGCAGAAATAAAAAGTTCTTGGAATGACCTGAAAATTTACGGAGAATTATTTTGGAAAATATAAAAAATACCTGCAGGAAGATCCAGACCAGGAGGCCCACACCCTGTCCACGGGGGTGGGGGCGCGCCCCCTCCCCCAGGGCGCGCTCCCCTGCCTTGTGGGCCCCCTGGTGCTCCACCGACGTATCTCCGGATCCCATATATTCACTTTCGGGGAGAAAAAAATATGATAGGAAGAATTATCTTGTTTTAGGATATGGATCCGCCGCCAAGCCCTAATCTCTCTCGGGAGGGCTGATCTTGAGTCCGTTCGGGGCTCCGGAGAGTGGAGTTTGTCACCATGGTCATCATCAACCTTCCTTCATCGCCAATTCCATGATGCTCACCGCCGTGCGTGAGTAATTCCATCGTAGGCTTGCTGGACGGTGATGGGTTGGATGAGATCTATCATGTAATCGAGTTAGTTTTGTTAGGGTTTGATCCCTAGTATCCACTATGTTCTGACATTGATGTTGCTATGACTTTGCTATGCTTAATGCTTGTCACTAGGGCCCGAGTGCCATGATTTCAGATCTGAACCTATTATGTTTTCATGAATATATGTGTGTTCTTGATCCTATCTTGCAAGTCTATAGTCACCTACTATGTGTTATGATCCGGTAACCCCGAAGTGACAATAATCGGGATCACTCCCGATGATGACCATAGTTTGAGGAGTTCATGTACTCACTATGTGTTAATGCTTTAGTCCGGTACTCTATTAAAAGGAGACCTTAATATCCCTTAGTTTCCAATAGGACCCCGCTGCCACGGGAGGGTAGGACAAAAGATGTCATGCAAGTTCTTTTCCATAAGCACATATGACTATATTCGGAATACATGCCTACATTACATTGATGAACTGGAGCTAGTTCTGTGTCACCCTAGGTTATAACTTCTACATGATGAATTGCATCTGACATAATTTCCCATCACCGATCCAATGCCTACGAGCTTTTCACATATTGCTTGTTGCTTATTTACTTTTCCACTGCTACTATTACAAAAACTACAAAAACACTACTGTTACTTTTATTGCTGTTACCACTATTTCCGTATTACTTTGTTACTAAACTACCTTGCTGCAGATACTAAGTTTCCAGGTGTGGTTGAATTGACAACTTAGCTGCTAATACTTAAGAGTATTCTTTGGTTCCCCTTGTGTCGAATCAACAAATTTGGGTTGAATACTTTACCCTCGAAAACTGTTGCGATCCCCTACACTTGTGGGTTATCAAGACTATTTTCTGGCGCCGTTGCCGGGGAGCATAGTTCTATTCTTTAAGTCACTAGGGATTTATATCTGTTGATCACTATGAAGAATTTGAAGGACTCAAAAACCAAGATCTTACCCTCAACTTCGAGGGGAGGTAAGGAACTGCCATCTAGCTCTATACTTGATTCACCATCTGTTATGGGTAAATCTGCGACACCTACTCCTGCTATTGAATCTGATATGTCGTATGTTCTTGATTGTGTCACTTCTGCTATGTATGATGAAACTACTTCTATGCCCGATAATACAGTGCCACTAGGTGAATTTCTAGTTGAACAAATTGCTAGGGTTAGGGAGAAAGCAAATATTGAAACTGATAATATTTATGAAAGTGATGATGAAGATTCTCCCAATAGATATGAATTGCCTGTTGTTCCTGAGGGTTATGTTATGGATGAAGAAACTGCTAGAGACTTTCTTGCTTGCAACGATAGATATGATCTTAAGAAATTATTAGCTAAGCTGAAAGAAAAGTCCTTGAATGCTAGAATGAAACATGAACCTAGTGATAATATTAATGATGATGTTGCTGATGATGCTCAACCTAGCAATGATAATGATGTAGAGATTGAACCTGCTGTTGATCTTGATAACCCACAATCAAAGAATCAATGTTATGATAAGAGAGACTTTGTTGCTAGGAAGCACGGTAAGGAAAGAGAACCATGGGTTCAGAAACCCATGCCTTTTCCTCCGAAATCATCCAAGAAAAAGAATGATGAAGATTTTGAGCGCTTTGCTGAAATGATTAGACCTATTCTTTTGCGTATGCGTTTGACTAATGTTCTTAAAACAAATCCTTATGCTAAGTATATGAAAGATATCATTACCAATAAAATAAAGACACCTTAAGTAGAAAATTGCACCATGCTTGCCAATTACACTTTCAAAGGTGGAATACCTAATAAACTAGGAGATCCAAGAGTACCCACTATACCTTGCTCCATTAAGAGAAACTATGTTAAAACTGCTTTATGTGATCTTGGAGCCGGTGTTAGTGTTATGCCTCTCTCTTTATATCGTAGACTTGACTTGAGTAAGTTGACACCTACTGAAATATCTTTGCACATGGCTGATAAATCAACTGCTATACCTGTCGGTATTTGTGAGGATGTGCCTGTTATGGTTGCAAATGTTACTATTCTAACGGACTTTGTTATACTTGATATTCCCGAGGACGATAGTATGTCTATTATCCTTGGTAGACCCTTTTTGAATACTGCAGGGGCTGTTATTGATTGCAACAAAGGCAATGCCACTTTTCATGTCAATGGTAATGAGCGTACGGTACACTTTCCGAGGAAGCAACCTCAGGTCCACAGTATCAATTATATTGGAAAATTTTCAACTATTACTATTGGAAGTTTTGAATTTCCTCTTCCTACTGCCAAGAAGACATATGACATTCTTATTGTTGGGGACATACATATCCCCACTGAGGTAACCTAGTGTTATTCGAAAATTCTCCGGTTTCATGTTATTCGGAAAGAGTTTATTAACAAGACCTGGTCAACCTTGTTAATGGATTCCTTTTGATGAGCATGAGATAGGTGAATCTAGATAGCACAACCTTCTCTACCCTCCTTTTACTTTTTGTTAATTAGGATAAATAAAGCAAAAATAGTATTTTCTGTCTATTTCCAGACTTATCCGTGCAATAAAAAAATACCCTGAAAATAAAAGTTCTCCAAATGCCCTGAAAATTTAACATGTTTTTTCTATAATATTTGAGAATATATGGCACAGAACACACAGCGAGGGGAGCCAGCACCTGGCCACGAGGGTCCAGGGCGCGCCCACCCTCACAGGGCACGCCCCCTGCCCTGTGGGCCCCACGTGGCCCCCCTCCACTTTTTCCTGCACCCATACTCTTCTTCTTCCTCCCAAAAAAATCACCAACCAAGTCAAGCACGAGTTCTAGCTCCTCTTGCTACCATTTTTGATCTCCTTGCTTAAAGCACCATTCACCAAACTGTTTGGGGAGATTGTTCCTTGAAAAATGCATAGGAAAAACTTCCAAGGTGGTTCTTCAAGGAAGCAAGAATCGAGGCTCGCATTTCGTGAGCCGGACGATGAACTTCCAAGGGAAGCGGAAGTGCAGCCTTGTGAATGTCCGTCAGATGACTTTATGAATCAGGTTGGCATCAAGGAGGAATTTTACGCATATGTGCGCAACGCTGACCTCGAGGGCTTCATACAAGATAAGTGCCCTCAATATTGTGGCTTAACTTATACCTTTGTGAGAAGGTTTAAATTTTCATCTTCACGTAATTCTCACACTGTCCTGTTTGACCTTTATGATAAATCTTACACCACGGACTTAGAGGATTTTAATGATGCTTGTAAGATCCCGCAGTGGGGCAGTATGGGTGATCCTCACAAATCTGAATATAGAGATTTCCTTGCTAGTATCACCGTGGGGGAATCTAGAGAAATCACACAGGCTACCATAGGGAGCATTCATTTTCCTGCTATTCATTACTTTGCTCTCTTTATTGGTAGATGCATAAACGGTAAAGATGAGGCTTGCCACATGTGTGTCCCTGATCTTAGTGTTCTCAAGAGTATTGTACTAGGTGATAGACAATATAACTTGGGAGCCATTGTTGCACGTAGGCTACATCATAAGGGTTTGCAAGGAGATTTATTTGGTGGGATCTATGCTACTCGCATAGCCCGCCGTCTTGGTGTGCCTGTACATGAAAATGATGAACCTTTACCGCCTGCTCATTTGGATTACCATGCTATGACTAGTCACCGATTTATAGAGAGGGATGAACAATCCCTCAAATATCGACTAATCTTTAACAAGCGTCATGGCGTCCCTATTATTCTTCCTGCCCCTACTTTGTTTGACTTCTAGGTAAAAGGGAGATACACTATAACCAGGGAGGAGGCAAATGAGTGTCATAATATGACGGAAGCAGCACTCCTTCGAGCTGCAGCTCAGCAGGCAGTAGCTGCTGCATCTCAGTACAACCCCAACTACGACTTTGGATACCCCATAGGCCAATACTGGCCATAGACCAACTTAGGCCAAAAGCCTAAGCTTGGGGGAGTACGTGTTTCTCACTGACTTTACATTCATGTTCACACACTTATTCTAGTTGTCGGTGCTCACACTCTTTCATTGTACCATCCATGTTTAGTTTCATTTCCTTTTCTTAGTCTTTTTCTCGTGTGCTAGCAAAAACCTTAAGAAAAACAAAAAATATATATTAGTTGTAGCTTTTAGCTAGTTTACTTTCCTTGTAGTAGTAATTAAAAGAAAACCCAAAAGGATTTATGGTTCTTCTTTTGCTTGTTGGGAGCTTTCCCGTGTAAATAGTTTTCTTTTCTTTTCTTTGGGGGTCAAGAGTAGAAGACCATGATTAAAATGCTTAGTGGCTCTCATATGCTTTATTGTTGATTTAACCTTGAGCCATATTACCTTGTCTTCTCTCTTGTATTAAATGCCCGCAGATTCCAGCTTAGTCCAATGCACGTGCACTATTATTATTATCCACACTGTTCGGTCGTGCGAGTGAAAGGCAATAAGGATGATATATGATGAACTAATTGAGATGAGAAAAGCTGGTATGAACTCGACCTCTCTTGTTTTAGTAAATATGATAGTTCATCGTTCCCGATTCAGCTTGTTATGAATGAAACATGCTTGCAATGACAATTAGAGATCATAGATGCTTATGCCATGCTTAATTAGCAAAGAGTTTATAATGGTCTGTCTTGTGTGCCAACATGATATTAAAATGGTTGTGATGTAGTATGATAGGGTGGTATCCTCCTTTGAACGATTCAAGTGGTCTGACTTGGCACATGTTCACGCATGTAGTTGAAATAAATCAACATAGCCTCCATGATATTTATGTTCATGGTGATTTATATCCTACTCATGCTTGCATTCATTGTTGAGTAATTTTAATGCATGTTCATGACCGTTGTTGCTCTCTAGCTGGTCGCTTCCCACTCTCTTTCTAGCCTTCACCTGTACTAAGCGGGAATACTGCTTGTGCATCCACTTCCATAACCCCAAAGTTATTCCACACGAGTCCACCATACCTTCCTTTATGTGGTATTTACCTGCCGTTCCAAGCAAATTTGTATGTGCCAAACTCTAAACCTTCAAATGAAATTCTGTTTTGTATGCTTGAACAGATCATGTATCAACTCGGGCTGTCTATATCTTCCATGCTAGGTGGGTTATTCTCATGATGAGTGGACTCCGCTCATCATTTATGAGAAAATGGCTGGTAACCGGGATGCCCAGTCCCATGCTCAAAATCATAATAATTAAACAAAACTCCCCCAGGGCTGTTGCTGGTTTGGACGGTACCCGTTGTTTCGGGCTAGCCATGGAGTGTGCTTGTTGGTGGTTGGGGGAGTATAAACTTTACCATTCTGTTTGGGAACCGACTATAATGTGCGTAGCATGGAAGATATCGAGATTCTTGGTTGTTATGTTGACAATGAGAGTATACCGCTCAAAATGTTATTCATCTCTATTTAAAAATCAAGCTCTAGCACCTCTACAAATCCCTGCTTACCTCTGCAAAGGGCCTATCTATTTACTTTATACTGATTCATCATCCTCTTTTAAAAGAGCACTAGTAGGAGAGCACTTCTGTCATTTGCATGCATTACTATTAATTTGCATTGAGTATGATCATGACTGGATCTCTTTTACCATGAATTACAATGTCTAGTCAGTTCTTGATCCTTAAAGGTGCTCTGTGCGATCTCAGAAAGGGCTAGCGAGATACCATCTTGTTATATCATATCATGATTGTTTTGAGAAAGTGTTGTCATCCAAGGTTTATTATTATTGCTCGCTAGTTGATTATGCCATTGATGTGAGTAGACATGAGACCTGAAAGTTATTGTGAATGAGGTTAGTTCATGATCTTGCTGAAAACCTGAATGCTGGCTTACATATTTACAACAACAAGAACAAACAGAGTTTGTCAAAGTTTTTCTTTATCACTTTCAGTTTATCAACTGAATTGCTTGAGGACAAGCAAATGTTTAAGCTTGGGGGAGTTAATACGTCTCCAACGTATCTACTTTTCCAAACACTTTTGCCCTTGTTTTGGACTCTAACTTGCATGATTTGAATGGAACTAACCCGGACTCACGCTGTTTTCAGCAGAATTGCCATGGTGTTGTTTTTGTGCAGAAATAAAAAGTTCTCGGGATGACCTGAAAATTTACGGAGAATTATTTTGGAAAATACAAAAAATACCTACGGGAAGATCCAGACCAGGGGGCCCACACCCTGTCCACGAGGGTGGGGGGCGCGCCCCCTCCCCCAGGGCGCGTCCCCCTGCCTCGTGCCCCCCTGGTGCTCCACCGACGCATCTCCGGATCCCATACATTCACTTTCTGGGAGAATAAAATCAGAGAGGAAGAATTATCGCGTTTTACGATATAGAGCCGCCGCCAAGCCCTAATCTCTCTCAGGAGAGCTGATATGGAGTCCGTTTGGGGCTCCAGAGAGTGGAGATCATCGCCATCATCATCATCAACCTTCCTTCATCACCAATTCCATGATGCTCACCACCGTGCGTGAGTAATTCCATTGTAGGCTTGCTGGATGGTGATGGGTTGGATGAGATCTATCATGTAATCGAGTTAGTTTTGTTAGGGTTTGATCCCTAGTATCCACTATGTTCTGAGATTGATGTTGCTATGACTTTGGTATGCTTAATGCTTGTCACTAGGGCCCGAGTGCCATGATTTGAGATCTGAACCTATTATGGTTTCATGAATATATGTGTGTTCTTGATCCTATCTTGCAAGTCCATAGTCACCTACTATGTGTTATGATCCGGCAACCCCGAAGTGACAATAATCGGGACCACTCCCAGTGATGACCATAGTTTGAGGAGTTCATGTATTCACTATGTGTTAATGCTTTGGTCCCGTACTCTATTAAAAGGAGACCTTAATATCCCTTAGTTTCCAGTAGGACCCCGCTGCCATGGGAGGGTAGGACAAAAGATGTCATGCAAGTTCTTTTCCATAAGCACGTGTGACTATATTCGGAATACATGCCTACATTACATTGATGAACTGGAGCTAGTTCTGTGTCGCCTTAGGTTATAACTTCTACATGATGAATTGCATCTGACATAATTTCCCATCACCGATCCAATGCCTACGAGCTTTTCACATATTACTTGTTGCTTATTTACTTTTCCGCTGCTACTATTACAAAAACTACAAAAACACTATTGTTACTTTTATTGATGTTACCACTATTTCCATATTACTTTGCTACTAAAATACCTTGCTGTAGATACTAAGTTTCCAGGTGTTGTTGAATTGACAACTCAGCTGCTAATACTTAAAAGCATTCTTTGGCTCCCCTTGTGTCGAATCAACAAATTTGGGTTGAATACTTTACCCTCGAAAATTGTTGCGATTCCCTACAATTGTGGGTTATCAGAGACTCATTGATATCATGCTTGGGTGGAATGGATCTAAGTTTCAAAGAGTCAACATCAAGAGTAATTCTATCCATGTTTCTAGCCAACTCATCAATCTTAAGCGGATTTTCTTCAAGCATAGCATTGAAATTCTTTTGCGAAATCATAAACTCTTTAACACTAGTTTCAAATTTAGAGGGCATCTTACCAAAATTTCCATAAGAGTTATTGTATAAATTACCATAATTATTAGAGGAATTACTAGGAAAAGACCTAGGATTAAAGTTTCCTCTATAAGCACTGTTACCAAAATTATTCCTGTCAACAAAATTCAAATCCAAAGATTCATTATTATTTTCAATCAACGTGGATAAAGACATATCATTAGGATCAGAAGAAGCACTCTTAGCAGCAAATAATTTCATAAGTTCATCCATCTTTCCACTCAAAACACTAATCTCTTCAATAGCATGCACTTTTTTACTAGTAGATCTTTCGGTGTGCCATTGAGAATAATTAACCATAATATTATCTAGGAGTTTGGTAGCTTCTTCTAAGGTAGTTTCCATGAAAGTGCCTCCTGCGACCGAATCTAAAAGATTTCTAGAAGCAAAATTCAAGCCAGCATAAAAGTTTTGTATAATCATCCATAAGTTCAAACCATGTGTAGGACAATTACGTATCATTAATTTCATTCTCTCCCAAGCTTGTGCAACATGCTCATGATCTAGGTGCTTAAAATTCATAATATCGTTTCTAAGAGAGATAATCTTAGCAGGAGGAAAATACTTAGAGATAAAGGCATCTTTGCACTTATTCCATGAATCAATACTATTTCTAGGCAAAGAGGAAAACCAAGTCTTAGCATGATCTCTAAGTGAAAACGGAAATAGCTTCAATTTAATAATATCATTATCTGTATCCCTCTTCTTTTGCATATCACACAAATCAACAAAGTTGTTTAGATGGGTAGCGACATCTTCACTAGGAAGGCCGGAAAATTGATCTTTCATGACAAGATTCAGCAAGGCAACATTGATCTCACAAGATTCAGCATCGGTAATAGGATCAATCGGAGTGCTAATAAAATCATTATTGTTGGTATTGGAAAAGTCACACAATTTGGTATTGTTCTGAGCCATAGTGATAAGCAAGCAATCCAACACACAAGCAAACACGAAGCAAACGAACAGTAAACAAACGATGAAAGAAGGGAAAATAAAACGGCAAGGGTGAAGTGGGGGAGAGGAAAATGGGAGGCAAATAAATGTAATGCAAAGGATAAGGGTTTGTGATAGGTACTTGGTATATGACTTTTGCATAAGCCTCCCCGGCAACGGCGCCAGAAATTATTCTTGCTACTTCTCGAGCTTGCGTTGTATTCCCTCGAAGAGGAAAGGGTGATGCAGCACAGTAGCGTAAGTATTTCCCTCAGTTTTTGAAAACCAAGGTATCAATCCAGTAGGAGACCACGCGCAAGTCCCTTGCACCTGCACAAACAAATAAGAACTTCACAACCAACACGATAAGGGGTTGTCAATCCCTTTACGGCCACTTACGAAAGTGAGATCTGATAGATAGGATAGTATAATATATTTTTTGTATTTTCGGATATAAGAACAGAAAGTAAATAAAGCAAAGTAAAGTAGACAGAAGATTAATATGTTGAGAATCGACCCTGGGGCCATAGGTTTCACTAGTGGCTTCTCTCATGATAGCAGAATCCTACGGTGGGTGAACAAATTAATGTCGAGCAATTGATAGAAAAGCGCATAGTTATGAGAATATCTTGGCATGATCATTATATATAGGCATCACGTCCGTGACAAGTAGACCGAAATGATTCTGCATCTACTACTATTACTCCACACATCGACCGCTATCCAACATGCATCTAGAGTATTAAGTTCATAAGAACAGAGTAATGCTTTAAGCAAGATGACATGATGTAGAGGGATAAACTCAAGCAATATGATATAAACCCCATCTTTTTATCCTTGATGGCAACAATACAATACATGCCTTGCTGCCCCTGCTGTCACTGGGAAAGGACACCGCAAGATTGAACCCAAAGCCAAGCACTTCTCCCATTGCAAGAACTATAGATCTAGTAGGCCAAACCAAACCGATAATTCAAAGAGACTTGCAAGGATATTATAATCATACATAAAAGATTTCAGAAAAGAATCAAATATTTCTCGTAGATAATCTTGATCATAAACCCACAATTCATCGGATCTCAACAAACACACCGCAAAAAGATTACATCGAATAGATCTCCTCAAAGATCGAGCAGAACTTTGTATTGAGATCCAAAAAGAGAGAAGAAGCCATCTAGCTAATAACTATGGACCCGAAGGTCTTTGGTAAACTACTCACAACTCATTGGTGAGGCTATGGCGTTGATGTAGAAGCACTCCGTGGTAGATCCCCCCTTCGACGGAGCTCCAGAACAGGCCCCAGGATGGGATCTCACAGGAACAGAAGGTTGCGGCGGTGGAATTAGGCTTTTCTCTGTTGCCTCGATGTTTTCAAGGTACATGGATATATATATATATATATATATATATATATATATATAGGAGGAAGGAGGGCATCGGGGGAGCCAGCGGGGGCCCACGAGGGTGGGGGCGCGCCTAGGGGAGGGGGCGCGCCCTGGACCCTCGTGGCCGCCTCTCTTGTTCCCTCGCGTGTACTCCAAGTCTTCTGGGTAGATACGGTTCCAAAAATAACTCTTGCAAAGGTTTCATTCTGTTTGGACTCCGTTTGATATTCCTTTTCTGCGAAACCCTGAAATAGGCAAAAAAACAGCAATCTGCACTGGGCCTTGGGTTAGCAGGTTAGTCCCAAAAATAATATAAAAGTGTATAATAAAGCCCATTAAACATCCAAAACAGAATATATAATTGCATGGAACAATAAAAAATTATAGATATGTTGGAGACGTATCAGCGGCGCGCGAGGACCAAGACCAAGTTCCACCACCCAGAAAGCTCCGACCACGACAGCAGGCTGCAGGGCCCTCGCCCCCGAGCAGCGCAACATCAACTAGCCTGGGAAGTTCAAGTTCGACCTGCCTCCACGCTACGACGGCACCCCCGACTGTAATGCCCAGTATGTGACTATGCCTCCCACGTGTTGAGGCACGACTTAAAGGCATAAGCACATACTAGAATGATCTCAAGTATGGTATCTTTGCATAACTCATGTAAAAGAGGGATGCAAATGTAAAAAAGTAGTTGGCTTACACTCGCCACATCACACAATGTAATACATTAACATACATCATCCAAAACATCAGAGTCCGACTACGGACGAAGATCCAAATGAAAGATACCATAAAGAAAGCAACACAAGGTCTGATCGCCCCTAGTAGAAGCCACTACTGATCGTCGGGATAAGACACATAGTAACGTCCATGTTCTTCGTCGAACTCCCAGTACAGCTCTGTCCCATCACCTGTATAGTTCTCGTCGGTACCTGCATCTGGTGTTGTGTTGAATCTGTGAGCCACAGAGGACTAATCAATCCCGAACCCGGGTAGCAATACTATCAAAGCCTTAGGTGTGGATAAGGCTTAAAACAAGGTTGCGGCAGCACTAGCACTAGCTTACGTGTTTAGAGCGAGAAGAGAAAGTGCCAACGACCAACAAAGTGATCACGAAGTGATCCTATCTAAGCACATCAAACATAACCCAACAGTGTTCACTTCCCGAACCCCTTCGGAAAATGACCGTCATGGTTACTCACGCTGGTAGTGTATTATGATCATAATGTCAAGTTATCTACAACTGGATATTACAAAATTCCCATCTGCCACATAACCGCGGGCACGGCTTTCGAAAGATCAAACCCTGCAGGGGTGTCCCAACTTAGCCCATCACAAGCTCACGATCTGTGGAGTCACAACTCCAAGGTGGGAAGACCCGAGTATTCTCGGAATCTCGTGCTCAAGATATTCCGACATAGGTAAAACTAATCCAGCAAGACCTCCCGGCGTGCCGACACCCTGATAGTAGCCGCGCGTATCTCGTCTCAGGCCATGACCGGATGGGCGATGCTACAGGTTATACCAGATACCTCGGGTTTCCCCAAGGCGGCCCTGCAGAACCCCCAGTTTGGACCAACACTCATGAGGAGCACTGGCCCGGGTTGTTAATTAAGACCTCGGGTTTGCAACGCCCTATGCAAGTTTTAGTTATTAGGCAAATGTAAAACCAATGTTGGGCCTTGCTGGAAAAGCTTTAGCACTAAGCGGGTTATCAAGGGGGGCCCATAAACCCCAACTGTGTTAGGGACGCGAAATCAAGGAACATAACACCGGTTTAACGGTTCCTAGGGTGGCATGAGTGGAACAAAACACCAAGAAAGAGTTAGCCTTCCACCCAATACCAATATAGAGATGATTTACTTTAACAGTTTATATATTGTGATATCCCAACAATAACTTCATCATGAAGCAAGAATCTTCAAATCTTCTCCTGCAACTAACAATGCTATAAGAGGGGCTGAGTGATGCTTACGTAGCCAAACAACAGTTTGCTAGGTGGGTGGTTAGAGAGTTTCATGGCAACAATAGGAGGGCTAACAAACAGACATAGGCATCGAGGCAATATCTAAAGAGTGAGACATCTAGCATAGGCAAAGATAGTAGTGATATCTGGGTAAGGTCATCTTGCATGTTGATTCCACGGAGGGATCGTAACATTGCTCCTCAAACTCAGCCTCGGTAGTAACCTCGAACTCGGTCTCGGCTCCCGGCTCTACTCAACACAAGAACACAACACGGCACAACATCAAACACGGTGCAATGCACAATCAACATGATGCAAGTATGATGTGCGTATGCATGCGGATACTCTTGAGCCTAAGGAGAAGGTGATGGAAAAGGCCTTTTCTTGGAAAACCAAGAAATCCACTGGATAGAGGGGAAGATTTCAGTTGAAATCGATATAAAGATCACCGGAAACGGACGCACGGTTTGCAAATGGCAAGCAAAACAAAATTCACACAAAACTGCAGTTTATAGCAACATGGCATCTTTAGAACAAGAAATAATTATGCTACAGCACCCAAACATGGAGACAAAGGGCATGGATGTGAAGTAGACATGATGCTTAACAAGCATGAACTTAGAACACACCCAAAAACCTACTGGAACAGAATTAACCAAGCATGGCAAGTTGCAATAAATTTATCCAGACTTGGTCAAAATCTGGGAAGGCATAAAGATCATCACGATGCTGCCTTCGGAGGCACAAAACAACAAGCATATCAACTCCACTATGTATATAAAGATCATGGACATGTAATAGACATAGCATACATCAAACAACACCATTGGAGCAACTCCATAGGAGGCATGGATCAATAACAACAAGTTTCACCAAATTGATCATGCTGATAAAAACCTGACAGGTAAATTTATAGCAACTTGAGAGCAAGAAATAAATAAGCTACAGCAGGCCATATATGCAAACAAGGGTATGGATTGATAGAGCAAAACATGGACAACAAGATATGATCATTTGACATACTAAAACATGCATGGATTTGAGTGGGGCATCAAGCAAACATAGCATCAGGTTTAACAGATTCCAGACTTAGCAGTTTTTTCACTAAGTATAAAACAGCAACATTGGAATGTCATGTTTACAAGCTTGTTTAAGTCACGTCAAGACATATCGTGGAAAGTGGATTGCACCACAGGAAAGACCATATGAACAAGCTTCTAAAACATATTGATATGTGACATGAAGACAAACACATCAATAGCAATGAGCAAGTCAAATCAGCATCTCACAACAAATTTCAGCACTTAACAGCCGCATGCACTTTTGCAAGAGAGATTAACATGGAAATATGACACCAAACATGACTGCTACAGCAACCATCATGTAGAGCACTTCACAATGAACATTTTGACATCTCATATGCTCCATTTGGACCAACATGCACAAAGTTATCAACACCACAAGCATGCAATAAAATTACAGATAACATCAGTTTTAAACATATAGCACTTTTGCAACGATGATTAGGTCATCAAGATGAACTCAAACAAGCATGTCATAGTGGAACAAAATGAAGAGCATATCATAACGAACATCTATACATATCATTCACTCCATTTGGACCAACATGCACAAAGTTATCACATCTCAAACATGGCAACAAATTTACACAGACAACTAGTTACAGCCACATGCACTCTTGCCATGAAGATTAAGTTAACAAGATGAACTCTAACATGCATGAAACTGGTACTACCATGTAGAGCACGATGAGATGAACGTTTCGACATATCATACGCGCAAAACGGAGCTACGAGCACGAAGTTATTGCATGGCAAAGGAGGCAAGAAATTTACAGATTCTGGGGACTTAGAGAAAATTATACCTCCAAGAAAGTCAACTCGGGATGAGGATATCCGGGACGAGACGGAGCAGATCGGGGCGAGACGTTTGGTACGGGGAACGGGTGGATCTGGTCCAACCTCTCAGATCCGGCCAGACCCTCGCCGGAGTCGAGGAAGAAGAAGGTGGAGGCGGTGGCGGCGGCTCGCCGGAGCCGGCGAGGCGGCAGCCGGAGATCGAGGCGGGGCCGGCGGTGCCGGGGCGCGGCGGCGCCGGCGGCGGAAGTGCCGGCGGCGGGGCCGCGCGAGGTGGCGGAGGACGGTAGGGAGCCGGGGCGCGGAGGACGAAAAGAATTAGGGTTTGCACCGGATTTCGGGGGAAGAGGGCCTATTTATAGATTCTGGGAGCTAGGAAGGTCCAAATGGGGTGCGGTTTTCGCCCACACGATCACGATCCGACGATCGAGAGGATGGGAGTGGTTGTGCTGGGTTAGTGGGCTGTTGTGGAGGGGGTATTGGGCCAAAAGGAAGAGGAGCTTTTAGCCCACTAGGTTAACCGTTGGAGTATCAAACGAACTCCAAACGCGACGAAACTTGACAGGCGGCCTACACGTACCAAAACAACAATGCACGACAAGTCTCACCTCATTCCGAGAATGTTACACGGCCACATACGAAAGAAGGACTCGGAGGTGCTACGGGCACGTGTGTGAGTGTCGGAACTCGAAACGGGCAACGGGAAGAAACGAGTGTGACCGGTTGCAAGTGACAACACGAATGCAATGCAATGCACATGATAACATGACATGGATGGAATGCACACACGCACGCAACAAAACGAAGAAACCCGAAATGAAAGAAGAGCCCAGAATGGAATTGATGAAGTCAACATTTCATATATTGCCATAAATGGAAGGTATCACATATGGGGTGTTACAAACTCTCCTACACTACAAAAAGATCTCGTCCCAAGATCTAGGACTGGAAGAAGGAAGGATACTCGGAACGAAGGTGATCTTCTCGTTCCCATGTAGCTTCTCGGTCAGTATGGTGTGACCACTTCACTTTCAAGAACTTGATGGACTTGTTGCGGGTCTTGCGCTCAGTTTCTTCAAGAATAGCAACAGGGTGCTCACGATAAGACAAGTGTTGTTGAAGATCAATCTCCTCGAATGGAATTGTGCGTTCAGGTGTCTTGAAGCACTTGCGGAGTTGAGACACGTGAAACACATCATGAACATTTGCAAAGTTGGAGGGAAGCTCGAGTTGGTAGGCTAGATCGCCTCTTTTGCCAAGAATCTTGAAAGGGCCCATGTATCTCGGAGCAAGCTTTCCTTTGATACCAAATCTTTGGGTTCCTTTCATAGGAGAAACACGGAGATAGACATGAACTCCAATGTCGAAAGCCAAATCACGATGCTTGCCGTCATAGTAGCTCTTTTGACGCGATTGAGCGGCTTTGAGATTCTCACGTATGACTTTGCACATTTCTTCGGCTTCTGAGATCAAATCACTACCAAGAAGTTGACGTTCACCAGTCTCGGACCAGTTGAGCGGGGTACGACACTTTGTGCCATAGAGGATTTCAAAAGGAGCTTTACCGGCACTTTCTTGGAAACTGTTGTTGTAAGAGAATTCGGCAAACGGGAGACAATCTTCCCACTTCATGCCAAAATAGATGACACAAGCTCTCAGCATGTCTTCGAGGATCTGGTTCACTCTTTCGACTTGACCACTAGTCTGAGGGTGAAACGCAGTGCTGAAGCGAATTTTAGTGCCCATGGCTGACTGAAAGGAGTCCCAAAACTTGGATGTGAACAAACTTCCACTGTCCGAGGAGATGACTTGAGGAATGCCATGCAACAAAACAATTCTGGAGGTGTACAACTCTGCCAACTGAGCTGCATTGATGGATTCTTTGACGGGAAGGAAGTGAGCTACTTTATTTAGCTTGTCAATCACTACAAAGATAACATCATTCCCCTTCTTGGACTTAGGAAACCCAGTGACGAAATCCATCTCAATGTGATCGAATTTCCACTCCGGAATAGGTAGAGGTTGAAGGAGACCGGCTGGACGTTGATGCTCTGCCTTCACTCTTTTGCAGACATCACATTCATTAACGAATTGGACAATCTCCCTTTTCATTCGAGTCCACCAGTACGATTGCTTGAGGTCTTGGTACATCTTGGAACTCCCGTGATGAATTGACAGGAGGGAGTCATGTGCTTCGTTCATTATGAGCTCCTGAGATCACCCTTGGGAACCACAATTTTGTCCTCAAAGAACAAGGTGTCTTTCTCATCAACGCGATAGCACTTGTACTTGGGAGTAACCTTAGCAATACCATGTTTCACTTTCTGCACCATAGCATCACTTAGTTGGGCCTCACGGATCTGATCTTCCAAGGTAGGAGCAACTTGAAGGTTTGCAAGAAAGCCTTGCGGGACAACTTGGAGGTTGAGCTTCCTGAATGATTCACAAAGTTCAGGCTGGAACGATTTGAGAAGGAGACTGTTGCAATATGCCTTTTTGCTCAAGGCATCTGCAATGACATTGGCCTTGCCAGGTCTGTACTCAATGCTTGGATCATATTCTTGAATCATCTCAACCCAACGAGTCTGGCGAAGGTTAAGGTTTGGCTGTGTGAAGATGTACTTCAAGCTCTTGTGATCAGTGAAGATGTCCACTTTTCTGCCCAATAGAAGGTGTCTCCGCGTGATCAAGGCATGTACAACTACTGCTAGCTCGAGATCATGTGTGGGGTAATTCTTCTCATTTGGTTTCAACTGACGAGAAGTGTATGCCACAATCTTCTTGTCTTGCACGAGAACACCACCAAGTCCTTGTAAAGAACAAAAAGACTTCATAGGGCTTGGACTCATCCGGAGGAGTAAGAACCGAAGCAGAAATGAGCTTCTCTTTGAGTGTTTTGAATGCCACATCACAATCAGGAGTCCAGTTGTACTTGACATTTTTCTGCAACAGGTTGGAAAGAGGCTTGGCAATCTTGGAGAAGTTCTCAACGAACCTTCTGCAATAGCTAGCAAGACCAAGGAAGCTTCGGAGTTGCTTGCCATTCTGCGGGGGTTCCCAGTTGACAATAGCTTCAACTTTTTCGGGGTTCACAGAAATACCCTCAGCAGAGATGATATGGCCAAGATATAAGACCTTATCCAGCCAAAACTCACATTTGGAGAACTTCGCATAGAACTTGTGTTCACGGAGCCTGTCCAAGACCAAACGGAGGTGCCTGGCATGGTCTTCTTCATTCTTGGAGAATACCAAGATATCATCAATATAGACAAGAACAAATTCATTGGTGTAGGGGTTGAATATGAAGTGCATCATCCTCGAGAAAGTGGGTGGAGCATTTGCGAGGCCGAAAGACATGACCGTGTATTAATGGGAGACATAGCTTGTTCTGAATGCGGTCTTGTGAATATCTTCTTCACGGATACGAATCTGATGGTAACCCATCCGGAGATCGAGCTTTGAGAACACCTTTGCTCCTTTGAGTTGCTCGAACAATTCATTGATATTGGGGAGCGGATACTTGTTCTTTATTGTCTTCTTGTTCAATGGCCGGTAATCAACGCAAAGGCGTTCCGTGCCATCCTTCTTCTTGACAAATAGAACACCACAGCCCCAAGGATAAGTACTAGGCCTGATTAGACCCATACGTTCTTGCTCATCGAGTTGTTTCTTCAGCTCCTTCAACTCATCAGGAGAAAGCTTGTACGGACGCCGACATGCTGGCTCAGTACCGGGTTCGAGTTCAATGACGAATTCAACTTGACGATGTGGAGGCATGCCTGGAAGCTCTTCAGGGAAAACATCTTCATATTCATTAACCACCGGAATCTGAGAAATGGCATTAAAATCTCTCCCTTGTCATTGAGAGAGAATAGCCTGATTGTGTTATCTCGAAAGGCGAAGATAATCACGTCTTCGTCAGGATGAGTAAGCTTGACTTCCTTATTTGCACAATCAATGTTTGCATCATGCTTGGAGAGCCAATCCATCCCAAGAATAAGATCAATGTCTGAGTTGCCAAGAACAACCAGAGAAACCAGAAAACTGTAATCACCCATGTGAATAGATATGTCCGGAGTAAACATGCTAGAATGCATTCGTTTTCCCGGAGAAAAAATTGATAACTCCCTTGGCAAAGCTTCGGTTTGAAAATTGTGCTTCGATGCAAATGGGTGAGATATGAAAGAGCATGATGCACCCGAATCAAACAAGACTTTTGCAGGAATAGAGTTAACTGGAAGATTACCAAGTATCACATCTGAATAATTCTCTGCTTGAGCTGCATTCATGAGATTCACGCTTGATGCCTTGGGATTATGCTTGACAATAGCGGTGCTGACAGGTGGAGGGGGCGGAAGGCCTTTGAGTACACTTGTTAGCATAGTGACCCTTCTGGCCACACTTATTGCAAATCACTTCTGAGAGAGGCCGGTGATAAGGACCACTTGACTTCGAAGCTTGAAACTGAGTCTTGGACTGATTGCTTGGGTTGGGTGGGTGGGATAAACCACGACCACTAGAGTGCTTGTTGTTGTTTGGAGGACGGAGCACTGGAGGAGGCGGAAGCCAGAACTTCTGCTGCTTTGCAACCACTTGGGAAGAAGAGGAGGAGTGAACAACATCTCTGATTCTCTGACGCCCGAAGACCGACGTCCCAGAAGATTCCAGAAGATTCCAGAAGATTCCAGATGTTCCGGGTTGCCCGTGTGTTTCTTTTGAGCTCGTGTTATTTATTTATTTGCATTGCATCATATCATCATGCCATCATCTCATTAATTTTTTTGCAACCAAATAAATCGTGTGGACTTTCGATCCATTTAAATCGAGGGAAGGTGTCTTCTCTTTAAAACATATAAAAGCCTCTCAATATTTAGGGAGCTATATTTATTAATTATTCCATTGTTGGAATTACCCCAACACACTTGCATATTTCCCCATGCCTTGTCTTCGCATTCCTGGCCTCAAACCTCCCTTTATTTCTTTTTCTCGTTCATCGAGGTTCCTCCAAAAACCCCTCCAATAATTTTATTAAATTCTTTACATTTTGCGGGTCCAGGAAATTTTGACCTCATGTCCAAATTCCTTCCCTAACCTCTTTTACTTTCCTTCTCTTCTTTATTGTTTTTTTTAAATAATCCGAGGCATCCCAGCCTTTTGTTTTTCTCCTCCTGGCCCAACTCCCTTCTCCTCCCCTCTAGGCCCATCTCCTTCCTCCCTCCTTGGCCCAAGGCCATTCTGGCCCAGGCGCCTCGGCCTTTGGCCCACTGGCCCGTAGCTTCCCCTAACCCTAACCCAACCGCAGCATCGCTCCCCCGATCCCTCGCTCTCCCCATTTCCCTTCCCCGCCACCAGCGCTCTCTCTGCCGATCCCATCGCTCGCCCGAGCCTCTCCCTTCTCCCTCGATCTCCCTTTCTCTCGCTCGCTCCCAGTGCCCGACAGGCCCCGCTCTGCCTCCGCTTCCTTCGCCTCTGCCCGAGCCCACTCCTCCGCCACCCTCCTCGAGCAAGCCACCGAGGCCGAGCCCTGCGCAGCGCCGCACCCCTCGCCCCAGGAGCCCCGGCGACTCCTTCTCCAGGTGGCCGCGCCGCCGCGGCACTTCTCCTGCGCGCCTCGTGCCGACCCGCTCCCGTCCTCGAGGCCTCAGGCCTTCCTCGAGCCAGAGTCCCGAGCCCCGTCGCCGTCCTGCGCGCCTGGGATGCGCGTTCCCGAGCCGCGACCCTGCTTCTCCCTCCCGTCGCCCCAGGCGACGCACCCCTCCGGCCAGGGCGCCGCTCGGCTCCTTCTTCCGGCCGCGCAGCCGCGACGCCCGAGGCCCTCCGTCTTCACCTGCAGCGCCATGGCGCCCCTACACTAGGCCCTCGCAGCGCCCTGGTGCGTCCTCCAAGCATCGAGGCCACGGCCTCAGGACTTCCGCAGCACCTCGTCCAGCGCCGGCCAGAGGCCCCTCCTCCATCTTCAGCTCGACCGCGCCATGGTGCTCCACTCTCCCCGCAGCGCGAGCCGCCCGCCGCTCCTCCTCGCTGTTCCGTGCCGTGCTGTAGTTTTGTGTTGTTATGTGTTGCTTCTGTTGACTTGACAGATGACCGAACGAGTACCCGGCGAACCGACCAAGTACCTCTTCGAAACAAGTTCCTCTACGTATGCACCCGTTCATCTACGGAAAAACGACCAAGTTCCACTACTTCCACTACCGTCGCAAACGGGAACCCCCAAGTACCACGACGACCCGAACCGCTACGAACGTGTACGACTCCGAAACGAGAACGACTACACGTGACGACGATGCGTCAAGTACCACTACCGTCGACAAGACCGAGACCGGCAAGTTCCACGACGTGACAAGTACCTCTCCGAACGGGATGTGAACGACTACACGTGTACCTCTACGGGAACGACTACTTCCCTCTACGGCCGTGTACAACTACTTCCTCTACTTCCCCTACATTCCTCGACGAACTCGAACCGTCCCGAAACGAGTGTTTCGAAGGTGTAACCCCGAGACGTGACCCGTGTGTTGCTTGTGTTGTATGAAATGTCTGCCTTGTGTGCTTCGTGCCGTTTTCGTCCTTTTGTCACGTTCCTCGGTTGCCTTGTCGCCGACTCGTGGGAACCCGGCAACGGGATCACCCCATCATCTCGTTTGACTCACCCACGCCACCTATCGTTTGCACCGGACTCTCTACGAGAAACCGGAACCGAGTTGTTGCCGTGGCATCATTTCGGATCGTTGTCGTGGCACCCTTTCTTCCCCCACGGTGACAAATACTTCATATCCTCTTATGTCAACTTTTAATAATAATTGCATAAACTTGATCTTGTCATCCGCATCATGTTAATAACACTAAAATGCTTAATTGTTGTTTGCTTATAATTATTAAACATGCTCATGGGGATTTTCCGGATATGTTGTTGTTATTCTCCGGCCTCATTTAAATTGCCTAAATAGTGTAGTTTATTTATGCTTCACCTCTTGCTATGTTAAAAACAATTAATCTTGTCTTGTAATTAAATGAGAGTCAACTAAATAATTAAATGTGGTGTTTCGTCAATATGCAACCCGTTGCATATTGATCTCCACTTAACTTGTAGTATTTGTTTGTGCTCTTGCCATGCCATGCATATTTAAACCGGACATGCATCATACTTGTTTGTGCATCGTATGCCATGTTAATGATTGTGTGTTTACCGTGTTGTTTGTTTTCTTTCCGGTTGCTTCTCTTGTTAGCTTCGGTTCCGTTCCGGAGTTGTGAGGTTTCTCTCATCCGTGTTGCTTCGTCTCCTTCTTGGATCCATTCTTCTCCCTTGTGGAATCCCAGGCAAGATGACCGAACCCGGATACCATTACTATCTTTGCCTATTGCTAGTAGTTCCGCTCTATAGTTTTGCCTCGATGCCCATGTCTTTCTTGTCAGCCTCCTACTTGTAACCATTGCCTTGTTTAACCACCCTACCTATGCAAACCGTTGCTTGGCTAAGTACGCTTCGCTCAGCCCCTCTTATAGCATTGTTAGTTGCAGGTGAAGATTGAAGATGCTTGCTTCATGTTGAAGTTTGGTTGGGTTATATCACACTATATAAATGCTTAAAAATGAAATCATCTATATACTGGCAAGGGTGGAAGGCTAAGCCTTTTGCTTGGTGATTTGTTCCACTCATGCTGTTAGGAACCGTATAAACCGGTGTTATGTTCCTTGATTTTGCGTTCCTAACACGGTTGGGGTGTATGGGACCCCCTTGATAAACCGCTAAGTGCTAAGTCTTTTCCAGCAAGTCCCAACCTTTGGTACTATTTGCCTAATAACAAACTAATAAAAACTTGCATGTGGACTAGCTATCCCTTTTATTTTAATTCAACAACCCCGGGCCAGTGCTCCACATGAGTGTTGGTCCGAAACGGGGAGCCTGCGGGGCCACCTCGAGGAAACTCAAGGTCTGGTAAAAACCCGTAGCTTCGCCCATCCGGTCGTGTCCTGAGACTAGATACGCGCGGCTACCTATCAGGGTGTCGACACACCGGGAGGATTTGCTGGATTAGCCTTACCTTAGTTCGGTTTAACTTGAGCACGGGATTCCGAGGATACTCGAGTCTTCCCACCTATGGAGTTGCGACTTCGCGGATCGTGGGCTTGTGGTGGGCCAAGTTGGAACACCCCTGCAGGGTTTGAACTTTCGAAAGCCGTGCCCGCGGTTATGTGGCAGATGGGAGCTTGTTAATTCCGGTTGTAGATAACTTGACACAATGTTTCAATACACTACCAGCGTGTGTACCGTGACTGTCAATTTCCGAATAGGGATTCGGGAGTTCAACACGGTGGGGTTATGTTTGACCGCCTTTAGTTAGGATCACTTCGTGATCATCTCTCGACCGAGGCACTTCTCTTCTCGCTCTCTATTACGTAAGTTAGTGCTAGTTGCTGCTGCAGACTCTTGTTTGTTCCTTCACCTCTTATTCTTTCTTCAGCCTTGTCCTCTCCCAAGGCTTAAATAGTCGTGTTACCCGGGAACGGGATTGCTGAGTCCTCTGTGGCTCACAGTTACTTCACCACACCAGTTGCAGGTTCAGCCGAGTTTGATGCAGGAGTTGGATCGGTTCTTCACCCAGGAGTTCGATGAAGAGCTTGGCTGTTTGTTTGTAACGTTTCGATGTTCAGTAGTGGTTTCTACTAGGATTCGATCCTGACCTGTGGTTTTATGTTGTTTTGGTATCTTTCTTTTGGATCTTCACCCGTAGTCGGGTTGTGATGTTTTGAATGATGATTGCTTATGTATTGTATTGTGTGAAGTGGCGAGTGTAAGCCAACTATCTCCTTTTGCAATTTAATCCCTCTTTTACATGAGTTGTGCAAAGATACCAAACTTGAGATCATTCTAGGATGGGCTTATACCTTTAAGTCGTGCCTCGACACGTAGGAGGTATAGTCCCATCCTGGGCATTACAAGTTGGTATTCAGAGCCTTCTCCGACCTAGAAGCCCCCACTGAATGATCGAATCGTTGACGGTTGAGTCTAGGCACACACTGAAAACTTTTTGAGTCCTATATTATATCGGAGAGTAGGATTTCTTTGCTTCTCATCCCCTTTCTCTCAGGTGAGGACTCCTGACGATTACTTTTGTCTCTTCTTTTCTCAAAAATGCACCAATTTTTTTTTAGGATCCCGCGAGTATTCTGGGATTGTTTCGATGTTCTTGTGACAAGGATATTGTTCTCGATGCCTCCTGTTACCGAGGAGTTGAGCTTCGGGGTATCATTGACACAAGCATATCGCGGCAGTACTAAATACTTAAGACGACCGACATCGAAAATCTCTCCTATACGGCCAGTGGCAAGATAACCCCGACATCACCCAGTACTGGGGAGGTAGTTCGAGAGTATTGCCATAGCTTGTTATAGTGGATGCTTTTCGAAGGTCCGGGGTAAACAGTTTCCGAGAAAGACTGGTTATGTGTTGAAGGATGGATACACCAGGATGTAGGTTTAGAGTTGATTGCGCGGTGCTTCCCGTGTATCCCCAACACCTGATTGCATAACTGGAAACTTTCGGAAATCTATAGGTGGGTTCATCTAGTAGTTCTAGGCATTCTTCCAATGGATGCTCGATATGAAGTTCGGGGTTCTACATTGAGTGAAGTGGTTTTATGGACTTGTTCTGATCGGGAGTTGCATCTTAAAGGATCCTTGGCTATGCTGATCCGGGGATTGCAAAACCCTTTTGTAACACGTTCCATGAGCTTTCAGCACGAAAATGTCGAACGAAGCTTCTACCTTGTATTTGTTCTATCTGATCCTTGTTCCTTTTTATTTATCTTTTGTTCTTCCAAGTAGCTTCTCGTCAAGTTGATGTACCTGCGGAATTCATTCGTCCAATTCTCTGTTCGAATGATATTGTGAAGATCATGTTGCATATCTATCCTTTATTTTTGTTTTGATTCTGGTATTCGAGTTGCTTCGATGTCAAATGTTGATTCCATACCTTTCCTAATTGGTGTTCTCATATTTCTATGGGAGTGCTAATTCCTCTTGATCATCAAGATGGTCATGTTAAATTCTTCTCAATCGGCGTCCTTTTCTTCGAGTTAATCAGATCTTTTCATCATCTGCAAGATCAACTCTCAGTCTTTTCTCAACGGTGTATGTTTCATTCACCCCAAGTTGTCTTTGTTTTTCCCACCCTCCCACCCTTCTTCTTCTTGGAGCCAGAAATTCTTAAATGAAATATCCATTTTATTCATGTGATGTTTCTTCATTCTTTTCCTTCAATGTTCTTATCCGGTGATTTATCGTGAAGATGCTCAAGAGCTTCAAGTTCATCATTCTTTTCTTCTCTAATTCTACCGGTGGATGTAATTCAAGATTTTGGTGTTGATCTTATCCTTTTTCCTCATTTCACAATGCTTTCTTATTCCGGTGCACCAATTAATCATTCTCCTCTTGCTATTCATATCCGGAGTGCTGAAGATTCATAATTCCATTCTTAATCCGTTCAAGCTATTTTGAGCTTTGTCTCCTTATTCAAGCCATTTAATTCAACCGGTGCAATATCTCTTAAGCAATCCTTTTCAACGGTGATTTCTTTGAGTGGGCCCTAACCCACAGGTCTTTTCCGAGGATCTTACCTGACTCTTCTTTTTCCGGAGAATTCTTTTAAAAGTGTGACGTAAGAATGATTTCAATCAGTCACAGTCCTTCTCCAAGATCGCGTTCAATTCTCTTTCATCATTGGTTCAACCTTTTTAATTCTTCATTCCGGAGTGCTCAACAATTCTTCATGACAATTCTCGTCTTCTTTCTCAACATCTGAAGACCGGAGAAGTGTTTCTCTTAATTCTTGGCCCTTCTCTTGAAGATTCGTGGTTCTAGCTTCATGCCATCCTCATTATTGTTTCGATTGTGTGGAATTATTTTCATACCATCTGAAGCATTTCATGAATTCTTTCCTTGTGTTCCTCCGAAGGCCATCATTTCAGCATATTTCTTCGTTCTTAGTTTTCAACTTCGTCCTCAAAATATACTTCATTGATGTCTCTTCGTTCGTCTCACTATTCTTCCCGGTGATTCATTCTTTTATATTCAATCAATTTCAATTCTTACGGTGGTTCTTTCAAGATTCCTCTTCCGTTGTTATCTTTTTAATTCTTTTGTTCTTTTCATAATCCTACAGGTGAGTCGTTCAAGACTTTACCCAAGCTTGTGCTAGATCTCTCTTTAATTCCTTGCAACGAGAATAAGTAGTATGCCAAATCCTTTGGTTGTCATCAATTTAAATTGGTGAAGGAGATGCATAACATAATTCTTATTCTTATCCCTTCAAGGTGATTAATCCCTTCCTTCGGAGCTTGTTCATCATATCATATTCTCGGTTCTTAATTCTTCATCTTGTTTTCGGAGCTCCAAGTTATTTCAATTATCATTTCAACCTCCATCTAATTCATCGCAGGCGTTGAGTCTTATTCTTTTCATCTTCCACTTCTCATGCTTTCATTACCGGAGTACTCATGGTGGTTCTTCATCATTTAATTCATCCTTGAAGTCTTCATCAAGATTCTTGTTGGAGCTTAAGCATTCTTCATCATGCATTCCAATTGCAATCCTTTCTACCTTATCTTTTCTGATGGTGTTATGTCATTTTTGGAAATTCCTTCATGTTTCATGATTCACAAGTTGTCAGGAATGAGATAATTAAAACCATCATTTCTTTCTCTTTAGGAGATCCTTCCAACCCCTCCTTTTATCTCTTGGAGTTATCCTGGGTTATATTTCACCTAAAAGCTTTCTTTGAGAATTGTTGATAATTATGGTGCTTATAAATGACCCAAATTCTTCATTTATCATTCCGGTGAAATAAGTTTTTCATCTCCTTGTTGACCTCAATCCAATCAATTGTTTTCCAATAGTGGTTGGTTGTCACCTCTTAGTTTTGAGATGTATTCTATAAGCCCACTTCGAGCTTATTCTTTTCGTTGTTGTTTTCCCAACAGCTCCGTTCAGCCCTTCTTTGTAAGGATGTTTTTCATATTCATTCGTGGGAGAAGTTGTCATTTTCTTCTCCGTTCATTTCTTTCATTGAACTATATGCTATTCTTTCATTCCGGAGGCTTTGTAATGTTGCTCTCTCTTTAACCATCATCTCGTTTTATCGAGATCATGTTCTTTCCCTTGCTTATCATTTAACCGGAGCGTTGTGTCCTTCCTTCTAGTTCTCTCATCTTATCAAGTTTTGCCTATATTTTAACCAGAGTGCTGTCTGAATCTTTCTTAACCTTGTGCCATTCTTTCAATTATTTCGGAGGCAATATGTTGTTGTTTTCATCAAGTATCACTCCATCTCCTCTAGTTCTTGTTAATTCCTTCCATTTTCAGACGGAGTGCTGTCCAAATTCTGTCATTCTTATTCCTTGGCTATACCATTGCAGTTTCATATTCTTTTGGTTCGTAAGCTCTCCTTTCATGTCTTTCAACCTTAAGGGTTCTCGTAATGCTCCTTGTTCCTCCTTTTCCAACGGAGTGTTTCATCTTCGTTCATCTCCGTTATATTCTTCTTTTCAACTTGTCTAACCTCTCAAGGTTCCTTGGTTTCACTCGTCTGTCGAAGAAGCAACTTTGTTTTACCTCTTCCCCTTCCGTTTTTACCCGGTGATATCTCTAGGATCTCGGGTCGAGATCCTCTGTTAGTGTGGGAGAGTTGTGACGCCCGAAGACCGACGTCCCAGAAGATTCCAGAAGATTCCAGAAGATTCCAGATGTTCCGGGTTGCCCGTGTGTTTCTTTTGAGCTTGTGTTATTTATTTTTTTGCATTGCATCATATCATCATGCCATCATCTCATTATTTTTTTTGCAACCAAATAAATCGTGTGGACTTTCGATCCATTTAAATCGAGGGAAGGTGTCTTCTCTTTAAAACATATAAAAGCCTCTCAATATTTAGGGAGCTATATTTATTAATTATTCCATTGTTGGAATTACCCCAACACACTTGCATATTTCCCCATGCCTTGTCTTCGCATTCCTGGCCTCAAACCTCCCTTTATTTCTTTTTCTCGTTCATCGAGGTTCCTCCAAAAACCCCTCCAATAATTTTATTAAATTCTTTACATTTTGCGGGTCCAGGAAATTTTGACCTCATGTCCAAATTCCTTCCCTAACCTCTTTTACTTTCCTTCTCTTCTTTATTGTTTTTTTTAAATAATCCGAGGCAGCCCAGCCTTTTGTTTTTCTCCTCCTGGCCCAACTCCCTTCTCCTCCCCTCTAGGCCCATCTCCTTCCTCCCTCCTTGGCCCAAGGCCATTCTGGCCCAGGCGCCTCGGCCTTTGGCCCACTGGCCCGCAGCTTCCCCTAACCCTAACCCAACCGCAGCATCGCTCCCCCGATCCCTCGCTCTCCCCGTTTCCCTTCCCCGCCGCCAGCGCTCTCTCTGCCGATCCCATCGCTCGCCCGAGCCTCTCCCTTCTCCCTCGATCTCCCTTTCTCTCGCTCGCTCCCAGTGCCCGACAGGCCCCGCTCTGCCTCCGCTTCCTTCGCCTCTGCCCGAGCCCACTCCTCCGCCACCCTCCTCGAGCAAGCCACCGAGGCCGAGCCCCGCGCACCGCCGCACCCCTCGCCCCAGGAGCCCCGGCGACTCCTTCTCCAGGTGGCCGCGCCGCCGCGGCACTTCTCCTGCGCGCCTCGTGCCGACCCGCTCCCGTCCTCGAGGCCTCAGGCCTTCCTCGAGCCAGAGTCCCGAGCCCCGTCGCCAACCTGCACGCCTGGGATGCGCGTTCCCGAGCCGCGACCCTGCTTCTCCCTCCCGTCGCCCCAGGCGTCGCACCCCTCCGGCCAGGGCGCCGCTCGGCTCCTTCTTCCGGCCGCGCAGCCGCGACGCCCGAGGCCCTCCGTCTTCACCTGCAGCGCCATGGCGCCCCTGCACTAGGCCCTCGCAGCGCCCTGGTGCGTCCTCCAAGCATTGAGGCCACGGCCTCAGGACTTCCGCAGCACCTCGTCCAGCGCCGGCCAGAGGCCCCTCCTCCATCTTCAGCTCGACCGCGCCATGGTGCTCCACTCTCCCCGCAGCGCGAGCCGCCCGCCGCTCCTCCTCGCTGTTTCGTGCCGTGCTGTAGTTTTGTGTTGTTATGTGTTGCTTCTGTTGACTTGACAGATGACCGAACGAGTACCCGGCGAACCGACCAAGTACCTCTTCGAAACAAGTTCCTCTACGTATGCACCCGTTCATCTACGGAAAAACGACCAAGTTCCACTACTTCCACTACCGTCGCAAACGGGAACCCCCAAGTACCACGACGACCCGAACCGCTACGAACGTGTACGACTCCGAAACAAGAACGACTACACGTGACGACGATGCGTCAAGTACCACTACCGTCGACAAGACCGAGACCGGCAAGTTCCACGACGTGACAAGTACCTCTCCGAACGGGATGTGAACGACTACACGTGTACCTCTACGGGAACGACTACTTCCCTCTACGGCCGTGTACAACTACTTCCTCTACTTCCCCTACATTCCTCGACGAACTCGAACCGTCCCGAAACGAGTGTTTCGAAGGTATAACCCCGAGACGTGACCCGTGTGTTGCTTGTGTTGTATGAAATGTCTGCCTTGTGTGCTTCGTGCCGTTTTCGTCCTTTTGTCACGTTCCTCGGTTGCCTTGTCGCCGACTCGTGGGAACCCGGCAACGGGATCACCCCATCATCTCGTTTGACTCACCCACGCCACCTATCTTTTGCACCGGACTCTCTACGAGAAACCGGAACCGAGTTGTTGTCGTGGCATCATTTCGGATCGTTGCCGTGGCACCCTTTCTTCCCCCACGGTGACAAATACTTCATATCCTCTTATGTCAACTTTTAATAATAATTGCATAAACTTGATCTTGTCATCCGCATCATGTTAATAACACTAAAATGCTTAATTGTTGTTTGCTTATAATTATTAAACATGCTCATGGGGATTTTCCGGATATGTTGTTGTTATTCTCCGGCCTCATTTAAATTGCCTAAATAGTGTAGTTTCTTTATGCTTCACCTCTTGCTATGTTAAAAACAATTAATCTTGTCTTGTAATTAAATGAGAGTCAACTAAATAATTAAATGTGGTGTTTCGTCAATATGCAACCCGTTGCATATTGATCTCCACTTAACTTGTAGTATTTGTTTGTGCTCTTGCCATGCCATGCATATTTAAACCGGACATGCATCATACTTGTTTGTGCATCGTATGCCATGTTAATGATTGTGTGTTTACCGTGTTGTTTGTTTTCTTTCCGGTTGCTTCTCTTGTTAGCTTCGGTTCTGTTCCGGAGTTGTGAGGTTTCTCTCATCCGTGTTGCTTCGTCTCCTTCTTGGATCCGTTCTTCTCCCTTGTGGAATCCCAGGCAAGATGACCGAACCTGGATACCATTACTATCTTTGCCTATTGCTAGTAGTTCCGCTCTATAGTTTTGCCTCGATGCCCATGTCTTTCTTGTCAGCCTCCTACTTGTAACCATTGCCTTGTTTAACCACCCTACCTATGCAAACCGTTGCTTGGCTAAGTACGCTTCGCTCAGCCCCTCTTATAGCATTGTTAGTTGCAGGTGAAGATTGAAGATGCTTGCTTCATGTTGAAGTTTGGTTGGGTTATATCACACTATATAAATGCTTAAAAATGAAATCATCTATATACTGGCAAGGGTGGAAGGCTAAGCCTTTTGCTTGGTGATTTGTTCCACTCATGTCGTTAGGAACCGTATAAACCGGTGTTATGTTCCTTGATTTTGCGTTCCTAACACGGTTGGGGTGTATGGGACCCCCTTGATAAACCGCTAAGTGCTAAGTATTTTCCAGCAAGTCCCAACCTTTGGTACTATTTGCCTAATAACAAACTAATAAAAACTTGCATGTGGACTAGCTATCCCTTTTATTTTAATTCAACAACCCCGGGCCAGTGCTCCACATGAGTGTTGGTCCGAAACGGGGAGCCTGCGGGGCCACCTCGAGGAAACTCAAGGTCTGGTAAAAACCCGTAGCTTCGCCCATCCGGTCGTGTCCTGAGACTAGATACGCGTGGCTACCTATCAGGGTGTCGACACGCCGGGAGGATTTGCTGGATTAGCCTTACCTTAGTTCGGTTTAACTTGAGCACGGGATTCCGAGGATACTCGGGTCTTCCCACCTATGGAGTTGCGACTTCGCGGATCGTGGGCTTGTGATGGGCCAAGTTGGAACACCCCTGCAGGGTTTGAACTTTCGAAAGCCGTGCCCGCGGTTATGTGGCAGATGGGAGCTTGTTAATTCCGGTTGTAGATAACTTGACACAATGTTTCAATACACTACCAGCGTGTGTACCGTGACTGTCAATTTCCGAATAGGGATTCGGGAGTTGAACACGGTGGGGTTATGTTTGACCGGCTTTAGTTAGGATCACTTCGTGATCATCTCTCGACCGAGGCACTTCTCTTCTCGCTCTCTATTACGTAAGTTAGTGCTAGTTGCTGCTGTAGACTCTTGTTTGTTCCTTCACCTCTTATTCTTTCTTCAGCCTTGTCCTCTCCCAAGGCTTAAATAGTCGTGTTACCCGGGAACGGGATTGCTGAGTCCTCTGTGGCTCACAGTTACTTCACCACACCAGTTGCAGGTTCAGCCGAGTTTGATGCAGGAGTTGGATCGGTTCTTCACCCAGGAGTTCGATGAAGAGCTTGGCTGTTTGTTTGTAACGTTTCGATGTTCAGTAGTGGTTTCTACTAGGATTCGATCCTGACCTGTGGTTTTATGTTGTTTTGGTATCTTTCTTTTGGATCTTCACCCGTAGTCGGGTTGTGATGTTTTGAATGATGATTGCTTATGTATTGTATTGTGTGAAGTGGCGAGTGTAAGCCAACTATCTCCTTTTGCAATTTAATCCCTCTTTTACATGAGTTGTGCAAAGATACCAAACTTGAGATCATTCTAGGATGGGCTTATACCTTTAAGTCGTGCCTCGACACGTAGGAGGTATAGTCCCATCCTGGGCATTACAGATTCTCTTTTTGGAAGCTTCAACCATGAGCTGGGCTGCCTCTTGCTTAAGAGCCATGTTATAAAATTGATCAAATTCATCCGGCTTGAACAAGGTGAGAGCTAGTTGGAGTTCATCCTTCAGGCCACCATGAAACTGATAAATCTTGCTCTTGGCATCTGGGATGTCTTGCTTGGCATAGTGAGCGAGATTCTGGAACTTGACATTGTATTGATAGACGGACATGGTGCCTTGCTTCAGGTTGCGGAATTGCTCACGCATGCCTTCAATGACACTAGTTGGAATGTGGTGAGAGCGGAAATCCTTGCAGAAGTCAGTCCACGAGATCTCACGTCCACCTCTGGAATCTTTGTAATGTTGCCACCAATCAGCAGCTTGACCTTTGAGTTGGAAGGCGGCAAACTTGACATAATCCTCAGGTCTCATGTTACTGCATTCAAAATGCTTTTTGATGTCTGTTATCCACTCCTCAGCATCTAGCGGATCCACACAGTAATTGAAGGACTTCGGTTGGTTTGCCAGGAATTGGTTGAGGGTTGCAAAGTGAGGTTGTTTGAACAGATTGCCTTGGCCTTGGTTCCCATGACCACCTTGGTTTGCTTGGTTGGCTTGAATGTTTTGCATCATTTGCATAAGCATTTAGGTGTTCTGGTTGGTCGCTTGCATAATTGCTCTCCAGGCCTCACACGGAGGAGGAGGGGAAGGAGGACGTTCAGGAACTTCTTCACCCTCTGGGTTAGCATTGGGAACCTTCTTAGGAGCCATCCTGAATGAGATGACAACTATTAGCCATTGATTGAAAATATATAACCTGAATCAACGGCTAGAAATTGTAACATAAGTCTTCACAAGAACATTCACACAAGATGAACGAATGTATTCCATAGCTTAATGATACAAAAATCTTCTCGAGAGGCCACTTGGGAGAACAAAAGGTAAATAAAAACAACAAGGAGCAGATAGAACAAATACAAGATAGAAGCTTCGTTCCACATGTTCATGTTGTAAGCTCATGGAACGTGTTACAAAAGGGTTTTGCAATCCCCGGATCAACATAGCCAAGAACCCTTTAAGATGCAACTCCCGATTGGAACAACGCCCATAAAACCTCTTCACTTGATGTTGAACCCCGAACTCCATATCATGCATTCGTTGGAAGAATACCTACGAGCTACTATAAAAACCCACCTATTAATTTCTGAAGGTTTCCGGTTATGCAATCCGGTGTTGGGGATACAGGAGAAGCACCGCGGACTCAACTCTAATCCTACATCCAGTTGTATCCATCCTTCAACACATAACCAGTCATCCTCGGAAACTGTTTACCTCGGACCTTCGAAACGCATCTGCTATACAAGCTATGGAAATACTCCCGAACTACCTCCCCAGTACTGGGTGATGTCGGGGTTATCTCACCACTAACCGCATAGAAGAGTTTTCGATGTCGGACGCCTTAAGTATTCTAGAACCACTGCGATACATTTGTGACGACAACACCTAGGAGCTCAACTCCCCGAGACACTGCCACAACCCCTAAATGACAGGAGGCATCGAGAACAATGTTCTCGTCACAAAGATATCGGAACAATCCAAACAATACTCGCGTGATCCTAAAAAAAATTTAGTGAATTTTTGAGAGTAGAAGAGATAGAACATCGTCAAAAGTCCTCACCAGAGCGATGAAGGGATGAGGAGTAAAAAGTAATCCTACTCCCCGATATATATATAGGACTCAAAATATTTTTTATGTGTATGTGTGCCTAGACTCAACCGTCAATGATTTGATCAATCAGTGGGGGCTCCTAGGTCGGAGAAGGCTCTGAATACCAACTTGTAATGCCCAGTATGTGACCATGCCTCCCACATGTCGAGGCATGACTTAAAGGCATAAGCACATACTAGAATGATCTCAAGTATGGTATCTTTGCACAACTCATGTAAAAGAGGGATGAAAATGTAAAAGAGTAGTTGGCTTACACTCCCCACGTCACACAATGTAATACATTAACATACATCATCCAAAACATCAGAGTCCGACTACGGACGAAGATCCAAATGAAAGATACCATAAATAAAGCAACACAAGGTCTGATCGCCCCTAGTAGAAGCCACTACTGATCGTCGGGATAAGACACATAGTAACGTCCACGTTCTTCGTCGAACTCCTAGTACAGCTCTGTCCCATCACCTGTATAGTTCTCGTCGGTACCTGCATCTGGTGTTGTGTTGAATCTGTGAGCCACAGAGGACTAAGCAATCCCGAACCCGGGTAGCAATACTATCAAAGCCTTAGGTGTGGATAAGGCTTAAAACAAGGTTGCAGCAGCACTAGCACTAGCTTACGTGTTTAGAGAAAGAAGAGAAAGTGCCAACGATCAACAAAGTGATCACGAAGTGATACTATCTAAGCACGTCAAACATAGCCCACCGTGTTCACTTCCCGAACCCCTTCGGAAAATGACCGTCATGGTTACTCACGTTGGTAGTGTATTATGGTCATAGTGTCAAGTTATCTACAACCGGATATTAACAAATTCCCATCTGCCACATAACCACGGGCACGGCTTTCGAAATATCAAACCCTGCAGGGGTGTCCCAACTTAGCCCATCACAAGCTCACGATGTGCGGAGTCGCAACTCCAAGGTGGGAAGACCCGAGTATTCTCGGAATCCCGTGCTCAAGATATTCCTACATAGGTAAAACTAATCCAGCAAGACCTCCCGGCGTGCCGACACCCTGATAGTAGCCGTGCGTATCTCGTCTCAGGCCACGACCGGATGGGCGATGCTACAGGTTATACCAGATACCTCGGGTTTCCCCAAGGCGGCCCTGCAGGACCCCCAGTTTGGACCAACACTCATGAGGAGCACTGGCCCGGGTTGTTAATTAAGACCTCGGGTTTGCAACGCCCTATGTAAGTTTTAGTTATTAGGCAAATGTAAAACCAATGTTGGGCCTTGCTGGAAAAGCTTTAGCACTAAGCGGGTTATCAAGGGGGGGCCATAAACCCCAACAGTGTTAGGGACGCGAAATCAAGGAACATAACACCGGTTTAACGGCTCCTAGGGTGGGATGAGTGGAACAAAACACCAAGCAAGAGGCTTAGCCTTCCACCCATTACCAATATATAGATGATTTAGTTTAACAGTTTATATATTGTGATATCCCAACAATAACTTCATCATGAAGCAAGAATCTTCAAATCTTCTCCTGCAACTAACAATGCTATAAGAGGGGCTGAGTGATGCTTACGTAGCCAAACGATGGTTTGATAGGTGGGTGGTTAGAGAGTTTCATGGCAACAATAGGAGGGCTGACAAACAGACATAGGCATTGAGGCAATATTTAAAGAGCGAGACATCTAGCATAGGCAAAGATAGTAGTGATATCTGGGTAAGGTCATCTTGCATGTTGATTCCACGGAGGGATCGTAACCTTGCTCCTCAAACTTAGCCTCGGTAGTAACCTCGAACTCGGTCTCGGCTCCCGGCTCTACTCAACACAAGAACACAACACGACACAACATCAAACACGGTGCAATGCACAATCAACATGATGCGAGTATGATGTGCGTATGCATGCAGATACTCTTGAGCCTAAGGAGAAAATGACGGAAAAGGCCTTATCTTGGAAACCCAAGTAAGCCACTGGATAGAGGGGAAGATTTCAGTTGAAATCGATATAAAGATCACCCGAAACGGACGCACGGTTTGCAAATGGCAAGCAAAACAAAATTCACACAACACTGCAGTTTAAGGAACATGGCATCTTTAGAACAAGAAATAATTATGCTACAGCACCCAAACATGGAGACAAAGGGCATGGATGTGAAGTAGACATGATGCTTAACAAACATGAACTTAGAACACACCCAAAAACCTACTGGAACACAATTAACCAAGCATCGCAAGTTGCAATAAATTTATCCAGACTTAGTCAAAATCTGGGAAGGCATAAACATCATCACAATGCTGCCTTCGGAGGCACAAAACAACAAGCATATCAACTCCATTAAGTATATAAAGATCATGGACATATAATAGACATAGCATACATCAAACAACTCCATTGGAGCAACTCCATAGGAGGCATGGATCAATAACAACAAGTTTCACCAAATTGATCATGCTGATAAAAACCTGACAGGTAAATTTATAGCAACTTGAGAGCAAGAAATAAATAAGCTACAGCAGGCCATATATGCACACAAGGGTATGGATTGATAGAGCATAACATGGACAACAAGATATGATCATTTGGCATACTAAAGCATGCATGGATTTGAGTGGGGCATCAAGCAAACATAGCATCAGGTTTAACAGATTCCAGACTTAGCAGTTTTTTCACCAAGTATAAAACATCAACATTGGCATGGCATGTTTACAAGCTTGTTTAAGTCACTTCAAGGCATATCATGGAAAGTGGATTGCACCACATCAAAGACCATATGAATGAGCTTCTAAAACATATTGACATGTGACATGAAGACAAACACATCAATAGCAATGAGCAAGTCAAATCAGCATCTCACAACAAGTTTCAGCACTTAACAGCCACATGCACTTTTGCAGCAGAGATTAACATGGCAATATGACACCTAACATGAATGCTACAGCAATCATCATGTAGAGCACTTCAAAATGAACATTTTGACATCTCATATGCTCCATTTGGACCAACATGCACAAAGTTATCAACACCACAAGCATGCAACAAAATTACAGATAATAGCAGTTTTAAACATATATCACTCTTGCAACGATGATTAGGTCATCAAGATGAACTCAAACAAGCATGTCATAGTGGAACAAAATGAAGAGCATATCATAACGAACATCTAGACATATCATTCACTCCATTTGGACCAACATGCACAAAGTTATCACATCTCAAACATGGCAACAAATTTACATAGGCAACTAGTTACAGCCACATGCACTCTTGCCATGAAGATTAAGTTAACAATATGAACTCTAATATGCATGAAACTGGTACTAACATGTAGAGCATGATGATAAGAACGTTTCGATATATCATACGCGCAAAACGGAGCTACGATCACGAAGTTATTGCATGGCAAAGGAGGCAAGAAATTTACAGATTCTGGGGACTTAGAGAAAATTATACCTTCGAGAAAGTCAACTCGGGATGAGGATATCCGGGACGAGACGGAGCGGATCGGGGCGAGGCATTTGGTACGGGGAACGGGTGGATCTGGTCCAACCTCTCAGATCCGGCCGGACCCTCGCCGGAGTCGAGGAAGAAGAAGGCGGAGGCGGTGGCGGCGGCTAGCCGGAGCCGGCGAGGCGGCGGCCGAAGGTCGAGGTGGGGCTGGTGGTGTCGGGGCGCGGCGGCGCCGGCGGCGGGGCCACGCGAGGTGGCGGAGGACGGCGTGGAGCCGGGGCGCGGAGGACGAAAAAATTAGGGTTTGCACCGGATTTCAGGGGAAGAGGGCCTATTTATAGATTCTGGGAGCTAGGAAGGTCCAAATGGGGTGCGGTTTTCGCCCACACGATCACGATCCGACGACCGAGAGGATGGGAGTGGTTGTGCTAGGATAGTGGGCTGTTATGGAGGTGGTCTTGGGCCAAAAGGAAGAGCAGCTTTTTTCCCACTAGCTTAACCGTTGGAGTATCAAACGAACTCCAAATGCGACGAAACTTGACAGGCGGCCTACACCTACCAAAACAACAACGCACGACAAGTCTCACCTCATTCCGAGAACGTTACACGGCCACATACAAAAGAAGGACTCGGTGGTGCCACGGGCACATGTGTGAGTGTCGGAACTCAAAACGGGCAACGGGAAGAAACGAGTGTGACCGGGTGCAAGTGACAACACGAATGCAATGCAATGCATATGATAACATGACATGGATGGAATGCACACACGCACGTGACAAAACGAAGAAACCCGAAATGAAAGAAGAGCCCAGAATGGAATTGATGAAGTCAACGTTTCATATATTGCCATAAATGGAAGGTATCGCATATGGGGTGTTACACCGACCCTACGGAGTTCCTGCAGCTCTACGAGCTAAGCATCGAGGCATCCGGCGATGACGAGAAGATCATGGCGAACTGGTTCCCCGTGGCCCTCAAGGATGGCGCTCGCTCATGGCTCTTGAAACTTCCCGCGGGGTCGATCTCCACCTGGAGTGAGATGCACGATCAGTTCATCGCCAACTTCCAGGGCACTCGAGACCGTCCCCCGGCCGCGGGCGACCTGCGGCATATCAAGCAACAACCAGGAGAAACCCTGCTGAAGTTTATCCAACGCTTCAACAGTGTCCGCGTCAAGATCCCAAGGTCACGGAAGAGGCCATCATTTCGGCGTTCTCAAATGGCGTTCGTGACGTCAAGATGAAGGAGGAGCTCGCTATCCATGAAGACTTGTGCACATCCTTGGAGCTGTTCAACCTCACGACCAAGTGCGCCAGGGCTGAGGATGGGCGCCTCTCACTCGTCGAGCTCCCTGCTGCTGAAGCTGAAGACAAGAAGGCCAAAGGCAAGGACGTAAAGCGCAAGGGAGCGGCAGTGCTTGCAGCCGAACCAGAAATGAAGCGCGGCCGCCACTACCCGGAGCCACCCGAGAATGGACGAGCGTTTTGCGCCTTCCACAACGTGCACAACCACAACACCGACGACTGTCAAGAGCTCAGGGCCCTCCCCGAAGGACGCGTCATCCAACGCCCCGAGCGCGGCAACCGTGTCTACGGCCGCGGGGGATGTCGGACCGGAGGACGCTAGGACGACCATGGACCCTGCCAAGAGTGGCGTGATCGGCCTCGAGAGGACCGCTAACGTGGCCAGCCCCGCGAGGACGCCTGGAGGGATCAGCCCCAAGAGGACCGTCCTTAGGGCAGGGCCGGCCTACCACCTCTGCCACCGCCAAGGAGAAACGACGACCATGACGAGGGGGCTGGGGGCTTCCAGGTGCCGCGTGCCATCGCTTGCATCTTGGGCGGAGCACAAGCCCCAGCTTCTCAGCGCCTCTTCAAGCAGTTCGCCCGGGAAGTAAACGCGTCTCTCCTTAAGCTCGAGGCTACCCGTCTGCTTAGGTGGTCTAGGTGTCCCATCACCTTCAGTTCAGCAGACCAGCTCAAGTGCACAGCTACAGCTGGCGCCCTTCCGATGCTTTTCTCTCCCGTCATCAGCAACGTCCAAGTTACTAAGACCCTCATCGACGGTGGTGCAGGACTCAACGTCCTGTCCATCGAGACATTCGACAATCTCCAAGTACCTTACGATCAACTGCTGCCTACCAAGCCCTTATCCGGAGTGACCGATGGCTCCACCACTCCCGTGGGGCAAGTTCGTCTACTTGTAACCTTCGGCAAGTGTGACAACTACCACACTGAGCTCATCAACTTCGACGTCGCCCACATCCATCTCCCTTACAATGCCATCCTCGAGTATCCAGCCCTGGCCAAGTTCATGGCAGTAACTCACCACGGCTACAATGTCCTCAAGATGCCTGGAAGCGGCGGCGTCATCACCATCGCCTGCGAAGAGAAGGACGCAGTGTGCTCACTCAAGTGTGCTTACCAGACGGCGGCAGTCGAAGATCCGGACAGCGATAGCATCATCTACCCACCTGAGGTCGTCCCCAAGAAGAAGAAGCAGCTGCTGGCCCTAGAGCCTCATGAGGACGCAACACAGGGCGGTAGCACCTCAGGACCTGCACCTAGGGAGGGGCCTCCTCCCTCCCTCGCATACGAAGGCACACCCGATGCCCCCCTCAGGCTGGGCTCGGGGGCTCTCCTCTAGAGGGCCTCTGACCTAGCCAATGTCACGAGGGAGGCGCTCGGGCACCATGTGGAAGAGTGCTTAGTTGCACACTTCCCTCCGGAGGCCTCAAGGCGTGAGGCACCAAGCGCTGAGGAGTTCATCAGCCAGACCATTGAAAACCTACAGGAGCCGAGAGCCATGCGGGGCGAGTGCCGCTCGCCTCCTCCAAGGGCAGCTTTCGGTCCAGACTCAGGAGATGGGCCACGCGTTTGCGTCAACATCCCGGCACTCAACATGATCGCATCTCAGGAACTCTACTGGCCTTCCCAGGTAGGCCGGTGCCAGGGTCCCCCCCCCCACAGCTACGTGTACATGCCCTTCGGCCTGCCGAACCAGGCGCCCCTGCACCAGCGCCACATGCGGGAAGTCTTGGCGGCCCGCGAGGCTAGGCACAAGGAGATCGAGGCAGAGCTGGACTCGGCCCTCCGTGAGATCTGGGGAGCCCTAGAGCCTCGCGAGGGGCCGGAGCCAGGCGGCACGTAAGGAGCAGTGTCTTCATCGAGCACCTTTAGCTACACCAACACTACTTCAGCAACTATGCCAGGTGCCATCTTTCAATTTCTGTTCAACTGGGAGCGCCCCTCGGGCAGCATTATTCCCAGGTCGCACGGGCCTGTCCTTGCGTCGCGCATCCTTTTGCATCTTAGATCACCTTTTGGGGATGCCCCTCGGGCTGCATCATCCCCAGGACACGCAGGATCATCCTAGCAGCATGTACCCTCCTTGCATTTTACCAAAGCTATTGCTGCCATCTCTTTCATTTTGCATTCGGATCACCCGACTAACCATCACCCCTCCGGGTCTCCTTCTCCACCTCACGGATTTCTGCTCATCTCGCAACGGGGCTGCAAACGTTGGCACGGCGCTTGTGCTCGGGTCCGTCCCTGCAACACCGACAAACCCAAGGGACCGAGCTCTGACCCGCGGCCCGCTCCGCAAGCGTCACCTCACCAGGTCCTCGGTGCCTTCGTCTCCCTGCGAAATCATCGGAAGCCCAGCGCGGGCGCGGCCCTAAGTCGTTCTGCTGCAAGCTAACCCACCGGAGTCTGACGAGCACGGCGACAGGCAGTCCCACCGGTCTCCCCTCCTCATGTAGTTTGCTTGCGCATTAAAGGGGGGATCCCTGAGCATCGCGTCTCAGGGGCTCTTACTGATTCTCCGGCACTCACCCCTTGGCCTTGACCACGGCACCGCGACCTGGCATACCAACGACGGCTGAGCTTCACTCGAAGATCGGGATCCGAGGATGCAGAGCATCAGGAAGGACGAGGGGAGGGGGAGTCGGTTCAGAGAGCTTGGGCATGTTCGTACGTCAAGGGGGACCCTTGGGCATCGTGACCCAAGGGCCTAACTGGTCCCGTAGCCCCTCACTCCCTAGTTTTGTCCTGGTTTCTGGTCAAGGCCAGTGGCGGCTGAGGTACGTGCGGGCCCGGGCCCTGCCGACACAGAACATCAAGGCATGAGTCCAGCATTCCCTTCCTTCGAGTCCATTCGTACGTCAAGGGGGACTCCTGAGCATCACGACTCAGGAGCCTAACTGGTCCCGTAGCCCCTCACTCCCTGGTCTTGTACTGGTTTCCGGTCAAGGCTAGCGGCGGCTGAGGTACGCGCGGGCCGGGCCCTGTCGATGCAGAACTCCAGGGCCAGCAGGAGGGAATCGCGAAATCTCAGCCTCATGAACAAGCCAGGCGCACTATTCGGGGGAACCACCCCGCGATCGTCAAGATAAGTCATTAATCCCTTGATGTCTCATCCACGCTCGCTCAGCAGGATTTAGTAGTAACGCTTCATCAATGCTGCCTCGCTTTCTTAGCCTCAGGAAGCCGCTTGCACGCCAAGGAGGACCTCTTGAGCATCGCACCTCAGGAGCTCTTACCGGACCTCGGGCCGCTCACCTCCTGGCCTTGACCATGGCATCACAACCTGGCATACCAGCGATGGCTCCAGCTTGCCTTGGGACTGGGGCCTATCGGCGTAGAGCACTATGCAACCAAAAGGGTAAAAAGGGGGTAATATTGCTCAAGCGAGGCTCACGAACAGAGTGCGCTGGCGAAACAACAAGATAGAAGCAAAATAATTGCAAGTTCTTTACACACCCCCGTGGGGTTGGCTTTGAATCCTCGCAGGGAACGCCACCAAAGACCTTAAAGGGATCTGGAGCAAGGCAACGGCTAGCAATGAAGGTGCATCGTCACGCACTTGCCTTTTGTCAGCTATGCAGTTGCCGAGGCGGCGTGGGAGCGCAGACGCACACGTCCCATCAGCCACCACGCGTCAAACAAGGCCACATGAACGAAATATGCCCTAGAGGCAATAATAAAGTTATTATTTATTTCCTTACATCATGATAAATGTTTATTATTCATGCTAGAATTGTATTAACTGGAAACTTAGTACATGTGTGAATACATAGACAAAACAGAGTGTCCCTAGTATGCCTCTACTAGACTAGCTCATTGATCAAAGATGGTTATGTTTCCTAGCCATAGACATGAGTTGTCATTTGATCAACGGGATCACATCATTAGGAGAATAATGTGATGGAAAAGACCCATCCGTTAGCTTAGCACTATGATGGTTTAGTTTTACTACTATTGCTTTCTTCATGACTTATACATGTTCCTATGACTATGAGATTATGCAACTGCCGAATACCGGAGGAACACCTTGTGTGCTATCAAACGTCCCAACATAACTGGGTGATTATAAAGATGCTCTACAGGTGTCTCCGAAGGTGTTTGTGGTGTTGGCATAGATCAAGAATAGGATTTGTCACTCCGAGTGTCGGAGAGGTATCTCCGGGCCCTCTCGATAATACACATCATAATAAGCCTTGCAAGCAAATGACTAATGATTTAGTCACAAGATGATGTATTACAGAACGAGTAAAGAGACTTGCCGGTAACGAGATTAACTAGGTATGGTGATACCGACGATCGAATCTCGGACAAGTAACATACCGATGACAAAAGGAACAACGTATGTTGTTATGCGGTTTGACCGATAAAGATCTTCGTAGAATATGTAGAAGCCAATATGAGCATCCAGGTTCCGCTATTGGTTATTGACCGGAGATGACTCTCGGTCATGTCTACATAGTTCTCGAACCCGTAGGGTCCGCACGTTTAACGTTTGATGACGATCGGTATTATGAGTTTATGTGTTTTGATGTACCGAAGGTAGTTCGGAGTCCTGGATGAGATCGGGGACATGACGAGGAGTCTCGAAATGGTCGAGACGTAAAGATCGATATATTGGACGACTATATTCGTACATCGGAAAGGTTCCGAGTGATTCGGGTATTTTTCGGAGTACCGGAGAGTTACGGGAATTCGCCGGGGAGTATATGGGCCTTATTGGGCTTTAGGGGAAAGGGAGAGAGGAGGCTGCGCCCCTCCCATGGCTTAGTCCGAATTGGACTAGGGAGAGGGGCTGCGCCCCCTCCTTCCTTCTCTTCTCTTTCCCTTTCCTTCTCTCCTACTCCTACTACTTGGAAGGGCTCCTAGTTCTACTAGGAAAGGGGGAATCCTACTCCCGGTGGGAGTAGGACTCCCCTAGGGCGCGCCATAGAGAGGGCCGGCCCTCCCTCTCCTCCACTCCTTTATATACGGGGGTAGAGGCACCCCATAGACACACAAGTTGATCAGTTGATCTCTCCCAACCGTGTGCGGTGCCCCCCTCCACAGTAACACACCTCGGTCATATCGTTGCAGCGCTCAGGCGAAGCCCTGCGACGGTAACTTCATCATATCCGTCACCACGCCGTCGTGCTGACGAAACTCTCCCGTGAAGCTCAACTGGATCAAGAGCTCGTGGGATGTCAACAAGCTGAACGTGTGCTGAACGCGGAGGTGCCGTATGTTCGGTACTTGATCGGTTGGATCGCGAAGAAGTTCGACTACATCAACCGCGTCACTAGACGCTTCCGCTTCCGGTCTACGAGGGTACGTAGACACACTCTCCCCTCTCGTTGCTATGCATCTGGTAGATAGATCTTGCGTGATCGTAGGAAAATTTTGAAAATACTATGTTACCCAACACCACAGGCTTTGAGGGCCCGCGGCGCTCCGCACTTGGCCCTTGGCTTCGCCACGAAGCCAAGCCCGAGCGCGCCTTGGGCTCGGGGGCTACTGTCGGCGTTCTGGGAACGGGGGTACCCAGACTTGCCTGCCTGCGGCCCAGGGCGTGGCTCATCAGGCGGCCTGGTACGACCCAGCGTCTTCATCAACAACTCAAGACCCTCGTGAGGTGCCAAGCCTCGCGAGGCGGACGACACAAGGCATCCCCTAGGGCGGCCTCGCCAGGCCGGCTCGTGAGGGTCGGAGATATTGAGGTGAGGGGCACCTCGAGAGGTCCTCGTGACGTGCGCAATGACGACCAACGATAGGCGGGCGCCAGCGGGCGCAGAGTGCCAGTTTCCTCTTTGGTGCTAAAGGAGCAGGTGCAGGCGAGGAGTCCCGAGGCGTCAGGCAAAGGTTTCCATATCGGTGCAATGAGACCAAGACCAGCAGGACGGCAGTACGGAGGTCATCGTGGAGCCCACAGCGGCATCACCACCAGAGCCTTTGGCAGGCGAAGACCACCTTTTGTCAGGGTAGGTTGTACTAGCTGTCCCCCTTCATATTTGGCCGTTGTGGGATTCCTTCCCACTCAATATTTGGGAAGAGGACCCTGGCTACTATAAATAGGACTAGCCACCACCTTTGAGCTGGGCTCATCTCGAGTCGATCAGATAGAAGGCCACACACCACAAGCCCACCCGAGCACAAGAATACCTCTCCTCAGGAGGCAGTTCATCCATGTACTAGTTCTTCCTTGGCCTACAAGGCAATCCACCACACCACACTGGATTAGGGTGTTACACCACAACGGTGGCCCGAACCAGTATAAATCTTGTGTCTCTTGTTCATCGGATCTGACGAGCTAGGCTTAGGGTGAGTAGGCGAGCTAGGGCAGAAGGAGAGATCTTCGTGCGCACCCCAGAGTTCGAACCTTAAGGTTATTGCCGGAACCCTAGATCCGACACCCACTCCTGGTGAGTTATACGAGCCAAGTTGTTCTCTTTTTCAAAAGGAGATGGAGAGCATCTTCAAAAAGGTTGAGCCCAACATGAGGGAAATGCTCAGTATGATGAAGCCATTGCCCCTGGAAGCTGATTATCCAAAGGAATTCTTCGTCAAAGGACCTCGAGTATCTGTCTCGCACCATCTATCATATTCTGAGGCGTACTCTCTGGACAATTAAGGGACACTCTTCTGAATCCAAACTGGAAGGTGCCATGAAGACTTTGGTATTTTACATTCTCAATGGCATCAGATTCAATATGCATGACTTCTTCATTCGTAAACTAGTTGCGTCTGGAATTGATCTGTTTGGCCTCAAGTTCTATGCTCCATGCATAATGCGGCTCATTAAGCTTCACTCCACTATCAACTATCAAGCCTCTGCATGCAATCATGTTGTCTTTTTGCCTGAGGTTGATATGTCTTATGAAGCCATCTACCCTGAGCCTGCCAAGCAACCACTTCAACTGCTCAATGCTGATCATCAAAGCTTCACGCAACATGTTGAAGGTATCCATGTGCCAAATGCAAATGTCTCTGCTTATCCTCTGGCTGGAAATCTGCACCTACCGCATTGTGCCAACACTGATGCCACTGGTAGGACAATTGCTCAAAGGCCTAAGAAGCGTCCCCGTGTCCTCAATGACCGAGAGCTTCTAGTTTCACTTCACCAGAAGCAAGATAAGCACCATGATTGGTTGAAGCGGCAGATACAAAGTCTTCTCACTGACGTGAATCGCATTCACAACTTGGCTACTAAGAACTCCTTCGTTGCTCTTGAAGCCTGTCGTCGGTCCTGGAAGAGCCTCACATTGCTCTGCTCTAAAGATGATCTTCAAGCAGATGGCTTCACCGAGCGCTTCAAGTTTGACTCCAGGCCTCCACAATCTGCGACTTGGCATCCGACTCCCTCAATTGAAGACTCTGAGTATTCATCTTCGGCTGCAACTGTTGTTGCTCGTGTCATTGATGAAGAATATGACGCCACTTCTCCAGCAATCGCTTCACTACATCATGACTCTGCGTCAGGCCCTTCCGCACTGCCCAACTCCAACATTGACCCGGCTGCACCAGCATCTTCACCGCCTGGGAATGCATAAATACTCTATGTCTTCAAACCTTTTTGGTCCTTACTGACAAAAGGGGGAGAAGCATATGAGTTGATAGTCTTCAGGCGGGTCCATATACGGGACGGGTGCCTTATTTTTGCTAAGTTCTTACAACTCTCGTTTTGAAACATTTGGCTCTTGAGTTGCAACACTTAAACTTGATGGTCGTCTGCTACATTTGCTGTTGTTTCTTGTACTTGGTTAAATATCTATCCTATGCGCAGGAAGTCATTCAGCAGACGCCCATTTTTCATTATGCATATCATTATCTTCACTACATTTGTGTATGCATGATGGATTGTCTTCATAAGATTGAGGGAGATCTCCACAAAACAAAACCTGCCATGTGCCTTTACATTCAAAAGCAAATTTCCTATATGCACATCTTCAGGGGGAGCCCTCTCAATATCATGAAGTCAATGACCGTGTTATCTATAGTTTCACATATTTTATCCCCGTTGAAAACTTCAACCTGTTTGTCATCAATCACCAAAAAGGGGGAGATTGTGTCTTGTGCTCCCTAGTTGGTTTTGGAGTATTGACGACAAACGTGGTTCAGGGACTAACATGTTTGTGAGAATTGCAGGATAACACAGGTAATAGTCCCTCACTGATTCGGTTTACCTTGCAGAGATGACCCCTAAAAATGTGTGAAGACATTGAAGACAGTGGTGGCTTGTGAAGACATTCACTTGAAGATAATGACATGTGAAGACATTCAATGAAGACTATGGAATGCGAAGACATAGTTTCTTTCATAGTTCGCTTTTCTTCTTTCTTGAGTCATAGGAACCACCGCACGGTTAAGTGGGGTCCAAGTGAAACATAGTCAGAGACTGATGTGATGCTCACCCAAAATCCTATGTCTTCGAGCGAAGACAATGAGAGCAAATCTTATCCAGAGTTGGATAAGTCAGCTTTGCTTGGAGCTCAAGCTAAGTTGTCGTGTGTGTTCAAAATCTGACCGTTGGACACGTGTCAGTTCCTTAGTGACCAAGGGTCATTTTGGACATATCATGTCGGGTCACCTCCTGGCTATAAATAGCCCACCCCACACCATAAATGGTGGTTGCTCAGAGTTAGTGCACGGCTTTTGTCGTTTGAGAGCAACCCACCTCCGAAGCTTTTGAGATAAAAGATCCTTGCGAGGACAAAGCCCAAAACACCCAGAGCCAAAGAGTGTTAGGCATCACTGAAGTCTTTCTGTCTATGTGATCTGAAGACTTATTACACTTGAGGACCGTGTATCCTCCAGCCGGTTAGGCGCCGCGTTCTGAGTATCCAAGAGTCATTGTGGATCACCGGTCAACGAAGTTTGTGAAGGTTTGGAAGTCTACCTTGAAGACTTACCAGAGTGATTGGGCGAGGACTAGGTGTCCTTAGCTAAAGGGGAATAAGGTGAAGACACGATCTTCCGAGTTCAATCTCAGCCTCCCTAACCAGACGTACAGTTGTCACAACAACTGGAACTGCTCTACCAAATTCCCCTCGTCTCCAAGCTGCTGGTTCTATCTTCCAACTCATTTACATTCCAGTTTGTCTTCGCGAAGTCATTACTTGTTTGTCTGATCTGTTTGACTTCACTGTGTGAAGACGGTTCCCTGTTTAGCTTCACTCTGTCTTCCATCTTGATCCATGTTATTTAGCTATCAATAGTCTTAGTATTTTCACTGTGATGCTTACTTGACTATTGTGTGTCTAGAGTTGTTTATCTTTCACTACTTATCATATAGGTTATTTTCATCTGTTTGTCTTCAAAATATATCGTGTTTTGAAGACTTTCATAAAAATCGCCTATTCAGCCCCCCTCTAGTCGATAACTTGCACTTTCAAGTGCGTATAAGGCCAACAATCCAACTCAGATCAAATATCCAAACTCGTTAAGCGTGTTATTATGAAATAACCGCGGACAACGACCAGGGAGCAGGCCACCTCTGTACTGGGTGTCTCAACCTGCCTTGTCGCTCTGCCACAAAGAATCACTCGGGGGGGGCGTCAAGAACCCAGGCCCACCACTACCTCGATGGAACCACCTGTCCTCTCAGCCCCCACATCAGAATCACTTGCGGGTACTCTACGAGCCGACCCTACTTTAGTCACATCATGTATCATGTAAAGTATGTATTTAGTATGTACACGTGATCACCACCCGAAGTGATCATGGCCCAATAGTATAGCATGGCAGACGGACAAGAATGTAGGGCCACTAATGGAATACTAGCATCCTATACTAAGCATTTAGGATAACAGGTAAAGGTATGAACAATTGTAGCAACAATGACAAACTGTGCAACATAATAGGAGCTATCGAATCATCTACAGTAGCAAACCTAATACAAGAATAATAGAGAAGAGAATGGGTGATATCTGGTGATCAAGGGGGGTTGGCTTGCCTGGAAGCTCTGTCAAGAAGGAGGGGTCGTCAACACCGTAGTCGATCGGGGCAGCAGCAATGGCATTAATCTCGAAGTCTAATGGAGAGAAGAGGGGGAAGAAATAATAAATACAATGCAAACAGATGCATGACGATGCATGACATGGCAATAAACGGTGTTAGGTGTCATCTAACATGGTACTACGCAATACTGGCGAAGGGGGAAAACTTCCGGGGAAGTATTCCCAGTGTTAGGCATTTTTTGACAAATAAAACGAAGGGGGCGGTTCCATGTTCATGATGCTAGAGGGATGTGAGAGATGAGTGGATAGCATATTCGGATTCATTATATTTTTCTGGGCAATTTTCATATATAAATTATTTTCATCAAAGTTACAGTTTATTTTATATGATTTTCCAAAGTTTTAAATGATTTTCTAATTTTTTGAAATTAATTTAATTCGAAATTAATTGCAAAATTGCTATGTGTACCGAGCTATGGACTAGCCATAGTGGATGACATGTGGGTCCAACGGACCCAGTTGACCCAGTCAACAGGTGAATAGTAAAGGTGGGTCCAAGCTGTCATAGACTTAGGCACTTGTAATTTAATTTATCATTTTAATTTACAATGGGGTCCACATGTCATAGGGTTTAGACTAACTATCCTAACCACTAATTGCTACTTATTCCTAATTAACAAGGGCTGCCCTACTCACACGCACATATAGCACGCACGCACACAACTCACACAACAGGCACACCCACACACACACACACACACACACACACACACACACACACGCACCACGCACACACGCACGCACACACACTTGCACGGGCGCTGGCCATGGCCGGCCGTAGCAGTGGCGTAGAGCAGCAGCTGTATAGAGCAGCAACAACGGGAGTTATTTACCCAAAACCACCACATTATGGGCTAGGGTAACATATTAGTACCACATTTGAGGCACAACACAAAAAACCACCAACAATGGGGCTAATCTGTAACGCGGAGCACTGCTTTTGCGTTTTAGCCCAGAAAATAGCGAATCCGACAGGTGGGTCCCGCATGTCGAGATGACGTGGCGTGTGTTGATGGACGTCGTTAGACGGCGACAGACGGCCGTTTCCACGCGCCCGTGTACTAGGTCAAGCCGTTCCCCAGCCCGTCGATTCAGTCCACCACTTGATTCAGTCCATCCCTGCTCTGATGGCGACCAGCTCCGGCGGCGGCGGCGCACACGGAGTCGATAGAAGCGGCGACGACACACTCAGTGGTGAGTGCGGTGGTACTACTTCGGGGTAGAAGCGGTTGCGCTCGCAATGCGGAGTCATCGGCCCCCACACCGATGGCGGCTGCGACCTAGATCCAGAGTCTGCTGCGGCGGCGGTCCTGTCGCCGGAGCCTTGTACCGAGGAAGCAGCTTCACGGATTGGTCCGAGGATGTGCTCCCGTTCGCCCCATCTTCATCTAGGTAATCTGGATATTTGAAAATGTGTTCTTTCAATCTTTGTAGGTCTGAATATCGATTTGGTAGTCATTTTGCATTAACCGTAGTCCTGAATATTTGTAGAAAATCATAATGTATAGTTCAGTTATGCTATTAGTAGTGTAGGGTTCTGAATTTTTGGAGGAAATCACACTCTAGTGTTCATTTATGTTATTGTCATGTTAATATAATTGGCTTGGTAATTTTGCTTACACTGCATTGCAATGGTGAGCTATATTCGCCTGTAGATATTCAAATGTAGATGCTAGTAATGTTAGTACTAATTATATGGTTCTGAATTTTTTAAATAGTGCATTGTAATGGTCAGCTATAATGGTCAGTTATGTTAGTACAATTGACTTGTTAATATTCATTTGTATGTCTATTTTAGGCCTGAAGATTTATGGTCAATCTATTTCTAGTTTCCTGGGAAGAAGTATGGTCTTGTTCAGATGTGTGAAAGAGAAATCACTTATGGTAGTTTGGTGAATGTAATGGTCAACAATGGATATTGTAAGGATGACAGTCTTTGCTACTTGAAAGAGGAAGATATAGGGCTGCAAGGTGTTTGTGTCATCAAAGACAACATTGAAGTAGTTCACATGCTGAGAGAATTTGAGAGAACCCAGACATTGTCACTGACAGTTAGAAAGGGAAAGGTAGTTATTGAACCACCAATTGGAGAAGATGAAGATGCACAACAAATAGATGTAGAGCCACCTGTGGTTTTTGCTGTTGCTGAATCAGGTGTTGTGCACAAAACAATTGGTACACAGGAAAGTGTAATTTTTTTGCCACTCAGAGTAGTTCTTCCTAACTGTCATTTACATCTTGGGACACAGCTTAACACTGAAGTAAGTGTCAATTATGCTGATTATCAGTTTGATACAGATGAGGAGGACAATGCAGTTAGTGAGGAAGAAATTCCTGTAGGCATGGACACAGATGATGATGAAGGTTCAAGCACTGATGAAGATTTTTTAGTTGATGTGGACCTGCTAGATGCAGGAGAAGAAGAAGATGACTCAGATTCAGTGCAATATGTAGAAGAAAAGAGTGCAAACAGGAGGAAAGAGGAACTTGAGCTAGATGAAACTATTTCTGAAATAAATAGGAAGAGAGCTGAATACATGTCTAGTACACACTATGAGGGGTACATAGATCCTGAAGATATATATGACATGGACCAGGAAGAAGATGATGAGGAGGCCCAAGAGATCCCAGTTCCTGAGCCTATTAAGAAGAAGGCAAAGAGGCCAGGTCCTACAAGTAGGTCCCACTCTAGTGCTTGCCCAACCATTAATCCTGATTGGTTTCCATCTTTAGAAGAGGAAGATACATGCTTTCAAGCAGATGATGATGGCAATGAACCAATGTCCTTTGTTATCAGCTCTGGCAGAAGGAGTATAGCTAAGAAAAGACCACCTAGGGTCTGGTATGATGAGGACATGATGCATCCAGAACAGCAATTCCAGCTAAAGCTCTGTTTCAAAAATGTTTACCAATTCAGAGAGGCTCTTGTCAATTTGCATGTGAAACAACTTAGGAGATACAAATATCATAAAACTGCAGTGATAGGATAATAGTTTGCTGTGATGGAGAAGGTTGTCAGTTCTACATGGTAGCAGCAAAGATAAGAAATGAGGCCACTTTCTGCATTAAGAAGATTAGGTTGGAGCACACATGTTCCACCCAGTCTGAGAAAACTAGGATTAGTTCAAGGTGGCTTGGCAACAAAATGCTAGAAACTATCATATCAGATTCCAACACTACTGTACCTGCCATTGTTAACAAGGCAAAGAGGCAATTTGGGCTTGAGATTCCTAGGATGATGGCATGGAGAGCTAAGAAGAAAGCAAAGGATATTGTGCTTGGAGATCACAAGAAGCAATATAGGAGGCCGAGGGATTATTTGGAGACTGTGAAGCTTACAAATCCTGGATCTAGGTGCATTGTCACTACTGTTAGTGGCAAAACCAGAGAAAATCCTTCTGCTGGACCAAGGTTCCATGGTCCAGTTTGAATGCATGTTGTGAGGGCTTTTTGAATGGATGTAGGCCATTCATAGGTCTAGATGGCTGCTTCATCAAATTGACAAGTGGTGCACAGATACTAGCAGCTACTAGAAGGGATGCAAAAAACAATATGTACCCCATTGCCTTTGGAGTGGTTGGAGTTGAAGATACAGTGAAGTGGTCCTGGTTCTTGACACAACTCAAGTATGCTCTAGGAGGAAGTGAAGAGGGCAAATTTGGAAAGTACACATTCATGTCTGATAGACAGAAGGTTAGTTCATTCACTTCATTTAGTTGTTCGTTTAATTCATTTACTTATTAATTTAGTTAATGTATTTCATTTACTAGTTCATCATCATAGCCCAGGGTGACCCATGTGGGATCCAACAACATAGGCATCATCAAAGTGAAGCCATCAAGACTAGTTGGTAGGTGTCGAGTCGTAGCGCTTCTTGTCGACACTTTGGCCTAGATAGCCAAGGTGTCCCATGTGGGATCCAACAACATAGGCATCATCAAAGTGAAGCCATCAAGACTAGTTGGTAGGTGTCGAGTCGTAGCGCTTCTTGTCGACACTTTGGCCTAGATA
>LR738710.1:585389770-585422295 GCA_902687465.1 Secale cereale
GGCATCATCAAAGTGAAACCATCAAGACTAGTTGGTAGGTGTCGAGTCGTAGCGCTTCTTGTCGACACTTTGGCCTAGATAGCCTAGGGTGACCCATGTGGGATCCAACAACATAGGCATCATCAAAGTGAAGCCATCAAGACTAGTTGGTAGGTGTCGAGTCGTAGCGCTTCTTGTCGACACTTTGGTCTAGATAGCCTAGGGTGACCCATGTGGGATCCAACAACATTAAATCATTTTAAAGCATATTATATAGTATTAAATCATATGAAATCATATTAAATTATTTAAATCATATTAAATAATTTTAAATTCATTTAAAATCATATTAAATCATTTAAAATTCATTTAAAATCCTATTAAATCATTTAAAGCCCTATTAAATCATATTTAATTCATATTAAATCATTTTAAATTCATTTTAAATCATATTAATTCATTTTAATTCATATTAAATCATTTTAATTCATATTAAATCATTTTAATTCATTTAAAATCATATCAATTCATTTTAATTCATATTAAATCATTTTAATTCATTTTCATGGAGGGTCTACTCAATGTAGTGTCAGCATTATTCCCAAACTGCCATCATATGTACTGTTTGAGGCACATTTATGCAAACTTCCAGAGAGCAGGATTCAGAGGAGAGGATTCGAAGAGATGCATGGATGCAGCAGCCTATGCTTACACTGAACATGACTTTACTTTGGCAATGAATAGCATGAAGGCTGAGTGCACTACTGCTTGGGAGTGAATGTCAAGAATTCCTCCAAAAGCTTGGTCTAGGCATGGAATGGATACTAATTTTAAAACTAATTTGGTGGTGAATAACTTAGGTGAAGTTTTTAATAAGTACATTCTAGATGTAAGGAACAAGCCAATTGTCACTATGATCAATGGGATCAAGGACAAGTTTCTAGTGAGGTTCCACCAGAAGAGAGAGGGTGGAAAATGTGCTAGATGGGAGATTGCACCAACCTATGTAGAGAAGTTGGAGATGAACAAGAAGTATGCAAGGGATTGCAAAGCACTGATAGCTGGCCCAGGACTTTTCCAAGTCACTAGTGGAGAGAAGACCTATGGTGTTGACACAAACCCACAGATATGTGGGTGCAAGAAATGGAACATCACTGGAGTTCCTTGCAACCATGCATGTTCTGCCATCTATAGGTCTAAACAGCTGCCAGAGGATCATATCAATGTGTTCTTCAAGAAATGAATGTACTTGGAGGCATATTGTAATGCCCAGGATGGGACTATACCTCCTACGTGTCGAGGCACGACTTAAAGGTATAAGCCCATTCTGGAATGATCTCAAGTTTGGTATCTTTGCACGACTCATGTAAAAGAGGGATTAAATTGCAAAAGGAGATAGTTGGCTTACACTCGCCACTTCACACAATACATTACATAAGCAACCATCATTCAAAACATCACAACCCGACTACGGGTGAAGATCCAAAAGAAAGATACCAAAACATAAAGCCACAGGTCTAGATCGAATCCTAGTAGAAACCACTACTGATCGTCGAAACACGTCACAAGCATACGGCCACAATCTTCATCGAACTCCCGGTGGAGTTCTGATCCATCTCCTGCTTCAAACTCGGCTGAACCTGCATCTGGTGTTGTAGTATCTGTGAGCCACGAGGACTCAGCAATCTCATAACCATGGGTATCAAGACTAGCAAAGCTTTTTCGGTAGGAAGAGGTAAAGTGGTGAGGTTGCAGCAGCGGCTAAGCAATATGGTGGCTAGCTTACGAGTACAAGAATAAGATGAGCATCTACGCAAACGGTCGCAACTAGTAGTGATCGCTAAAGATCCTGAACTACATACGAATCAAACATAACCCCACCGTGTTCTCTTCTCAAAGTGAAAAGAGACAGTCACGGTTACTCACACAGTTGTGTGTTTTACTTCGGATCCTCTATCAAGTTTTCTACAACCGGACATTAACAAATTCCAATCTGCCACAGAACCGCGGGCACGGCTTTCGAAAGATCATAACCCTGCAGGGGTGTCCCAACTTAGCCCATCACAAGCTCTCACGATTAGCTGAAGTGATAATTATAATATCATCACCCCTTATCTTAGGGAAATCCGATCAGGCTCGGCTTCCCGGTGCACAAGACATTTCGACAATGGTAAAACAAGTCCAGCAAGACCTCCCGGTGTGTCGACACCCTGATAGTAGCCGCGCGTATCTCGTCTCAGGCCACGATCGGATGGGCGATTCTACAGGTTATACCAGATACCTCGAGTTTCCCCAAGGCGGCCCCGCAGACTCCCCGTTTGAGACCAACACCATCAGCACTGGCCCCCCCTGCTATGTAGAATTAAGAACCCGAGGGTGCGACCCCCTATGCAAATTTAATTATTTAAATAAGTTGTTATTATGAGCAAATTAAAACCAATGTTGGGCCTTGCTGGAGGAGTTTTATTCAAAGTCGAACTGTCAAGGGGTCCCCATCCACCCATCGTGTAAGGAACGCAAAATCAAGGAACATAATGCCGGTTTATCGGCGCCTAAGGTGGCATGAGTGGAACAAAACACCGAGCAAAAGGCCAAGCCTTCCACCCATGCCCAGTATATAGGTGTGTTATTAATAATATAACATATTGTGATATTCCAACAACAAGTTCCCTCCTGGAACGAACTTCATCTTCACCTGCAACTAACAACGCTATAAGAGGGGCTGAGCAAGCGGGTAACATAGCCAAACCGTGGTTTTGCTAGGTAGGTTTCAAGGTTAGAGGTTTCATGGCAACAAGGAGAGGCTGACATAAAAGATGGGTAGCGCGACATGTAACGATAGCATCGAGACAACTAAGCATGGCAATGGTAGTAAAGGTATCCAAGGGTATGATCATCTTGCCTGGGATTCCGCAAGGGAGAAGAACGGATCCATGAAGTAGACGGAGCAACATAGTCGAGCGAATCCTCACAACTCTGGAACGAAACCGAAGCTAACAAGAGAAGCAACCGGAAAGAATCAAACAACACGGTAAACACACAAGCATAAACATGGCATACGATGCACATCCAAGTATGATGCATGTCCGGTTTAATTATGCATGGCATGGCAAAGTGCACAAACAAGTACTACAAGTTAAGTGGAGCTCAATATGCAACGAGTTGCATATTGACGAAACACCACATGTTATTTATTTAGTTGACTCTCGTTTATTTACAAGACAAGATTAAATGTTTTTAACATAGCAAGAGGTGAAGCAAAATAAAACTACACTATTTAGGCATTTTAAATGAGGCCAGAAAATAACAACAACAATTCCGGAAAATCCCCATGAGCATGTTTAGCAATTATTAAGCAAACAACAATTCACTCATATAATGTTGTTAACATGATGCGGATGACATGATCAAGTTTTATGCAATTTTATTAAAAGTTGACATGAAGAGATATGAAGATGATTCGGAGTATTAGTCACCGTGGTGGAAAGAAGGGGTGCCACGGCAACGATCCGAAAATGATGCAACGGCAACATCTCGGTTCCGGTAACCCGTTGAGAGACTGGTGCAAAAGAAAGGTGGCGTGAGCGAGTCGAACAAGATGAAAAGGTGGGGTGATCCCGTCATCCTGGTTCCCACGGGTCGGCGACGAGGCAACCGAGGAGCATGACAAAAGTTGAAACGGGAACGGTGCACACAAGGGCAAACATTTCATACAACACATCAAGCATTCCACGGGTCATCGTCTCGGGGTTATACCTTCGGAACATTTGTTTCGGGGCGGCTCGAGATCGTAGAGGAAGAAGTCGTTCTCGCGATTCGTAGTGGAAGTAGGCGTTCACGTTTCGTAGAGGAAGTAGCCGTTCACGTTGCCAAAAGGAGTAGTCATTCCGTTCGTAGAGGTACTTGAGGGTCTCGGCGACGGTAGTTGTTCACGTTCGTAAAGGGAAGTAGTCGTACACGGGGCAACGGTAGTTGTACACGTTGGAGTTTCCGTTTCCGAAGAGGTACTTGTCGCGTCGTCTTGTGTCGTCGTTCTCGTATCGTAGATGTTCACGTCACGTGTAGAGGTACTTGACGCATCGCCGTGTAGTCGTACTCAGAGCCCTTGAGGCATCGGTGCTAGTTGGACTTGCCGGTCTTGACGGTTCAAAGCAAAGCAGCAGCAAGGACGACCATGGCGGGCACGAGGCTGCCGGAGAAGTTGGCGGTGGCGTTCGCCGGCTTGAAGGTGAGCGACAGCTCCATCCGCAGGGGACTCGGCGACTCGCGCGAGGTTGATCCCGTTTCCGAGCAGAACGAGGAGTAGGCGGCGGCGTAGGCGCTGTCACGGTGGCTCGTGCTCGCCGACGCGGGGAAGACCGCAGGAGGCGGTCGGGCTTGAAGAACAGCGGTGGCAGGGGCGATGCTGGAGGCGAGGCCTTGGCGATGGAGGAGGAGGGCCTGAGGCGCGGCGGCCTGGGCGCTGCGGCCTTGGCTCGATCCGGCGCGGAGGGGAGTCCGGCGGCGACGGCGCCTTGCCGGCGGGAGGCTGAGGTAGGGGCGGCGAGGATCCCCGGCTCGGGGCGCGGCTGGAGGAGGGAGCGTGGCCGGCGCGTGCTGGAGACGCGGCTCCGCCCCGTCCATGGTGGCTGGACGGCCTTGCGCTGTCGAGCTGGAGAAGGAGGAACGAGGAGGCGCGCGGGGATAGGAGGAGCTCGGAGCTGGCTCCTGGCTGGGCGGGCGCTCGAGGGTGGCGACCGGCGCCCTGGGAATCGGGGAGATGGAGTCGAGGGAGCGAGGCACCATGGCGCTGGATCGGGGGATGGGTTTGGGCGAGAGCGAGCGAACGCTGAGGGGAAAGGAGCGAGGGGGTCGCTGGCGGCGCTGGGATGAGGAGCGAGGGGAAAAGGTGCGGGGGCGCTAGGGTTTAGGCGACCTGGGCCTTGGGCCGGCTGGGGGGAGAAGTGGCCGGCTGGGCCTGGAGGCCTGGGCCAAAGGAGGCCTGGAGGCTGAAAAAAATAGAAATAAAAGGGGTCTGTTGTTTTTAAAAAAAGAAGAAGAGAAAGGCAAAAGGAGAGGATAGAGGTGGAATATGGGCATGGGGTTATTACTCTGGACTCGTAAAAATGAGCACGGTCCGAGAAAATTAGAATTGGCATGATCGAAAAAATATAATTCAAACACATTTGAATTTAATCAAATGGGTTTGAACTAAGACTTGATTTTTGAAGTGTCCAAAAATGTTGAGGTTTTTGGAGGAACCTCGATAAACGAGAAAAGAAAAATAGGGAAGGTTTTTGACGGTGAAACTTGAATTAAGAGGCATGGGGAATATTTGCAAGTGTGTTATGGTGAATTCCAACAAATGGAATAATTATTATAGCTCCCTAATAATATTGAGAGGATATGTTATAAAGAGAAGTCATCCTTCCCTCGATTTAAATGGACCGAAGGTCCACACAATTTATTTAGGTTGAGATACAAAGATTAATGACATGATGGCATGATGCTATGATGCAATGCAAAAATAAATAACACAAGCACAATGAAACACACGGGAGAACCCGGAACATCTGGAATCTTCTGGGACGTCGGTCTTCGGGCGTCACAACTCTCCCACACTAACAGAGGATCTCGACCCGAGATCCTAGAGATAGCACCGGGTAAAAAACGGAAGAGGAAGAGGTAAAACAAAGTTGCTTCTTTGACAGACGAGTGAAACCACGAACCTGAGAGGTTGACCAAAATGAAAGAAGAATACAACGGAGATGAACGAATATCAAAACTACGTTAGAAAAGAGTAACAAGGAGCATTATGAGAACCTTGTAGGTTGAAAGACATGAGACAAGAGCTCATGGATGACGAAAGAATTTCAAAACCCTCCGGTTAAAACAAGACGGAGAAGGAATAAGAACGAAATAATTTGGACAGCGCTCCGTCTGAAAATGGAAGGAATTGAACATGAACTTGAGGAGATGGAATGTTACATTATGAAATCAACAGCACACTGCCTCCGAAACAATTGAAAGAATGGCACAAGGGGTAAGAAGGATTCAGGCAACACTCCGGTTGAAAAGAGAGGCAAAACTTGATGAGATGAGAGAATTGAAAATAGGACATAATACTCCGGTTAAATGACAAGCAAGGGAAAGAACATGATCTCGATAAAAACGATATGATGGTTTGGAGAGAGCAACATCACAATGCATCCGGAATGTAAGAATAGCATATAAATCAACGAAAGAAATGAATGGAGAAGAAAAATGACAACTTCTCCCACAAATGAATTAGGAAATCCTCCTTACAAAGAAGGGTTGAATGGTGTTGATGGAAAAATCAACAACGAAATGAATAAGCTTGATGTGGGCTTATGGAAAACATCTCAAAATTATGAGGTGACAACCGGCCACTAGCGGAAACGATTGATTGCATTGAGATCAACAAGGAGACGATAAACTTATTTCACCGGAATGATAAATGAAGAACTTGGGTCAATTATAAGCACCATAATAGCAACAATCCTTAGGGAAAGCTTTAGGTGAATTACAACCCAAGATAACTCCAACGAATAATTAAAGGGTTGAAAAGATCTCCTGAACAAGGAAAAATGATGGTTTTAAATATCTCATTCTTGACAACTTGTTAATCATGAAACATGAAGGGAAATTGTCAAAAATGGCATAACACCACCTCAAAAGATAAGGGAGCAAGAATTGCACTTGGAAAGCATGATGAAGAATGCTTGAGCTCCAACAAGAATCTTGATGAAAACTTCGAGAATGAATTAAAACATGGTGAACCATCATGAGAACTCCGGTAATGAAAGCATGAGAAGTGTAAGATGAAAAGAATAAGATTCAAGGCCTGCGATGAATTAGTTGTAGCTTTGAAATGATAATTGAAATAACTTGGAGCTCCAGAAAACAAGATGAGCAACTTAGAACCAAGAGTATGATATGATGAACAAGCTCCAGACAAAAGAATTAAAACACCTTGAAGGAATAAGAATAAGAATTATGTCATGCATCTCCTTCACCAATTTAAATTGATGACAACCAAAGGATTTGGCATACTACTTATTCATCTTGAAAAAGATTGGAGAGAGATATAGCCAAACTTGAGAATAGTCTTGAACGACTCGCCGGTAGGATTATGAAAAGAACAAATGAATTAATACGATAACAACGGAAGAGTAATCTTGAACGAACCACCGTAAAAATAGGGAGACGAACGAAGAGGCATCAATGAAGAATATTTGGAGGACGAAGTTGAAAACTGAGAATGAAGAAATCTTCTGAAATGATGGCCTTCGGAGGATCACAATGGGAAGAATTTATGAAATGCTTCGGATGGGTATAAAAGAATTCCTCACAAACGAAACAGTAATGAGGATGGCATGAAGCTAGAACCATGAATTGTTGAGCACACTGGAATGAAGAATTAAAAGGTTGAACCAATGATGAAAAAGAATTTGAAAGCGACCTTGGAGAAGGCATGTGACTGATGGAAATCATTCTTACGTCACACTTTGAAAAGAATTCTCCAGAAAAAGAAGAGTCAGGTAAGATCCTGGGAAAAGACTTGTGGGTTAGGGCCCACTCAAAGAAATCACCGTTGAAAAAGATTGCTTAAGAGATATTGCACCGGTTGAATTAAATGGCTTGAGTAAGATAACAATCTCAAAATAGCTTGACAGGATTAAGAATGGAAACACGAATCTTCAGCACTCCGGATATGAATAGCAAGAGGAGACTGATTAATTGGTGCACCGGAATAAGAAAGCATTGTGAAATGAGGAAAAGGATAAGATCAACACCGAAATCTTGAATTACATCCACCGGCAGAATTTGAGAACAAAAGAATGATGAACTTGAAGCTCTTGAGCATCTTCACAATAAATCACCGGATAAGAACATTGAAGGAAATGAATGAAGAAACCTCACATGAATAAAATGGATACTTGATTAAGAATTCCAGCTCCATAAGAAAAGGGGTGGGAGGGTGGGGAAAAACAAAGACGACTTGGGATGAATGAAACAGACAATCGTCAGATTTCTCAACGGCGTCCGTATGGAATAACTTGAAGAGAAGGCACACCGGTTGAAAAGGATTACCATGAAAATCTCAATGGTCAAGAAGAATTAGCACTCCCATAGAAATATGAGAACACCGATTAGGAAAGGTATGGAATCAACACTTGACATCGAAGCAACTCGAATACCAGAATCAAAACAAGAACAAAGGATAGATATGTAGCAACATAATCTTCACAATATCATTCGAACAGAGAATTGAACGAATGAATTTCCGTACGTACATCAACTTGTCGAGAAGCCACTTGGGAGAACAAAAGGTAAATAAAAAGGAACAAGGAGCAGACAGAACAAATACAAGATAGAAGTTTCGTTCGACATATTCGTGCTGAAAGCTCATGGAACGTGTTACAAAAGGGTTTTGCAATCCCCGGATCAGCATACCCAAGGACCCTTTAAGATGCAACTCCCGATCAGAACAAGCCCATAAAACCACTTCACTCAATGTAGAACCCCGAACTTCATATCATGCACTCGTTGGAAGAATGCCTAGAACTACTAGATGAACCCACCTACTAATTTCCGAAAGTTTCCAGTTATGCAATCAGGTGTTGGGGATACAGGGGAAGCACCACGCACTCAACTCTAATCCTACATCCAGCTGTATCCATCCTTCAACACATAACCAGTTGTTTCGGGAAACCGTTTACCTCGGACCTTCGAAATGCATCTACTATACAAGCTATGGCAATACTCCCGAACTACCTCCCCAGTACTGGGTGATGTCGGGGTTATCTTGCCACTAACCGCATAGGAGAGTTTTCGATGTCGGCCGTCTTAAGTATTCCATAACTGATGCGATATATTTGTGACGACAACACCTCGGAGCTCAACTCCCCGGGACACTGCCACAACCCCTAATGACAGGAGGCATCGAGAACAATGTTCTCGTCACAAAGACATCGGAACAATCCAAACAATACTCGCGTGATCCTAAAAAAAATTGGTGCATTTTTGAGAGTAGAAGAGACAAGAGCAATCGTCAGGAGTCCTCACCAGAGTGAAAAGAGATGAGGAACAAAAGAAACCCTACTCTCCGATATATATATAGGACTCAAAACATTTTCAAGTGTGTGTCTAGACTCAACCGTCAACGATTCGATCAATCAGTGGGGGCTTCTAGGTCGGAGAAGGCTCTGAATACCAACTTGTAATGCCCAGGATGGGACTATACCTCCTACGTGTCGAGGCACGACTTAAAGGTATAAGCCCATTCTGGAATGATCTCAAGTTTGGTATCTTTGCACGACTCATGTAAAAGAGGGATTAAATTGCAAAAGGAGATAGTTGGCTTACACTCGCCACTTCACACAATACATTACATAAGCAACCATCATTCAAAACATCACAACCCGACTACGGGTGAAGATCCAAAAGAAAGATACCAAAACTTAAAGCCACAGGTCTAGATCGAATCCTAGTAGAAACCACTACTGATCGTCGAAACACGTCACAAGCATACGGCCACAATCTTCATCGAACTCCCGGTGGAGTTCTGATCCATCTCCTGCTTCAAACTCGGCTGAACCTGCATCTGGTGTTGTAGTATCTGTGAGCCACGAGGACTCAGCAATCCCATAACCATGGGTATCGAGACTAGCAAAGCTTTATGGGTAAGAAGAGGTAAAGTGGTGAGGTTGCAGCAGCGGCTAAGCAATATGGTGGCTAGCTTACGAGTACAAGAATAAGATGAGCATCTACGCAAACGGTCGCAACTAGTAGTGATCGCTAAAGATCCTGAACTACATACGAATCAAACATAACCCCACCGTGTTCTCTTCTCAAAGTGAAAATAGACAATAACGGTTACTCACACAGTTGTGTGTTTTACTTCGGATCCTCTGTCAAGTTTTCTACAACCGGACATTAACAAATTCCAATCTGCCACATAACCGCGGGCACGGCTTTCGAAAGATCATAACCCTGCAGGGGTGTCCCAACTTAGCCCATCACAAGCTCTCACGATTAGCTGAAGTGATAATTATAATATCACCACCCCTTATCTTAGGGAAATCCGATCAGGCTCGGCTTCCCGGTGCACAAGACATTTCGACAATGGTAAAACAAGTCCAGCAAGACCTCCCGGTGTGTCGACACCCTGATAGTAGCCGCGCGTATCTCGTCTCAGGCCACGACCGGATGGGCGATTCTACAGGTTATACCAGATACCTCGAGTTTCCCCAAGGCGGCCCCGCAGACTCCCCGTTTGGGACCAACACCATCAGCACTGGCCCCCCCCTGCTATGTAGAATTAAGAACCCGAGGGTGTGACCCCCTATGCAAATTTAATTATTTAAATAAGTTGTTATTATGAGCAAATTAAAACCAATGTTGGGCCTTGCTGGAGGAGTTTTATTCAAAGTCGAACTGTCAAGGGGTCCCCATCCACCCATCGTGTAAGGAACACAAAATCAAGGAACATAATGCCGGTTTATCGGCGCCTAAGGTGGCATGAGTGGAACAAAACACCGAGCAAAAGGCCAAGCCTTCCACCCATGCCCAGTATATAGGTGTGTTATTAATAATATAACATATTGTGATATTCCAACAACAAGTTCCCTCCTGGAACGAACTTCATCTTCACCTGCAACTAACAACGCTATAAGAGGGGCTGAGCAAGCGGGTAACATAGCCAAACAGTGGTTTTGCTAGGTAGGTTTCAAGGTTAGAGGTTTCATGGCCACAAGGAGAGGCCGACATAAAAGATGGGTAGCGCGACATGTAACGATAGCATCGAGACAACTAAGCATGGCAATGGTAGTAAAGGTATCCAAGGGTATGATCATCTTGCCTGGGATTCCGCAAGGGAGAAGAACGGATCCATGAAGTAGACGGAGCAACATAGTCGAGCGAATCCTCACAACTCCGGAACGAAACCGAAGCTAACAAGAGAAGCAACCGGAAAGAAGCAAACAACACGGTAAACACACAAGCATAAACATGGCATACGATGCACATCCAAGTATGATGCATGTCCGGTTTAATTATGCATGGCATGGCAAAGTGCACAAACAAGTACTACAAGTTAAGTGGAGCTCAATATGCAACGAGTTGCATATTGACGAAACACCACATGTTATTTATTTAGTTGACTCTCGTTTATTTACAAGACAAGATTAAATGTTTTTAACATAGAAAGAGGTGAAGCAAAATAAAACTACACTATTTAGGCATTTTAAATGAGGCCGGAAAATAACAACAACAATTCCGGAAAATCCCCATGAGCATGTTTAGCAATTATTAAGCAAACAACAATTCACTCATATAATGTTGTTAACATGATGCGGATGACATGATCAAGTTTTATGCAATTTTATTAAAAGTTGACATGAAGAGATATGAAGATGATTCAGAGTATTAGTCACCGTGGTGGAAAGAAGGGGTGCCATGGCAACGATCCGAAAATGATGCAACGGCAACATCTCAGTTCCGGTAACCCGTTGAGAGACCGGTGCAAAAGAAAGGTGGCGTGAGCGAGTCAAACAAGATGAAAAGGTGGGGTGATCCCGTCATCCGGGTTCCCACGGGTCGGCGACGAGGCAACCGAGGAGCATGACAAAAGTTGAAACGGGAACGGTGCACACAAGGGCAAACATTTCATACAACACATCAAGCATTCCACGGGTCATCGTCTCGGGGTTATACCTTCGGAACATTTGTTTCGGGGCGGCTCGAGATCGTAGAGGAAGAAGTCGTTCTCGCGATTCGTGGTGGAAGTAAGCGTTCACGTTTCGTAGAGGAAGTAGCCGTTCACGTTGCCAAAAGGAGTAGTCATTCCGTTCGTAGAGGTACTTGAGGGTCTCGGCGACGGTAGTTGTTCACGTTCGTAAAGGGAAGTAGTCGTACACGGGGCGACGGTAGTTGTACATGTTGGAGTTTCCGTTTCCGAAGAGGTACTTGTCGCGTCGTCTTGTGTCGTCGTTCTCGTATCGTAGATGTTCACGTCACGTGTAGAGGTACTTGACGCATCGCCGTGTAGTCGTACTCAGGGCCCTTGAGGCATCGGTGCTAGTTGGACTTACCGGTCTTGACGGTTCAAAGCAAAGCAGCAGCAAGGACGACCATGGCGGGCATGAGGCTGCCGGAGAAGTTGGCGGTGGCGTTCGCCGGCTTGAAGGTGAGCGACAGCTCCATCCGCGGGGGACTCAGCGACTCGCGCGAGGTTGATCCCGTTTCCGAGCAGAACGAGGAGTAGGCGGCGGCGTAGGCGCTGTCGCGGTGGCTCGTGCTCGCCGACGCGGGGAAGACAGCAGGAGGCGGTCGGGCTTGAAGAAGAGCGTTGGCAGGGGCGATGCTGGAGGCGAGGCCTTGGCGATGGAGGAGGAGGGGCTGAGGCGCGGCGGCCTGGGCGCTGCGGCCTTGGCTCGATCCGGCGTGGAGGGGAGTCCGGCGGCGACGGCGCCTTGCCGGCGGGAGGCTGAGGTAGGGGCGGTGAGGATCCCCGGCTCGGGGCGCGGCTGGAGGAGGGAGCGTGGCTGGCGCGTGCGGGAGACGCGGCTCCGCCCCGTCCATGGCGGCAGGACAGCCTTGCGCTGTCGGGCTGGAGAAGGAGGAACGAGGAGGCGCGCGGGGATGGGAGGAGCTCGGAGCTGGCTCCTGGCTGGGCGGGCGCTCGAGGGTGGCGCCCGGCGCCCTGGGAATCGGGGAGATGGAGTCGAGGGAGCGAGCCGCCATGGCGCTGGATCGGGGGATGGGTTCGGGCAAGAGCGAGCGAACGCTGAGGGGAAAGGAGCGAGGGGGTCGCTGGCGGCGCTGGGATGAGGAGCGAGGGGAAAAGGTGCGGGGGCGCTAGAGTTTAGGCGACCTGGGCCTTGAGCCGGCTGGGGGGAGAAGTGGCCGGCTGGGCCTGGAGGCCTAGGCCAAAGGAGGCCTGGAGGCTGAAAAAAATAGAAATAAAAGGGGTATGCTGTTTTTTTTAAAGAGAAAGGCAAAAGGAGAGGATAGAGGTGGAATATGGGCATGGGGTTATTACTCTGGACTCGTAAAAATGAGCACGGTCCGAGAAAATTAGAATTGGCATGATCGAAAAAATATAATTCAAACACATTTGAATTTAATCAAATGGGTTTGAACTAAGACTTGATTTTTGAAGTGTCCAAAAATGTTGAGGTTTTTGGAGGAACCTCGATAAACGAGAAAAGAAAAATAGGGAAGGTTTTTGACGGTGAAACTTGAATTAAGAGGCATGGGGAATATTTGCAAGTGTGTTATGGTGAATTCCAACAAATGGAATAATTATTATAGCTCCCTAATAATATTGAGAGGATATGTTATAAAGAGAAGTCATCCTTCCCTCGATTTAAATGGACCGAAGGTCCACACAATTTATTTAGGTTGAGATACAAAGATTAATGACATGATGGCATGATGCTATGATGCAATGCAAAAATAAATAACACAAGCACAATGAAACACATGGGAGAACCCGGAACATCTGGAATCTTCTGGAATCTTCTGGGACGTCGGTCTTCGGGCGTCACACATATAAGCCATTAATTTACCCTGTTCCTGGTCCAGATAGCTGGGTGAAAACTCCAACACCTGACATTGAACCACCACAATTCAAAGATGACAAGAAGGGGCCATCAGAAGAGAAAAGGAAAAAAGGAAAGTTTGAGCCACCTCAAGCAAAGCAGGCATCTAGGATGGCTACTATAACATGTGGGAATTGCAAGCTGCAGGGACACAAGTACACAAGTTGTACAAAGCCATTGAGGCCTGATCTGCAAATCAAGAGGAACAAGCACATGATATTTGCAATTTGTATTTACTTGAGTGTTCATTTCTATTGACTGATCATTATAAAGTTGTTTACTTTTTTAATTACAGGAAAATATGACTGTACATGATGGCAACATGGTGCAGGTTCATCAACTACTGGAAGTGCTAGGGGTGCAACATCATCATCTACTGCAAGAGGTGCAAAGACTACTGGTGTTGCTGGAAGGGGTGCTAGTTCTTCTGCTGCTGCTGGAAGAGGAGCAAGGTCTGCTACTACTCCTGGAAGGGGTGCTAGTACTTCTCCTGCTGCTGGTAGAGGTGCTAGTTCTTCTCCTGCTGCTGGTAGAGGTGCAAGATCTTCTACTGCTGCTGGATGAGGTGCAAGTCCATCTGCTGCTGCTGGAAGGGGTGCAAAAAGGTTCAAGCCTCCAAGAAGTTCTGCAGAAGCTTCAACTAGCTAGCCAGCAGACACTAGGCCAAAGAGGACAAAGTACATGAGCAAGAGGATGGAGGGTTACTTCTATGACAGTGGGAACTACTAAGAACCTATGTATTGCATCACTTTATTTATGCCACCTCACATTTTAAGTGTGTATGCAAGTGCATGTGTGCTAAATCAGGCATTACATCACTTTATTTATGACATTATGAACCTATGCATGGCACTAAGACCCTATGTATGTTAAACCTATGTGAGTATGGCATTATGAACCTATGTATGGCATTATGAACCTATGTATGGCACTGTGAAGTTATCTATGTCTATCTCCTGCTGTTAAAATTATTAGCCAAATATGTTCTGTGCAAATCAGGTTCTTTGCAACTTCTGTGCAAAATATGTTATGCGCAAAGTTAATTGTGAGCTAAATAGGTTCTGTGCAAAATTTGAACATTGCAAAGTAAATTGTAACAGATCATCGGGAACTGTTATGGCACAACAACCACAACCATTTCATTTGATACAAACATAACATAGGTTCATAAGTTGGACATTGATCCAAAGATGCAATGATAATATGTTGGACACTAGTTCTTGGGAACACACAACACAAGTCTTGGGAGTACACAACACAAGTCTTAGACATAAAGCACTACGGCTTATTAAGTGCATAACAGCACATTCAGAGCAACTGCAGTGCTACCCTAAACCACACCACAATACATAGTTAAAAATCATCACATATCTCCTTCAACTTCTTGATCTTGTCCTTGTACCCATGTTTCTGTTTGAGCAGATCTACAATTATGTACTCCAGTTTTTTCTTCTCTTGTTTCAGTTGGTCCCTCTCTGTCACAACTTGGTCTCTCTCTACCACTAGCTGGTCCCTCTCTTTCTCTGCCTTTGCCCTAAGTACCTGATGTAGATTGGTACAACCATGGTCTGCCAGCTTCTTCTCCAACTCCTCTTTGAGATCACTTACAGCCAACCTAGCATTGCCCAACTCTGTGATGGCATCCTCCTTGTCAGCAACCATTTTTGCAGAGTCCAGTTTGAAAAACCTCAGATCTTCCTCCATCTTCCTCTTTTCTCCAACTAGTTTGAAATTGCTTTCAGCAAGCTCAACATTTTGTCTCAGCATGTCATTGATTTCTTTGTCATACATGCTCCACAATTCTGTGAGGGTGAACTGCATAGCAACTGACCACTCTGGGTCTATCCACTCCAGATAGTTGCACTTTAGTTCTGCCTACAATTAAATAAATATGTTCTCAATAAGAAAGTGTATGAAATGTGCACAAAGTATAGAATATTGTATGAAATTGTTGTTTAGTTCTTTCCACCGAAATGTGCACTATTTAGTTTAGTTCTATCCACTCTTTTTTAGTTTAGTTATATCCACTGAATTTTACTTTAGTTCTATCCACTCAATTACATCAAGTGAAGCAACAACAGATTAGAGAACTGAAGCTATTCATATTGGAGAAACTATCCAGGAACAAATCTTTCATATTGGAGCAACTATCCAGCACAAGTGAATGGAGCATAAACTAACTAAGCTAATGTACTTCTAGTACTAACGAACATACCTTCTCCTGAGCACACGCAAGAAAACGTCTGCCCGTGTCCACGGATTCAAATGCAACAAGTCTGATGCAAGGTTCTTGATGCAGACAACAAGACGACATATCGTGAGCAATGCCACTCCAGTCATAGCAAGGGATGGTCCTAGGAAGCTTACCAGCACACAGATTGCACAAATCAGCGACCTCGTAAAAATTCCCCAAATGATGAACCCTAACCCTAGCGGGATGAACCCTAATCCATGGGGGAGGCAAACACGCATACCTGGCTAGTGACTTCTTCGCCGTCCGAAGAAGAGCTCGAGGACTGGTCGCTCCAAGAAACCATGGCGGAGCGGCGAAAGGCGGTGAGTCGATTGTGGCGGCACCGGCGGTGGTCGGGGTCGAGAGAGAGGACAGCGAGCGAACGGGATGAACTCGCTGGTCTGGTTCGAATACCGACCGGTGCGGGCCACTTACACGGGCGCGGGGAAACGACCGTCTGTCGCCGTCTAACGGCGTCCGTCGACACGCGCCACGTCATCCCTACAGGCGGGACCCACCTGTCGGATTCGCTGTTTTCTGGGCTAAAACGCAGAATCAGTGCCCCATTGTTGGTGGTTTTTTGTGCCCTACCTCAAATGTGTTACTGATCTGTTACCCTAGCCCATAATGTGGTGGTTTTGGGTAAATAACTCCAACAACAGCAACTAGCAAGGGCCGGCGGCAGAGCAGCAGTGCAAGACAACGGCAGCGGCAACGCAGCAGAGCAGCGAGCAGCAATGACAACGATCAGGAGCAATGGCGGCAACGCACACGGGCATCGGTGAGCAAGGTTGGCACGGCTGGGTGCGCGCATGCGCTAGGCGCGGTTGGAGCGGTCGATAGCGACGGGGTGCACACGAACGGTGCAGTCAAGGCAGAGGCGCGGGAGCGCGGCCAGGGTGAGCGCGGACTCCAGGCGCAGCGGCCTCGGCGAGTACGGGCGGCTACGGCGACGGATCGAGGCAGTAAGCAGGGGGAATGGAGGAGGAGCTCACAAAGACGCCGATGGCGAGGTTTGGGAAGCCGGGGGTGGACCGGAACGGCGGCAAACAACGACGGACGACGACGATTTACGCGGTGGAAATGGCGGCGATGGCGAGCGTTCTGGCCGCCTTGGCTCGATTTGGTGCACGAGGAAGACGAATACGACAAATACAGATCTCCTAGACGTCTTCCCGCGCGAGGGCGACGATGGTGGCCACGGTAATGACCACGATGAACGCAGTCACCGCATCGAGCCCGAGCTTGATTTCGAGACAAAGAGGAGAGGGGCGAAGGGGAATCGAGAGGGGATCAGACGAGCACATGCTAGGGTTTCGGTTGGGCGTATTTATAGGCCATGGCGGCTTGGATGCTCGCCACGCCCTGCCTCTGCCCGTGTAGCGAGAGGTAGAGTATGACCTAGGTGGGTTGGGCTGCACTGTGGCCACTAGGGCCCAGTGTAGCAGTAGGCCTCTAGTTCTTTTTATTCGCTGTTATTTTTCTATTTTGTATTTTGTACACTATTTTGCTTAATTAGAGCCACCAATTATTTTTTGTAAAAAGTGTAACTTGTCTAAATAAATATTATGCCATATTTAGCAATGTCATAAAAGGTTTGAACCTTATTTGAATTCATATGAATTTTGTTTTAAATAGAAAAGATTTATTTGGGTGCCGTTTGGTCCAATTTAAAATAGGTTAATGGCATTTTAATAAGTCAAATAATGTTGTTTTATTCATGAACATTAGTTAGTGAATTTGTGCAAGCTAGTGAGCATTTTTGTTTTACTGTTTGAAAATTAATTTATTTGACTTTATTTTTGGAATTGGCTTTGATTTTTAACAAGTGGCAATTTGGCTTAGTTAAACTTGATGACATGGTAGCATTAGTGTGAGGTCACTTTAGCATGACACTGGGGGTGTTACAAATCTCCTCCACTACAAGAAATCTCGTCCCGGGATTTGAGAGGTAGAGTTAAGGGGAAGGAATTGGTTACAGAATTCTAACGAGTGTTGTCGGTCTTGGTTGCTCTTCCCGAAGATGGTGATTTCTTTCGTTGATGCCGTCATTTCTTTGATTCATGTCATCCTGATGAAGTAGTCATCCTTCCTTCGGGATCTTCTTTGTCCTACGAATGCGATAAGAGAGAAAACTCTAGAAGAACGTATCTTGATACGTCTCCAACGTATCTATAAGTTTTGCTTGTTCCATGCTATTATATTATCTGTTTTGGATGTTTAATGGGTTTTATTATGCACTTTTCTAATATTTTTGGGATTAACCTACTAACCCAGGGCCCAATGCAAATTGATGTTTTTTTTGCCTATTTCAGTGTTTCGCAGAAAAGGAATATCAAACGGAGTCCAAACGGAATGAAACCTTCGCAAGGATTGTTTTTGGAACAAACGCAATCCAGAAGACTTGGAGTACACGTCTGGGAAGCCATGAGGCAGGAGGGCGCCCCGGGGGGGTTGGCCCCCCCCACCCTCGTGGGCCCCTCGTAGCTCCACCAACGTACCTCTTCCTCCTATATATACTCATATACCCTGAAAACATCCGAGAGCACCACGAAACCCTATTTCCACCGTCGCAACCTTCTGTACCCGTGAGATCCCATCTTGGGGCCTTTTCCGGAGCTCCATCAGAGGGGGAATCGATCACGAAGGGCTTCTACATCAACACCATAGCCTCTCCAATGAGTTGTGAGTAGTTTACCACATACTTTTGGGTCCATAGTTATTTGCTATATGGCTTCTTTTCTCTCTTTGGATCTCAAAAGAAAGTTCTCCTCGATCTTCTTGGAGATCTATTCGATGTAATACTTTTGCGGTGCGTTTGTCGAGATCCAATGAATTGTGGGTTTATGATCAATATTATCTATGAAAAATATTTGATTCTTCTCTGAATTCTTATATGCAAGATTTAAATATCTTTGCAAGTCTCTTCGAATTATCAGTTTGGTTTGGCCAACTAGATTGATCTTTCTTGCAATGGGCGAAGTGCTTAGCTTTGGGTTCAATCTTGCGGTGTCCTTTCCGAGTGACAGCAGGGGCAGCAAGGCACGTATTGTATTGTTGCCATCGAGGATAAAAAGATGGGGTTTGTATCATATTGCATGAGTTTATCCCTCTACATCATGTCATCTTGCTTAATGCATTACTCTGTTCTTATGAACTTAATACTCTAGATGCATGCTGGATAGCGGTCGATGTGTGGAGTAATAGTAGTAGATGTAGAATCGTTTCGGTCTACTTGTCACGGACGTGATGCCTATATACATGATCATGCCTAGATATTCTCATAACTATGCGCTTTTCTATCAATTGCTCGAGAGTAATTTGTTCACCCACCGTAGAATATGCTATCTTGAGAGAAGCCACTAGTGAAACCTATGGTCCCCGAATCTATCTTCCATCATATTAGTTTCCCGTCAACTTGCCAATTTCAGTTGCCTTTTTATTTTGCAATCTTTACTTTTCATTCTATACAACAAAATACGAAAAATATTTATCTTATTATCTCTATCAGATCTCACTTTTGCAAGTGGTCGAGAAGGGGTTGAAAACCCCTTTATCGCGTTGGTTGCAAGGTTGTTATTTGTTTGTGCAGGTACGAGGGATTTGCGTGTAGTCTCCTACTGGATTGATACCTTGGTTCTGAAAAACTGAGGGAAATACTTACGCTACTTTGCCGCATCACCCTTTCCTCTTCAAGGGGAAAACAACGCATGTTCAAGAGGTAGCAAGAAGAATTTCTAGCGCCGTTGCCGGGGAGATCTACGCACAAGTCACATACCAAGTACCCATCATAAACTCTTATCCCTTGCATTATATTATTTGCCATTTGCCTCTCGTTTTCCTCTCCCTCACTTCACCTTTGCCGTTTGGCCTTTTTCCGTATCGTTTGCTTTGTCGTCATGGCTGAACCAAAAGGGGCTAAGGGCTCTCTCCCAAGTTTTAATACTTTGGATAGTCCTTCTGTCCTTTCTAAGCTCATAAATAATGATGTTATGGAAAGACCTATCGGGGTTATTGATGAAAGCTTGAATAACTTCGATGAAGATGACCCTGGATTTTTTTTGTTATTTGCTTGATGAAACCTTGAAAGATGCCCGGTATAGGCTTCTAAGGATCAGATCTAGCTATGTGCCCCAATATCAAATTGAGATTTACTTAAAAGGTTTTTATGTTGGCTTACCTTCTTCTTTCAAGCAATTTTTAGATTCTATTTTTGAAGAAGGTTTTCTTGAGGGGGATGCCATCGATACTTATGAAAAGATGAAGGCTATATTTGGGCACCCTACGAGTGAAAAGGTTGAATCTACTTCTCTATTGTGTTTTTATCAGAATGAAATTATCAAAGAGATGAAGGCTAGTCTAGATACAAATTTTTGTGGTGTGCTTAATCTTTCTTCTACCATTAATGGCCACATGCTTTCAAAAAATAGAAAGATAAGCACTTTAGATACTCCCTCCATTCCCTTATACAAGGCCACAAACTCAAATTACAGGTACCAAGGTAAAAATTAATGACTGTTTTACAAGTCCAATTTTCTTTTCGTTAACCGAAATCATTAATATGTCCACATGCATGCAAAGAAGGAATTAGAAGGAAGTAGCACAGTGTCATTATGACTACATGCATGTAGATATTAAAACGGTTGGTAGTACGAGAAAACATCATTAATTTTTGCCTCGATTACAGTTAGTGGCCTTATATAGATGCAAATTGTATTTTCCATAGTGGACTTGTATAAGGGAATGGAGGGAGTAAGAAACTTTCTCTTTATCACCAAAAGGTAAAATATGACAATACCTAGATCTATTCTTGCCTTATGCCTAGCTAGGGGCGTTAAACGATATCGCTTGTTGGGAGGCAACCCAATTTTATCTTCTTTGCTTTTACTTATGTTTAGTAATAAATAATTCATCTAGCTTCTGGTTAGATGTGGTTTTGTGTTTTAATTAGTGTTTGTGCCAAGTAGAACCTTTGGGAATACTTGGGTGAAGTCTTTGCGATCTTGCTGTAAAAAACAGAAACTTTTGCGCTCACGAGATTAGCTATCATTTTTTTACTAGAGAGTGCTATTAAGTTGATTCTTTTTGAAGATGATTAATAGACAAATTACTCAAGTCCACCAATTTATTTCATAATCTTTAGAGTTACATAAGTATTCGAAAGTTACAGATTGCTACAGACTGTTCTGTTTTTGACACATTCTGTTTTTCGTGTGTTGTTTGCTTATTTTGATGAATCTATGGCTAGTATCGAGGGGTATGAACCATAGAGAAGTTGGAATACAGTAGGTTTAACACCAACATAAATAAAGAATGAGTTTAATACAGTACCTTAAAGTGTTGGTTTGTTTTCTTATACTAACGAAGCTCACGAGATTTTCTGTTAAGTTTTGTGTTGTGAAGTTTTCAAGTTTTTGGGTAAGGATTTGATGGACTATGGAATAAAGAGTGGCGAGGGCCTAAGCTTGGGGATTCCCAAGGCATCCAAGGTAAAATTCAAGGACAACCAAAAGCCTAAGCTTGGGGATACCCCGGGAAGGCATCCCCTCTTTCGTCTTCGTCTATCAGTAACTTTACTTGAGACTATATTTTTATTCACCGCTTGATATGTGTTTTGCTTGGAGCGTCTTGCATGAATTGAGTCTTTGCTTTTTATTTTACCACAATCATCCTTGTTGTACACACCTTTTGGAAGAGGAACACATGAATAGGAATTTATTAGAATACTCTATGTGCTTCACTTATATCTTTCGAGCTAGATAATTTTGCTCTAGTGCTTCACTTATATCTTTTTAGAGCGTGGTGGTGGTTTTATTTTATAGAAATTATTGATCTCTCATGCTTCACTTATATTATTTTGAGAGTCCTTTAGAACAACATGGTAATTTGCTTTGGCTATAAAATTAGTCCTAATATGATAGGCATCTAAGATGGGTATAATGAAAACTTTCATATAAAGTGCATTGAATACTATGAGAAGTTTGATACTTGATGATTGTTTTGAGATATGAGGATGGTGATATTAGAGTCATGCTAGTGTAGTAGTTGTGAATTTGAGGAATACTTGTGTTAAAGTTTGTGATCCCGTAGCATGCACGTATGGTGAACCGTTATGTGATGAAGTTGGAGCATGATTTATTTATTAATTGTCTTCCTTTGTGTGGAGGTCGGGATCACGCGATGGTTAACTCCTAGCAACCCTTCCCCTAGGAGCATGAGTGTAGTGCTTTGTTTTTATAACTTGTAGATTTTTGCAATAAGTATATGAGTTCTTTATGACTAATGTTGAGTCCATGGATTATACGCACTCTCACCCTTCCACCATTGCTAGCCTCTCTACTATCGCGCAACTTTCGCCGGTACCATACACCCACCATATACCTTCCTCAAAACAGCCACCATACCTACCTATTATGGCATTTCCATAGCCATTCCGAGATATAATGCCATGCAACTTTCCACCGTTCTGTTTATTATGACACGCTTCATCATGTTCATATTGCCATGCATGATCATGTAGTTGACATCGTATTTGTGGCAAGGCCACCATGCATAATTTTTCATACATGTCACTCTTGATTCATTGCACATCCCGGTACACCGCCGGAAGCATTCACATAGAGTCATATTTTGTTCTAGCATCGAGTTGTAATTCTTGAGTTGTAAGTAAATAAAAGTGTGATGATCTTCATTACTAGAGCATTGTCCCAACGAGGAAATGATGATGGAGACTATGATTCCCCCACAAGTCGGGATGAGACTCCAGACAAAAAAAGAAGAGAAAAAAAAAGGAGGCCATAAAAAAAGAGAGAAGGCCAAAAAATGAGAGGAAAAGAGAGAAGGGGCAATGCTACTATCCTTTTTCCACACTTGTGCTTTAAAGTAGCACCATGATCTTCATGATAGAGAGTCTCTTGTTTTATCACTTCCATATACTAGTGAGAATTTTCATTATATAACTTGGCTTGTATATTCCAATGATGGGCTTCCTCAAAATGCCCTAGGTCTTTGTGAACAAGCGAGTTGGATGCACACCCACTTAGTTTCTTTAGTTGAGATTTCATACACTTATAGCTCTAGTGCATCCGTTGCATGTCAATCCCTACTCACTCACATTGATATCTATTGATGGGCATCTCCATAGCCCATTGATACGCCTAGTTGATGTGAGACTATCTTTCTCCTTTTGTCTTCTCCACAACCATCACTCTATTCCACCTATAATGCTATATCCATGGCTCACGCTAATGTATTGCGTGAAAGTTGAAAAGGTTTGAAAAAACTGAAGTACGAAGCAATTGCTTGGCTGAAACCGGGGTTGTGCATGATTTAAATATTTTGTGTGATGAAGATAGAGTATAGCCAGACTATATGATTTTGTAGGGATAAACTTTCTTTGGCCATGTTATTTTGAGAAGACATAATTGCTTTGTTAGTATGCCTGAAGTATTATTATTCTTATGTCAATGTTAAACTTTTGTCTTGAATCTTTCGGATCTGAACATTCATGTCACAATACAGAAAATTACATTGAGAATTATGTTAGGTATCATTCCACATCAAAAATTCTTTTTTTACCATTTACCTACTCGAGGACAAGCAGGAATTAAGCTCGGGGATGCTTGATACATCTCCAACGTATCTATAATTTTTGATTGTTCCATGCTATTATATTATCTGTTTTGGATGTTTAATGGACTTTATTATGCACTTATATATTATTTTTGGGACTAACCTACTATAACCCAAGGCCCAGTGCAAATTGCTGTTTTTTCCCCTATTTCAGTGTTTCGCGGAAAAGGAATATCAAACGGAGTCCAAACGGAATGAAACCTTCGCGAGGATCGTTTTTGGAACAAACGCAATCCAGAAGACTTGGAGTACACATCTGGGAAGCCACAAGGCAGCCACGAGGCAGGAGGGCGCGCCCCCACCCTCGCGGGCCCCTCATAGCTCCATCGACGTACCTCTTCCTCCTATATATACTCATATATCCTGAAAACATCCGAGAGCACCACGAAACTCTATTTCCACCACCGCAACCTTCTGTACCCGGAGGGGGAATCGATCACGGAGGGCTTCTACATCAATACCATAGCCTCTACGATGAGTTGTGAGTTGTTTACCACAGACCTTCGGGTCCATAGTTATTAGCTAGATGACTTTTTTTCTCTCTTTGGATCTCAATACAAAGTTCTCCTCGATCTTCTTGGAGATCTATTCAATGTAATACTTTTTGCGGTGTGTTTGTCGAGATCCGATGAATTGTGAGTTTATGATCAAGATTATCTATGAAGAATATTTGATTCTTCTCTCAATTCTTATATGCACGATTTAAATATCTTTGCAAGTCTCTTTAAATTATCAGTTTGGTTTGGCCAACTAGATTGATCTTTCTTGCAATGGGAGAAGTGCTTAGGTTTGGGTTCAATCTTGCGGTGTTCTTTCCCATTGACAACAGGGGCAGCAAGTCACGTATTGTATTGTTGCCATCGAGGATAAAAAGATGGAGTTTCATATTGCATGAGTTTATCCCTCTACATCATGTCATCTTACTTAATGCGTTACTCTGTTCTTATGAACTTAATACTCTAGATGCATGCTAGATAGCGATCGATGTGTGAAGTAATAATAGTAGATGCATAATTGTTTCGGTTTACTTGTCACGGACATGATGCCTATATACTCACTGCATTCACATCCAACGTGGCGCCGGTGCTCTGCCCCGTCCCTGCATTCGCCGCCCCATCTCCTCCTTCCCACCGCCCATCCTCAGCGCACCCGGACGCCCAATCCTACCTCAGCTCCCTCCGTCGCTCGTCGCCGGCATCTGGTCGACCTGCTCCGTCGAGCTTGCCGCCGGATCCACACCAGAGAGCTCACTTCTCCTAGCTCCCTTCCCCACGCCGGCTTCCTGTTCCTGGGCTATTTCGAGTTTGTACGGTGTCTGGAGCTGCTCTCTGCTGGGAGGGAAGACTCTGATTTTTAGCCCGTTCTCTCTTTTACCTGAAACCCCCCAAAACGGGCGCCAGTCATGTCTGCCCTCCCACCTCACCTGCCGCCGCTGCCGGGAACGTGAGTCCCCGGCAAGCATAGGCGACAGTCCATGCCGAAACCTACCGCCGACCATGTCAACTCACCGTGGACACTGGCCATCCGCGCTGCCGCAGACCAGGGCCGGCCGCGCCGCGCCATCGCGCTCTACCTCTCGTCCTTCCGCTCCAGAGCCGCCCACCGCCCCTGCCCCTTCGCCCTCGCCGCCGTCCTCAAGTCTGTCTCCCGCCTTCCTGCCCATATTGTGGCCACGGCCGCCGCTTCCTTCCACGCTCATCTTCTTCGCCTAGGCCTCCTCGCGCACCCCTACCCACACGCCGCGCTTGCCCACCTCTATTCCCGCGACCCCGTCGCCGCGCGCAGCCTGCTCGACGAAACGCCTCCCGCGGGAGCACGGGCGCCGCATTCCCTACTCGTTTCCCGGAACTCACTGCTCGCCTCTCTTCTCCGCTCCGGGGACCTCTCTGCCGCGCGCGCTCTGTTCGACCAGATGCCCGTGAGGGACGTTGTGTCCTGGAACTCCATGGTCGCGGGCATAGCCAAGGCTGGTCGCCTCGACAGCGCCATAGAGCTCTTCAACCAGATGCCTGAGCGGAACGCCGCATCCTTTAATGCCGTCATTTGTGGGCTCATCGCCCATGGCCACCTGATTCGAGCGAGGGAGATGTTCGAGCAGATGCCTGTCAGGAGCAACGTCTCCTGGATCACGATGATCTCCGGGTATGCCAAGGCTGGCGATGTTCAGGCTGCTGCTGGCCTGTTTGAACGGATAGAGAACAAGAATGATCTTTATGTGTGGAATGCGATGATTGCATGCTATGCACAGAATGGCTGTGCGAGGGAGGCCATTGGAGTTTTCAACCGGATGCTCAAGCCGCATGTCTGTGTTCTGCCCAATGAGAAAACTTTCTCATCTGTCATCTCCGCTTGCTCTCAGCTGGGGAACTTGAGGTTTGGGCTGTGGGTTCTGAGCTTCATGGGGTCTCTGGGAATTGAACTGGATGATCACTTGCGCACAGCTCTCGTGGATTTGTACACCAAGAGTGGGCGGATTGATAGCGCTTTTGATTTGTTCAAAGGCCTGAGGACAAGAGACGTGGTATCTTACAGTGCGATGATTGTGGGCTGTGGGATGAATGGCAAGTTAAACGAAGCTATAGGTTTATTCAAGGAGATGTCTGACGCAAATATTCTTCCTAATGCAGTGAGCTTTGTGGGATTGTTGTCTGCATACAACCATGCTGGACTAGTGGAAGAAGCTCGAGCTTGTTTTGCTTCCATGTCAAGCAAATATAAGATTAGGCCTTCAATGGAACACTACACCATCATGGTAGATCTCCTTGGGCGTAGCGGGAAGTTGGATGAAGCGTTTCAGCTGATCAGGCAAATGCCGATGCAACCACATGCTAGCGTTTGGGGTGCTTTGCTTCTTTCTTGCAGGTTGCATAACAATGTTGAGCTTGGGGAGGTCGTTGCTTCCAAGTGCTTTGAACAGGTGCCTGGAGAGAGTGGATATTACATACTGTTGGGGAACATATATGCACAAGCAAACAAATGGGACAAGGTTAAGAGGTTAAGGAAGACAATGAAGGAAAGAGGATTGAGTAAGATGCCTGGGAGTAGTTGGGTGCTGGCTGAATAGATACATTTTACTGATCTTAGTCATTTTGATAAATTTGGTCAGTCGATAACTCAACCTATAACTCCTCAAAATTCAGGGTGATTGTTGGCTCAGTTATTTACCATCTTTCCTGACTTCTCCATGTAGGTTCAGGTAATACTGGATTCAGTTGATTATTCTTGCTCTGGATTGGGCAGTTTGATGTGTTTATGTTGGTATCTGAGAAATTCCAATCATTACTATGGAAGTTCATTATGGTCTGTATCCATCACCTTTCACTCAATTCATGTATCTTCTTTAATATCCTTCACAGTTGTACACTAGCTATGTTTTTTTTTTTTCCGAGAGTACACTAGCTATGTCACTTATGATTTAGATAGTTGAGACTAATGTTTGCGTCTGCATAAATAGCTCTTCATGATAAAGTCCATATTTCTCAAAAGTTGCTTTCTGGTATGTAGAAGAACAACTGTTGTCAAGGTATGGGCACATTGCCCTTCTATCAGAATTTTGCTGTCATGCAACATCTATGTATAAATTGTACAGCTAGGATTGCAGGTCACAAGATATTTTCAATAAAAACAAATTAAAGATCACTTGTAAATGGATGAAATGGAATCTTCTGCGAGGCTTTCACCACTACTTAGCCCTCTTATAATGTCATTTACTCTCTCGTCAGGAGTGATTTCTGGAGAAGGTATTTGCATAATGCTGTAAGCTGCAACCATGACAGTGTCCGCTTCACTTGTGCTAAAAGAGGTGCTTACCGGCAACAGCACCTAGCAAATACTCCATTGTTAGAGCATATTACGACTTTGGTCTAATATTTCCATCTCGGTCAAATTGTATAGAGTTAGTAATCAGCTCAAGGGCACTCACGAAGTGAAAAGCGGGCTGGCATTTTCTTGATCGACTCGCTTTCTTTTCTTTTCAGGCACTGAGTTAAGGTACTCCCTCTGTTTTTATTTACTCCGCATATTAGGTTTGTATAAAGTCAAAATACTTCCAACAAGTTTGTAGAAAAAAATATTAACATACACACCACCAAATCAATACCATTGGATTCATCATCGCATATATTTTCACATCATATAAATTTGTTACTCCCTCTGTTCACTTTTATAAGGCGTTGAAGACATTTCAGACAACGTGCAAATCAGTTCAATTTCAGTTGTCTTAAACGACTTATAAAAGTGAACGGAGGGAGTACTGTAAATGTTCATATTACAAACTTGGTAAACTTTATAAAGTTTGACTTCAGTCAAAGCTAATATGCTGAGTAAATAAAAATGGAGGGAGTATGAGCTTTGTGACATCTTATTACAGATTCTGAGTTTGTGAATTTGGAAAGCCTGTACATAGTCTTGCTTAAATCCTTCTTAGTTCCCATGTCAGGACATACTTTCCCATAGACAGTTTTTGTTGTTGCAAACGTGTTCGTAGTAAGTCGAATGCATATTTGTTTATGAAAAATTATTGCCTAGTAAATTTTTGCAGCTGTGCGTTCTTAGCGTATGGTTGGAAAACAGGTTCAAAATACGTGCCACCCTCGGCAAATTGTTCTCGCACTTTGGTTGACGATACTATGACCAAAGAACAACACCTTAGAAGATGTTATTTGTCTCTGGCCATTTTGTTGGTACATGGTATTTGCAGTGTGAGTGAGATATGGTGTTCTCTCTGATCGTGATATTTGCTTGGCCTATGAAGTACTCCCTCCGTTCTCAAATATAAGTCTTTCTAGAGATTGCAACAAATGACTACATACGGAACAAAATGAGTGAATCCACACTCTAAAATATGTCTACATACATCCGTATGTTGCAGTCTATTTAAAATGTCTAAAAAGACTTATATTTAGGAACGGAGGGAGTATGAACTATGGTGACATATTCAATCAAATATTTGCACTTGTTTGAAAATAGTTCAGTGCTTGAACTGTTTCGACCCTGTGTGCTAATTCTTCGAGATTGGACACCTTCGAATGTGCTGAGATTGCAAAGAAAACAAAAGAACTTTATTGCCTTAGGTGCATTAACATCACTGTATGGTTGCCAGTGTCTGTATGGTCAGGCCCGTCGACAAGGGAGGCCAAGGTGGGCGACCGCACAGGGCTCCCTAAAATTTGGGGCCCCCAAATAGCTAGGTACCAATAGTAATCACCATTAATCTAATTGCCAGCCGGCCAACTAAACGTACCCAACAGCCTGCTAATGCTAAATAAACATACTTCAGACCATGAGCCACGAGGCCTGCTTAAGCGCTTATCCATTAATCTGGCTTCCGCCAATCAATCAGAGGTGGTCTGCTGCCTTCCGCCATCGCCCAGTACGCCGTCCAGCTGCTTTGCGTGGTTTTCGCCAGTCGCCTAGGCTAGAGTTCGCTGCCTTCCGCCATCGGCGATTGCCCACGATCTGACTGCCTCTAGGTATCGCCGTTTGATCTATTTATGTTTATCTCTATTCTTCACAACTACTCCCTCCGTTTCGATTTACTCATCGTGGTTTTAGTTGATTAAGTTTGATCTCTCTGACCTTGGTTAGGGGTATTCGATTAGGACGAGATTATTTATTCTTGGTTTAGATATTAGTAAGCAATTTATTTGCTCACGGTACTAGGGTAGGGCGAAATTAAGTTTGTTGTTTATCAGTTATAGATGTCTTTATAATTTGATTCACACTAATTAGGTAATTTTATGCTTAACTGTCGTTTTTTCTCAATCCTCATCGTCATATGATTGTGATTGCAAAAAGCGTAAAAAGAAGCAAAAAACTAGTAGCACAACCTCAATCTAAAAAGGGTGCTCTTGACAAATTTGTTGTGAAAGAAACTCCATTAAATAGTGCCTTGCAGAAGATTAAGTATGAAGATATTGAACGTTTCATATCAAGAAATACTAGATGGATTTTGCTTTTTGGTACAACATGAGGTTAGTTTATTACTTTAGTGCCCTTTTATTATTTGTATTTGATATATGTATAAATATTTTATAAAATAATACGTATATGAAATTATATAATAAAGTAACAGTATGCTTTAGATACATTAGTCCTTCTGTAATATGAAATTTTTGATTTTTTTTGCCCAATTTTGATTTTCGTCCCGGGGCCCCGAATTTCTGGAGACGGCCCTGTGTATGGTACTCCCTCTCTTCTGATATAATCATAGAGACATCCATGTTTATAAGACTGAACTTTCACAAACAATTGCTCCAACTGTACGTGGAGTCGTGCACAGCGTGCTACAAAGTTGATATAATTATATTTGTATTCAAAAGAACTTTTTATACTTTATTTTTTGCAGAAACAAAAAAACTTTTCATTTGTCTCAGTTTTGTAGTACGAACTAACCTACGTACAGATAGTTAATCCAAGTTGAGATTTTCTCTGTTAACTGAAACGTAGAGAGACAACAATAAGGTCAACTAAGAAAAAAAATCCAGTCACTTTTACAAATTTATTAATATACTATATCTAAAGAATGTGCACCATGTTGTAATAACGTGTTCTTCTACTGCGAAAGATATACTAATTGTAGAATCTCCACCTATCCTAAGAGCATCTCTAGTAATCATTTAATTCACCAAACATTTCTATTCTTTACCAAACACTAGTAAGTGTGCACGTGCACACGTCTAGACTAATACACATTGTATCTGCCATAAAAAAATTTATAACGAAGTGTAGGATAACTTCTTAGATAGGCCGTTGTTTGGTAGCGACAAATCATGACTTCGTTAATCAGGAAACAATGTGAAGCCTGAGCTATACATGCTCTCACTCTCGACCACCTCTTATTGAAGCTAAATTTTAGTATCACATCATCATTTCCATCAATCATATTCATAACCATAGTGACGATCCTCCAAATGGTCTGGACCAACAGAAAACAAAAAATGATAAATATTTGCTCATGCTGCCAGATTAGTTAGTCTAGGAATGAGAGGCTGACACATATTGTGTTTTAGCTCTTGAGATCCACATGACATGGCACTGAATTCCTCTTCACTAACCACCTTTTGAATTTCTCTTCCCCTATACGAAGATAAAGTATCATGTTAATTCTTGCATCAACTCATGATCAGTGGGTACAACAATCTAGTGGAGAAGAAGACTCATTGGGATGTTAATCCATATAAGTATAGACCAGCGGTCATCTAAGATTTAGATCCAAATCAAAGGGTATTCCGGCTATGTACCAGCTTGTCGCCTTCATATAATATGTTGTAGAGAGAAATAAGAGAAGAAAACCGAGACAACATTGACTGATGTAAGGCACAGAGAAAGCAAGAAACATATGCAAAATTTACCAGGAAATTTAGCCTGGGTGTGGCTAGTCTACATTCAGTGTTTTGTCATCATGTGGAAACTTTGACCTTGTAATTAAATGAAGCATTGTACTTATACACTTTGGACTACAACAGCAGGAACAGAATAAAACGAATCGATCAATCCTGTAAAAATATGCTAGTTCATGGGCTACAATAGAAAAATGAAAATGAAACATCAAAAGAAAGACTTGGTGAGTGCACTAATTTCCACCTAAATCAAAAGGAGATCCAATGGCTTGGGAGTAGTATTTGTAATTATGCGCAATTTCCAAACTCTCCAAGGGTTTGTTTGGAAAAAACTTTCAAGCCTTGTGTGAGCCGCTGGATCTTGGGATCCAATGGCTCCTAGTAGCTAATATTAGGTGCTCCCCCAACTTAATTAGCCGCTACGATGATACGAGCATCTAGGTTGTTGGATCTTAGATACAATGCCATGTGCGTAGTATTTGTACTTTCTACGCAATTCCCAAACTCTGTGAGGCCCATATTGCAAAAAACATTCAAACTTCCTATTGCGAGCCGTTAGATCTCTCGGGAACTCGTATCACCATGGAATCTATGGTGTGGAAGCACCTCATATTCCCCCGTGCGAGAAAACATCAGGTGCTCTCGCGGCTTGGATGCTACGCTGATACAAGCTTTGAGGTCGTTCGATCTGAGATCTAATGGCATATGAGTAGTCTATGTGTTTGTGGGTTGTGCCCGAACTCTTTGGGGGATTTTCTGCAAAATGCATTCGAACCACGAAGGAGCCGTTGGACCGTTGGATCTCAGATCCAACGGCTCCGAGGAGCTTGTATCACCACAACATCAAAGGTGTGGTAGCAAATGGTATTCTTAAATACAAGAGAATATGAGGTCTTCCCTCATCTTAGATCTTAGATGCTACGATTATACGAGCTTCGAGGCCGTTGGATATGGGATCCAAGGGCATCTGAGTAGTTTTGGTACTAATTGTCTGCAATTCTCAAACTCATTAAGGTTTCTTGTAAAAATATTAAGACATCTTGTGATCCGCTATATCTCACATCGACACGCTCCAAGGAACACGTATCACCATATTGCATCTAAGGTGTGGGGGCACATGATATTCTCCTCGGGGGCTCAACCCATCGGTGTTTGGGAGGGTGGGGACAAATATAATGTTCAAAAAATTATAATCTGAACAATCCTAAACAAAGCTTCACAATTTTATCTAAGGTCGAGGTTTACCCCCCGACAATCTACATAGCTCCGCCTATGCAAGAGGTGTAGTGGGAGCGTCTCGGTGTGAGAGAGACGATGCGGGAAAGCGGGGTCAATCGAGTCATTTATAGAGGGAGAGATCAAGTGAGTGTGGCCTAGCGTACACTCGAATGTTAAAGACAATACACCGAGATATCGTGCGGCGAGGCTGTAGTGAGGGCTAGAGGAAGATAGTAACCGAGAGTGGCCTAGATAGACTTTGTGTGTGCGCGCACGGTGAAGGTGTTTTTACAAAGGTAACATACGTGTCTTGAGAGATAGAGGGAGGGTTTGTCATGGAGGGCACGACGAGGTTGTGTGTGAGAAATAAATTTGTTGAGAGTGTGAGGGCGGGTATGACATAAATGGAGATCTAAACGTGAAGAGAAATAATGAGCGCACGTTTGTCCGATACCAATAGCTCTATTAACAAAGAAATGAAGATCAGTTGATACATGAAGTATGTGTGTGTGTGTG
>LR738710.1:585428686-585512442 GCA_902687465.1 Secale cereale
AGCAGAATCTCAAAAAAAAAATTGTTACCAAAACAACACAAAAAAGTAATGTGGTTCACTTGGTGATCCAAAAACAAAAACATATCGGAAAAGCAGCTCACTTCTCAAACGCGCGTAAAAAATTAATTAGTACGAAAAAAGACAAAAGCAAATCATGAGGTTCACTTTTGGTAGTGTTCCGCTTTACTTTCGGGAGTGTTGCGGTCCACTTTCCTTCGGAAAAAAAAGTTGGAAAAAAAGACAACAAAACTCCTCTGAGAAAAATCTACGTCCAACAAAATAAATCATGAGGTTCGATTGACTGTCTGATGCAGTGCGTTCTTCAGTTTGAAGGAGTGCGCTTTTCGCGTTTTTGTAATTTCAAAACTGCTCTTAAACCGTAATGAATTAGAGGGCGTGTTCTACATGAGAAAGTAGCGTCTCGACAATATCTTTCCAACGGTGTATCATTTGGATCATTTCGGCCAACGTTTTGTAAAAATTTCACGAAAAAACGGCTACTGCCGTTCGTAGTCAGCCGCACGATTTTCAAATTTAACTAAAAACCGTAAGGAATCTCAAAAACATTTCAACATATGAAAGTTGCACCTCGTTCGTAGCTTTCCAATGGTATATTACACGCCTTGTTTCGACAAACGGTTAGAAAACTGGAGTGAAAACAGTACCGAAAATTTGAAAAAAAAATCGAAAAACACAATTCCGCGATTTAGTAAATTCAAAACTGCTCTTAAACCGTAGCGAATTAGAAAAAATAATAGATATGAAAAAGATGCGTGGCGACGATACCTTTCCAACGGTGTATCATATGTTTCATTCCGACGAGCGGTTTAGAAAAAAAGGCCAAAAAACGCTCGCTGCCATTCGTTGTGAGCCGCACGATTTTCAAAACTGCTCTTAAACTATGATTAATTTTGAAAAGTGTTCAACATGGCGAAGTTGTGTCTACTCCATAGCTTTTCAAGGGTATATTACACGCATAATTCCGATAAACGGTTAAAAAACTAGAGCAAAAGAGGTACCGAAAAAACAACATGTACAGCTTTTCAAACATGAAGTTCGCTGGTCTCTGTGGTGCGGTGTATATATATTGCTGTTACAAGATTGATCATGATGCCCTCATGTCCGTATTTTATTTTTATCGACACCTCTATCTCTAAACATGTGTACATATTTTTCGATATCGGCTTTCGCTTGAGGACAAGCGAGGTCTAAGATTGGGGGAGTTGATACGTCCATTTTGCATCATGCTTATATGTTGTTATTTATTGCATTATGGCCTGTTATTACATGTTTTGTCACAATAATTATGCCTTTTCTCTCTTATTTTACAAGGTTTACATGAAGAGGGAGAATGCCGGCAGCTGGAATTCTGGGCTGGAAAAGGAGCAAACACTGGAAACCTATTCTGCACAACTCCAAAAGCCCCGAAACTTCACAGAACTCCGTTTCTAGAAAATATAAAAAATATTAGGCGGAAGAAGATCATGATGGGGACCACCTGCTGTCCACGATGGTGGCGGGCGCGCCCCCCCTCTGGGCGCGGCCCCCTGTCTCGTGGGCCCCCCGAAGGCCCCCCAATGCCCATCTTCTCCTATATGAGGTGTTTTGACCTGGAAAAAATCATAAGGAGTCTTTCGGGACCAGACGCCGCCGTCTCGAGGCGGAACCGAGGCGGAAACCAATCTAGGGCTCCGGCAGAGCTGTTCTGCCGGGGATACTTCCCTCCGGGAGGGGGAAATCGTCACCGACGTCATCACCAACAACTCTCCCATCTTGGGGAGGGCTATCTTCGTCAACATCTTCACCAGCATCATCTCCTCTCAAACCCTAGTTCATCTCTCGTATCCAATCTTTGTACCCAAACCTCAGATTGGTACCTGTGGGTTGCTAGTAGTGTTGATTACTCCTTGTAGTTGATGCTAGTTGGTTTATTTGGTGGAAGGTCATATGTTCAGATCCATTATGCATATTAATACCCCTATGATCATGAACAATATTATGTCTTGTGAGTAGTTACTTTTGTTCCTGAGGACATGGGAGAAGTCTTGCTATTAGTAGTCATGTGAATTTGGTATTCGTTCGATATTTTGATGAGATGTATGTTGTCTCTCCTCTAGTGGTGTCATGTGAATGTCGACTACATGACACTTCACCATTATTTGTGCCTAGAGGAAGGCATTGGGAAGTAATAAGTAGATGATGGGTTGCTAGAGTGACAGAAGCTTAAACCCTAGTTTATGCGTTGCTTCGTAAGGGGCTGATTTGGATCCACTTGTTTCATGCTATAGTTAGGTTTACCTTAATACTTCTTTTATAGTTGCAGATGCTTGCATTAGAGGTTAATCATAAGTGGGAGGCTTGTCCAAGTAAGGACAACACCCAAGCACCGGTCCACCCACATACCATATTATCAAAGTACCGAACGTGAATCAGATGATCGTGATGAAAACTAGCTTGACGATAATTCCCATGTGTCCTCGGGAGCGCTTTCCTTCATATAAGAGTTTGTCCAGGCTTGTCCTTTGCTACAAAAAGGATTGGGCCACCTTGATGCACCTTATTTACTTTTACCTTTTTTCACTTGCAACAAATTACCCTATCACAAAACTATCTGTTACTTATAATTTCAGTGCTTGCAGAAAATACCTTACTGAAAACCGCCTATCATTTCCTTCTGCTCCTCGTTGGGTTCGACACTCTTACTTATCGAAAGGACTACGATAGATCCCCTACACTTGTGGGTCATCACCGGCCTCCCCTTGTTGTGCAGTGACGCGATTCGGCGGCGGATGAAATCGGCCCCGATCATCTCAAGGGTGAGCCCGGCCTTGGCAAGACGGTGGATACTGGTGGTGGCGATCGAGAGCTTCTTGTCGTTGACGTCGACATCCCCCCAGTCCCTGCGGCAGACCGGCGGGCTCTGACGAACCCGGCAGAACTCCTGTGGATCATCCTCCTCGATCCATAACCACCGACTCCTCCACTCCTCCCACCTCTCCTTCCGCGCACCCTCCGGATACGTACCCTTCTCCTGGGTCCGTGGAATCCAGGTGACGCAGCCGGAGATAGCGCCCCCTTCTGGATGCGAGGATAGAAGTAGTGGCGGAAGAGCGATGTACTGGGAACCATCCCGACAAAACCCTCGCAGAGGTGGGTGAATAAAGCCATACACGCTACGACATTTGGCGTAAAATCAGGAAGATGGATGCCGTAGGTGTGCATAACATCATTAAAACAAATCGGAGAAAGGGGGACAGAGGCCGCAGGAGAAGTAGTCGACGAAGAAGGGGTACCGGTTGGGGCCGGCCTGAGCAAATTTGCCGGGGATGATTGTCACACCCTGATTTTCATGCCACATTGCTTAAGCTAATTACCATGTTAAAAATGTGGATTTGCAAAAACTTTTGAGTGTTTTTGACTTTGCTTGATTTGACTTTTGTCTGCTGTTTGCTAGTGCTCTAAAAATCAAATAAATCCTCCAACTCTTGTACTTCATCTCCTTGGCCCAAAACCTTTTTCCAATGATCATGCCATGTGTATAGACCAATATAGAATTTTCTTATATAAATATTCTGGCCAAATAGTATTTTCTAAAACTAGTTTTCCAAAAACCCCTGAATTGAGGTTTGCACTGCAAGTACCTTATTTAGGGTGTGAAAAATCTTTCAAAAAGTATATTTGAATCCTATTAGGTATAGGACTCCCAGAAACCACAAAATTATAATTTTAAAAGTTATTTTTATATTTTATTTAAAAGCTTTTCTTTTAGGCCAGAAATGGTCTTTAATAGGGAAAAATTATTTAAGTATTTCAAAAATATTTGCCAAATTTCAGGGAAACTCATAGGACATATATTGTCCATATATAAGAGTTTCAACACATGGTCATGTTCAAAATATTGGACAAATCCTTCCAAAACCCTTTCTAGATATTTCAAGCTTTTGAAATATTTACAAAGGAAATATTCTCCAAAAATTCCAGGGAAATTATATCATGTCATATGTGACATATTTGATGATCTTGCAAAGCCTCATGCCTTGAAGATCAAGGAAACATCATCTAACCCCCTCAAAACCATTTCTGTCCATTTTGAAGTTTGAGCAACTTTACATTGCCAAACTTGTCCAAATGCTCTCAAACTTGGTGCACATGCTAAAATGATGTAATTATGCATCTATGACAAATGGCACAAGTTTTGGAGAAGCATAACTTGATCTAGTGCCCCAAAACAATTTCTGTTCAAATTCAAATTTGAGCAACTCTACATTACCAACTTTTTACCTGGGGCTTCAAACTTTGTGAGCATGATCATAACCCCAAATGATGATACTACACCAAGTGGTGCATCAAGGTGCGATGATTAGCTTAACTCAAACATGGTGAAACCATTTCTGTTGATTTCTAGGGTTCACCAAAGTTACATTGGCAACTTTGCCCAAATGAGCTCAAATTTGGTGGAAGCCCTAATTATATGTGAACTTTGATCCTGTTAAGTCCCATGTCAATTGGAAGTCATTTGCTTTCCCAAAACCTGATCAAACACCTTCTGTCCAGTTACCAAAACCATTGTTTTGACCCCTTTCACTATTCCCCTTCACCTCAAATTCTTACCATAGCTTCTCCTGATCATCTTCTACCCCCAGTAACTTCCCCATGGCCTCAGCTCAATCATTGGAGGGGGTAAAACCCCAACTTACTCTTCTGGACAGCAGTTTTCACCTTCTTCTTCACCTCCCTCCTCATTCCAATGGCTTCCCAGAGCATCCAAGGCCACAACGCATTTGTTTACTTCTCCCTCGACCCCCTAGACAACGTTAGGCAAGACGGACACGACCAGAGCGGCGAGGGCACAGCCGTGCCAGCCATTTGGGCGCTCTGGAGCGCGCTATAGTGCGCTCCCGCACTGTAGCCGCCTCCAATCGGCTGCACCCGATAGCCTGGGGCCTCCCCCTCGTGTCCCCCGAGGCTGCCTCGGCGTCCGGGACACGCTGGGCGGTCGGCCCCCTCCTCTCTCCTCCTCTCTCACCCCTGCTCGCACGCGCACCGGCCGACCCCGAGCTCCAGTGAGCGAGCTCACACGCGCGACTCCTCTGACCGTTTCCCCCGCTCCCCTTCTTCTCTCCCTGGTCCTAGACCATGCCCACGAACACCCTAGACAAGGGCTTGTGTGCCAATTCCGTCCCCTGGCACAGCCTTGGCCATGGCCGCGGATGCCACCCACGGTGCACCGAAGCCTCGCCACATAAGGCCATATCGAGCCTCCCCCCCTATGCCCTGGACTCCCTCTCCCTCTCCTGATCCTCTTGGACCGTCCCACTCCTCCTCCCGTGCCCTCCATCCATCACTACGGTCGGAGCAGAGCCGCCGGCCGCCGCCTAAATTCGCGGGCCTCGACCTTTCTCCCCTTCCCCTGAGCATCCCCACACCCTTTCATCACCACCGCCAACTCACCCCAGGCTCCATTCCCTCCTCCTCGTGTTCTCCTCGCCGTGTTGAACATCACCATCGCCACCGTCCGCCGCGGCCGATGCGCTGCTCGAGTCCGGCCACCCCAGCGGTCGTGGCGCACCTCTACGGGTGCGGCACACCGTCCTGAGCACGCCGGTATGCTGGGCGTCGACGGAGGTGGTCGGTGCCACCGGGGAGAGCGCCGGCGCTGCTCGGCCGTACCTCCCCTGTTCCCCGTCGTATCGCGCGGGAGGAAGAAGACGGCCTGCCGCTGGGGGCCCGCGCGTCAGCGACCCAGTGGGCGGGCCCCTCCGTTTAAGTGGAAGCGGGTCTGGCCTCGGCCGCCTTCCCCGCGCGGAAACGCCCTCCCTGGCGGGTGCCTTCGACGTGGCCAGGTTCCCTGCGCGCCGCTGTGCAGTTGGGTCGGCCCAGAGCGCTGCGGCGCTATACTGCGCCAAAATGCAGTACAGGTATAAAACCCCTCCCCCTTTTCCATTTTTTTCTTTTTTTTGTAAACTTCATATATGCTTAATCAATTCATTAGAACTCCAAATTTGGTGATTAAAATTTCCAGTGACTCCATAAATCATGCTCTACCACATGGTGCAACATGCACATTTTTCCAGGATCATTTCCTTCTCAAATAATTATCAAATGCCAATATTTCATTTTCTGTGATGAACTTTAGAAATTCACAGAGAGCTCAAATTTGATCCAAATGCAGTGGTTCAAATTCCTAGATGCTGATACGTCTCAAACGTATCTACTTTTCCAAACACTTTTCATATTGTTTTGACCTCATTCTTGCATGATTTGAACTAAACTAACCCGGACTGACGCTGTTTTCAGCAGAGCTGCGTGTATGGTTTTATTGTGTGCAGGAAAACGGATTTTTAGGTATCTCAGAAAAATCCACTAAAAATCTCAGAAAATCCACGCACCCGAAGGAACCCGGAGCCAGAAGATGGACCAGAGGGGGGCCAGGGGGGGCCCAGGCGCCCTGGTGGCGCGGCCCAGCCCCTGGCTGCACCGGGGGGTCGCCTGGGTGGGCCCCACCTCCCCTGGTGCCCTACTTTGACTCGTATTTTAGCTCGTGACGGAAAAATTCCAGATCAGAAGTTCTTTTCCCAGTTTTCGTCGCGGAGCCGCCGCCACCCTCTTTTTTTCTTCGGGAGGGCTAATCTGGAGGCTGAATTGGCCTCCGGAGAGGGGAGATTGTCGCCATCGTCATCATCATCACCACTCCATCATCCCTCCATGACTTCTCCTTCCATGTGTGAGTAATCCCCTGCTGTAGGCGAAGGGGATGGTAGGGATTGGATGAGTTAGATCATGTAATAGTTTGTCAGATCGTTGGGGGCATGTTGCCTAACATCTACTATGGTGTTTATCATCTTTGCTTCAACTTGTTATTCTTAATGCTTGTCACTTAGGGCCCGAGTGCCATGATTTCAGATCTGAACCATATGTGTTTGCATGAATATATTTGTGTTCTTGATCCTATCTATGAGTTGTTTGCACCTATTACGGTTCGGAACCAGCGATCCCAAAAGTGACAGCTTGGGACACCAAAGGGGATGGTCCGTTGTTTGAGGATTACATGTATCCATTGAGGTCATTGCTTTGTTCCGGTGCTCTTTGACAGGAGCACCTTAATCTCCATAAGTTCCTTTTGGCCCCGTTCGTAGCGGGATGGTAGGACAAAAGATGCTGTGCAAGTTCTTATTGCAAGCACGTACAACTACCTACGGGATACATGCCTAATGTTTGATATTTGCCTAGATGATCATTACTTTTCCTTGTGGCGTGCCCCAAGTTAGAATCATGATATATCTCATCCATGCAGCGCCCAACCATCCGTCTCCCTAGCCTACAGTGTTTTAAATCCTGCTGGTCACTAGTCGCTACTTTTGCTATTTACTTTTGCTATTTACTCTTGCTATTTACTTTTGCTGTTTACTTTTACTATCACTATTATCACTATCATATCACTGTTACCACTTATCTTTTGTTGCAAGTAAGTATATTTCAGGTGCGGTTGAATTGACAACTCAATTGTCAAAGCTTATAAATACTCTTTGGCTCCGCGTGTGTCGAATCAATAAATTGGGTTATTCTTACCCGCGAAGACTATCTCGATCCCTTACGGTTGAGGGTTATCAAGTACCGTTTTCTGGCGCCGTTGCCGGGGAGCATAGTAATATTTACAAGTCTACTTGAAGTATCCTACCTGCTGCACTTCATCCGCTATGGGTAAGAAAGGAGACCCCAAGGTTCCGATCTTACTATCCACTACAAGAAGAGGTACTGTTCTGAGCACTAGTGCTACACTTGATTCACCTTCTGTTATGAGTAAGTTTGCCTCACCACCACCACATGATGCTCCTACTGAATCTGTTACTATGTCCGATAGTCTTGATGATGCTTCTACTACTGTTGATGATATTAGTTCCCTTGGTTATGCTCTTGAGAAATAGACCGCTGCTGCTGCTAAAAAGTCTGGAATTGAAATTCCTATTACTCGCTACCCTATTGGTGAAACTTATGATTATCCTGATTTGAGTAAACTCAAGGAGAGACTCCTTGATGATGATTACTATATGCTTGATGAAGATTTATGCAGGGAACTGACAGAGTTTTCTGGCTCTGACCCTGAAGTTATTAAGAAACTGTTTGAAAAACACTCTTTGAAGAACAAAACCGTTCCTGATCCTGAATTTGCTACATCTCCTATATGCATTGATGATCCTGATTATGATTTCTCTGTTGATCTTTCACTTATACCTATGGTTGAAGCTGACCCCTTTTATGGCAGAGAAGATGATGATGCTATTGCACACCTGACTAAACTCGGTGAGTTGGGTGGCTTGTTTACCACAGATGAGAAGATATGATACTTTTACGTGACCAAGCTTCTTCCTTTCTCCTTGAAGGAAGGTGCTAAAGCATAGTATGATTCACTCCCATGCGGTTCCATTAAGAGTCCTCAAGACTTAGCTCACTCTTTTGTTGATAAGTACTTTCCTGCTCACATGGAACATGCTGCTTTACAAAGAATTTATAACTTTAAACAGTTGCAGGATGAGTCCCTCCCTAAAGCTTGGGGGAGGTACTGCGGTCTGATTCGGGCTAGACCAGGACATGAAGTCCCTAAGAACGAATTAATCAATATATTTTATGCTGGTCTAACTGATGAATCCAGGTCCTATTTGGACAGTTGTGCTGGTTGTGTTTTCAGGAAAAGGACGCCGAAAGATGCAGAAGATTTGATGGGCAGGATTGCCAAAAACCATGAAGATTGGTCCGTCCCTGAACCACCTCCACCACCAAAGAAGAGGGGCATGTTTGTTCTAAGCCCCGAAGATATGCGAGAAGCAAAGAAGTCTATTAAAGAGAAAGGTATTAAAGCTGAAGACGTGAAGAATCTACCCCCTATTGAGAAGCTATGTGAGCCTACCACTCACCCTCCTATGGTAGAGGTACACTCTCTTTTAGATTTCAACGCAAGTGACATCCCTCATGGTAAGCCTCCTGATCAATGTTTAGATGAGTTTGATAATTTTATTATGAAACAAAATCATTTTAATGAGAGGATACAAAGTCAGTTGCATGATAATTCCCTTGCTATCAAAAGTTTGCTTGATGTTCTAGGTAGAACAGTTAATGATGTTCAATGTCTTGTGAAACATTTTCATATGGTTAAAACTCAGCTTGACCAAATTTCTAATGTGCAAAAAGATTTGCTTGCTAACAATGCCAAACAAGATAATTTGCAGGCTTTCGGGATTAAGACCCGAGGAGGAACTAGCACTCAAGATCCTCTCTATCCAGAGGGGCATCCGAGGAGAATCGAGCAAGATTCTCAAATGCAGGAAGAAGAAATTGTTGGCTCTCCAAAGAAGAAGAAGAAACACAAGGAGGCTGAAAATTCTAATGATCTTATTGCAGATGAAGAGCCAGCTGTTGATCCCAACAGTGTATCTATCTCCGATGCTGAGACTGAAGACGATGCTGAACCTGAAGGTAAGGATAATGAGAAGAATGATCCGCCTGAAGTTCGAGAAGAAGAAGCACCTGACAAACGGAAGAGGTACACTAAAGAAGACGTCATCGCAAGAAAACATGGGAAGGAAAGAGAACCATGGGTACAGAAACCCATGCCCTTTCCAGGTAAGTCCATCAAATCTAAAGAAGAAGAGCATTACAATAAGTTCTGTGAGTGGATTAAACCTCTTTTTCTTCAAATCCCTTTGACTGATGCTATTATGTTACCTCCTTATTCAAAATATATGAAAGATATTGTCACTAATAAAAGAAAAGTTCCTAATGAAGCAATATCTACTATGCTTGCTAACTACTCTTTCAGTGGCAAGATTCCTGAGAAGCTCGGTGATCCAGGTATACCCACCATTCCTTGCTCCATAAAGAATAATTATGTCAAAACTGCTTTATGTGATCTTGGAGCAGGAGTGAGTGTTATGCCTCTCTCTCTTTACGAGAGGCTCTGTTTAGAGAAACTAATTCCTACAGATATCTCCCTTCAGATGGTTGACAAGTCAACCGCCGTTCCGATAGGTATTTGTGAGGATGTTCCCGTAGAAGTTGCTAATTGTTTGATTCTTACTGATTTTGTTGTGCTTGACATGCCCGAGGATGGGAGCATGTCCATTATTCTTGGTAGACCTTTTCTTAACACCGCAGGTGCTATTATTGATTGCAATAAAGGGAAGGTTACCTTCAACGTAAATGATAAAGAACACACGGTGTATTTTCCAAAGAAGACCGACAGGAGGCATGGCCTCAACTCTATAGAAAATATCGAGACCGTGAAAATTGGAGAATGGGACTGTCCACTACATGTGCCTCACAAATACAAAACTATCATGGTCGGTACAATGTCCATCAAGGTAAAGGTTCAGTGATTACTTCGTAAGAGGTGAGACTTTTTGCTCTATATATCGCCTGTTTGTTGGTAAGACTTGATCAACCTTACTAGTAAACATGTTTTATATAGATAAAAAGTTGAGCTTGTTATGTTTTCATTTGTTTTTAGTTTTTGTTCTACTTTCTGTACCAAGTGTTTATGTTTTGAAGCTTCACAATACTACTCACTACTTCAAGTTTTCAGAGAGTTTCGCAGCTTTTTGAACTTCGAAAAAAATTTAACAGTGAAGTTTTCAGAAAAATTCCAGAAAAATTAAAATAAAAATTTCCACGTCGGGAGTGACCTAGAGGTGCCTCGGGCTAGCCAGGGGGACCCACCAGTGGCCCAGGCGGCCAGCTGGCGCGGCCTGCCCCCTGGCCGCGCCCACAGGGCGCCTGGGGCCCACAAGGCCCCCCTCCAGGTATGTCTTCTTCCTCCCTCTCTCTTTTTCTCCAAAAACACGAGTTCTGCACTTGTTCTTGTGTTCTTGCTGTTCTTGGAGGCGATTCTTCGATCTCTCTCTACAGCCCACCATTTGAGCTGAGATTTTGAACAAATACTCCCTGGTATGTGACTCCTTCACTCCTCCAATTAGATTTCTGATTGGTGGCTTCATTTGTGAGTATTTAGTAGTTCTTGGTGCTGTATAGATGAGCTTGCATGCATGTGTAGAAAGTTATTTTCCAAGTTTTGATGCAAGTTTATGCCTTGGGCAAGTGAGTTGAGTAGTTTGCCTTAACTCACCTTGTTTTAATCCTCGTTTTTGTAAATTGCCAAAAAAAATTAGAAATGAGTTTGTTAGGAAGGGCAAAAGGGTGGCTTGAGAAGAGGAGGCCCACGCACTCCGATCGAGTTACTAGAGCCGCAGCTTCACCCTCGACTGCTAGGGTGAGCTATAATGAAGATCATGTGCCCCTGGAGCTGTTGGAAGACACCAGTCCAGCACGTGCCATGACGTTTCCATGTGATGAATTCCTTGAAGCTTCGGGAATCAAGGATGAGTTTTATAATCTTTGTGCTAATGCAGGTCTGACACGGCTCGTCACGTGCCGTGTTACTCAGTATCAAAAACTCACCTCTAGTTTCATTAACAGTTTTAGATATAATCCTGATTCAGGTGCTATTGAGTTTAAAATTTACAATGATCTTATCACCAGGACTTTGGGAAAGTTTTGTGAAATAATAGGTGTGCCAAACGTTGGGAGGACGGCTAGGATGGCCACTCAGCCCTCCGAGCTGAAAACCGTCATCAACTCTCTCTGCAGCATGGGTACGAGGGATATTCACCGGTCGAAGATCTCCAGCATCTTATTTCCTCACCTCAGGTATTTTGCATATTATGTTGCTAGAGGGGTGTTAGCTCATGACAACACGAGCAACATTTCTGCTCCGGATATTGCTATCCTGGCAGCAGCCCTCTCAGGGAGGTCTGATTATAATCCGAGTGCCTTAATTGCTCGACGCCTTGCTATGAACGGTAACAAGGGAGACTTATATGGTGGCATTTATGCCACACTTATATTAGAACATCTTGGAGGCACCCCACACCCTGATGATAATCCTTTTACTTATTTAAGCTTTGATCTTGCTGCTATGAAAAGGCATAAGTTTGTTACCATGGGTTCTGAGCTTGATAATCTTATTTATATCTTGCATTTCGGAACTGCCGCGGAACGCGAGATCCGTCTACCTGCACCTCTTTTGTTTGATTTTTCTCGCAGGAACGGATGGTCCTTTGATGTTGTTCAGTTCGATGAGTTCATGGTCCAGCATCAGTTTCATAACCCCATGGAGGGGGTTGTGCCCGACGAGGAGAGGCACGGTGAGATACCACATTTTCAGGAAGAGACCGCCATCGAGTTTGGTGAAGGGTCTTCCTCTGTTTGGCGTTCGGAACCTTCCTCGTGGGAGACTCCGAGGAGTTCGGTGTACGCGCCGGCATCCTTCTACGACCCTTGGACTCACCACCATACCCTCGGAGCAGGAGGCTCCTGGGGGCAGTAGCTGCTGCCAACTTAGGCCAAAAGCCTAAGCTTGGGGGAGTACGTGCCCCTCTCACTTTTCCATTGTATTATTCGTTTTATTCGCTTTGATCTTTTCGAAGTTTTTGCCCGTTCTTCTTTATTTCTCTCTTTGCAAAAACAACAAAAAGATTTTCTCTTTCTTTTGCTTTCGTTCAACCTTTGAAATAATCCAAAAAGATTTCCTTTTTTCTCTTTAGTTTGCTTTGTTTTCAGAGTTCAGCTCGAGTCCGTGATGGCATTTAATTATATTTCCTACGTTCGGTCGTGCAAGTGACGAGGCAGTAATGACGAAGATCGACTGAAGGGAAGCAACAAGGAAGACCGGTATGAACTCTTCTTGTTTCTACTTTTGTACATATGCCTGTACTTATGATCTAGAGACCAGCTTGTAGCGACATAGTGCTATGTTTACAATGCTCTTCTAGTGGTTCATGCTTTCCTTGTAGCTAGTCTCGAATAGCTAGAGTATATAATGTGTTATTGAAATGATCTACATGCATTGCATTGTTCATAATTCGGTATACTAAGGTGGTATTTCCCTTTAGAGAATTTTTGTATTGACTTGGCACATGTTTACACATGTTTAAGACTAAAAAGTATGATCTGCCTTGATGATCTTTGAGTTTCAGAATAGTTATATCACTTTCATGCCCGATTCAATGTTGCTTTGTCGCTCTGCATGATTATGGCCGTTATTGCTCTCTAGTTGGTCGCTTCCCAGTCTTTTGCTAACCTCCACCTGTACTAAGCGGACTGACTGCTTGTGCATCCAAAATCCTTAAAACCTGTTATGCCATATGAGTCCACCATACCTTCCTATACATGGTATTTACCTGCCATTCCTAACGAAGACTTTCGTGTACCATCTCGAAATTAATCAAAAGCATTTCTCTTTTTTGTGCCTCTGTTTTAGCTCATGAGGAAGTAGTAGTTAATTCATGATCTTTTTAAGTTGGACAAGTTTCACCCCTGGATTGCATGTCTAATGTGCAAACCCCTAATACGAGAAGGAACTGGCATAGAGTGCGCCCGGCTCATAAAAGATAATACAACAAACAAACCCTCCTTCACGCTTTGTTCATGAGAAATCAGAAAACTTTGGCAGTGATAAACAAAGGAGATTAAGAGGATGTGATCGTCCTCATGCGGGAGCCGTTCCTCGAGACTTGTCCAGCTCAAGAAGTGATTGATTTATCTGCTAGCATTCGTTGACGAAATATGCACCTCTCAAAAACATTTTTACCTCTGTTTTTAAAACCGAGAGCTCTGGTACATGTTTAGTTTTTGTTTCCGACCACGGGTTTTCAACCTTGCCAACAAAAGCCACGGTTCGAGAGTCTCCGCCTTCTTTCTTCAAAGCACCAACTAGGAGAGCATAATTGTCATTCTGAGTGTAATGTGCATTGTCCCAAAGTATTACATTGTCTTCTGCATGCTTGTGATATGATTTATTCTGAAATTCTTAGTTCTAGTCTCCTTTAAAACTCTGGAGGAGTTTCTGCATTTATGTTTTGCTTCACTCATGGAGGCTAGCGAGATACCACCCTAGTATGCTCAAGCTATGTGCAATGTAATCTTGTCTTGATTTTCAGTAGTATATTATTTACTTTTAGGTATTTGTGATGGGTCACTTGAAAGAAGGATTGCTCCGTGCATTGTCCTCATAGTACTGTTTCAATACTTGCTAGACTCTTTTCGTAGTACATGCTTATATACATCTAATGAAGCAAAAGAGTTTGTCAAAGTTTTCTTTGTCGCGTCCAGTTCGTTGAACTGAATTGCTTGAGGACAAGCAATATGCTAAGCTTGGGGGAGTTGATACGTCTCAAACGTATCTACTTTTCCAAACACTTTTCATATTGCTTTGACCTCATTCTTGCATGATTTGAACTAAACTAACCCGGACTGACGCTGTTTTCAGCAGAGCTGCCTGTATGGTTTTATTGTGTGCAGGAAAACGGATTTTTAGGTATCTCAGAAAAATCCACGAAAAATCACAGAAAATCCACACACCCGAAGGAACCCGGAGCCAGAACATGGACCAGAGGGGGGCCAGGGGGACCCAGGCGCCCTGGTGGCGCTGCCCAGCCCCTAGCCGCGCCGGGGGGTCGCCTGGGTGGGCCCCACCTCCCCTGGTGCCCTACTTTGACTCGTATTTTAGCTCGTGATGGAAAAATTCCAGATCAGAAGTTCTTTTCCCAGTTTTCGTCGCGGAGCCGCCGCCACCCTATGTTCTTCTTCTGGAGGGCTAATCTGGAGGCTGAATTGGCCTCCGGAGAGGGGAGATCGTCGCCATCGTCATCATCATCACCACTCCATCATCCCTCCATGACTTCTCCTTCCATGTGTGAGTAATCCCCTGCTGTAGGCGAAGGGGATGGTAGGGATTGGATGAGTTAGATCATGTAATAGTTTGTCAGATCGTTGGGGGCATGTTGCCTATCATCTACTATGGTGTTTATCATCTTTGCTTCAACTTGTTATTCTTAATGCTTGTCACTTAGGGCCCGAGTGCCATGATTTCAGATCTGAACCATATGTGTTCGCATGAATATATTTGTGTTCTTGATCCTATCTATGAGTTGTTTGCACCTATTACGGTTCGGAACCGGCGATCCCAAAAGTGACAGCTTGGGACACCAAAGGGGATGGTCCGTAGTTTGAGGATTACATGTATCCATTGAGTTCATTGCTTTGTTCCGGTGCTCTTTGACATGAGCACCTTAATCTCCATAAGTTCCTTTTGGCCCCGTTCGTAGCGGGATGGTAGGACAAAAGATGTTGTGCAAGTTCTTATTGCAAGCACGTACAACTACCTACGGGATACATGCCTAATGTTTGATATTTGCCTAGATGATCATTACTTTTCCTTGTGCCGTGCCCCAAGTTAGAATCATGATATATCTCATCCATGCAGCGCCCAACCATCCGTCTCCCTAGCCTACAGTGTTTTAAATCCTGCTGGTCACTAGTCGCTACTTTTGCTATTTACTTTTGCTATTTACTCTTGCTATTTACTTTTACTATCACTATTATCACTATCATATCACTGTTACCACTTATCTTTTGTTGCAAGTAAGTATATTTCAGGTGCGGTTGAATTGACAACTCAACTGTCAAAGCTTATAAATACTCTTTGGCTCCCCGTGTGTCGAATCAATAAATTGGGTTATTCTTACCCGCGAAGACTATCTCGATCCCTTACGGTTGAGGGTTATCAGATGCTTGTCATATCCAAACTTAGTTTTGGAACATTTTTATTAATACTTTCTGTACCCCACCAAATAATGAGCCATTTCTTCATATTTATCAACTTTGCAAAATCCTAGGAAATTCATTTGAATTCCAAATCCATTGAAACCAACTCCTAGATGCTTCTAAAATCATGACTTGTTGATGGGTGCCTTTGCTCATCATTCAAGAAAATATTTCTGTATACTTCTTTCAAATCCATAAACCCCTTGGTTCCATCATATTGAAATGATCCAAACTATTCATTGATCCAATACCTATGAAACCACCTTGGTTATTTTTCAAATGACCAGAGGTATCCTAGAAAAGTCCAACTCCTATTTTTAGAGCACTTTTATTTTTGCTTTGATTGTGTTGCTTATTATGATTGTTTCCATCGTTAGTTGATGAAATAAACGGAGTACTCGGAGATGGACCAGAAGGTTTGAAGACTCGGAAGGATAAGGCAAGCAGCCCTTTGACCATGTTCGAGAAACCTTTTTATGCATGTCTCATAGCACCTCATTATCAATGCATCGGAATCATGTTGAGGTGGAGACCACTTTGGTTGCTACCTTTGTTACTTACTATTGAAACTTGCATCAAGAATGACCCTACCTTCCTATGAGGGTTATGTGGGTGGGAGTAGTTAGGTTGCTATAATAGTGGCTACGCAAATGGGACGGGTATATGCATGGTGACGGAGGCAGAATACTTTCAAAAGACTTTTCGAAAACCCCGTCGGGTGCCATTTATGCCCGAGGGAGATGATGAGATGGGTAACCACTTGATGACGAAGTGGTGTACCGAGGCAAGTGGGTGTGATGTTTTGAAACGGATCGGTTTAAGTTGCGACCGTTATTCCAACCAAACATGCGCAACCACTCTACCCTTATATGGGAAAGGGCATTATTGATTACCTAGGTCGATACTAGCATGGTGCCCGCATTACTAGTGACGGGGGTGACATGAGGTCACTCTCGGGACGGGGTCGTGCTTGGATAGGCGGCCATGACTGTTTTCACAGGGCACCGAACACACCGTTGGTACCCCGTGTCAGTGGTATGTGCTGAATATGGGAGCAAGGCTCCACAATCTCTAAGATGTGAAATGTTTGGCACGGGGCTGTTACCAATCGAGTGGAATCCATATTAGTGTCGCCTAGGGAAAGATAGTGATCGGGTGCTTACCCCGGGTACTTGAGGTACTGCGGGTCGTGGATGACACGGAAGTTCCCCGGATCTTGTGGGTGAAGTGTGCAACCTCTGCAGAGTGTAAAACTATTCGAATAGCCGTGTCCACGGTCAAGGACAGTTGGGTAACCGCTCTTGGGCTACGTCCAATGTTTGCGAAACCTGGTATGTGTGTGTGAGGAAACAACATGGTTCAGTGATGTTGATGATGTGATTCTTAAGGAAGTCACAATGAGCTTGAGCATGAGTTGATTACAACTCTTTCTCGATAATGATGTCTGTAACCTCCTGATACTTGTTGTAGACACATGCATGCCCTTGTTATATGTTGATCATGCTTGAATATGAAAAACTAGCTTTCCGCAAAACTGCCAATTTAGCAGTAGAGCCTTGCATAATTATTCTGTTATCACACTTGGGTTGCTTGCGAGTACATTCAAAGTACTCATTGGCTTTCCACTGGTTATTTTATTGGCCAGGCATGAGAGAATAGGTTATGATGAAGATTTCTTGGTGTCGAGCATGCGAGCTAGGACGCTTCCCAGTCAGAATGCCTGTAGGGTTAAGGCAGATGGCATGGGTCCAAGTTGTTATTGAAGATTTCCGCTGCGATGTTATACTCAAGACTTGACCTTAACGGTCCTATCTGTGTAATACGGTATGTATGGATGTAAGACTCTTGTTATTCAGCTTCTGTGTGTTCAGTGAGCATTGATCTCTGGGATCACTGTACACGTGCATTCGGTGATCACGACTTATGAGTCGGGGTCCCCACAGAGCTGGTATCAGAGCCATCCTGACTGTAGGAAGCCTTAGTTAGCATGGTCGTTAGTTAGGGTAAAAATATTTTCAAAACTATTACTAGATTTCAAAACTATCTATGCTTCTCTTCCCTTCTCAGTTTTTCGAAAACTAGGATATGCTTGATCTCTTCCCCTTCGAAACTTTTGGTCGCCAGAACCCTTATGCCCCTGACCACTGGATTTTCTGTAATCCTTGTGGAGTGCACCTTGCCAAACACTCACCCACCACTTCTGCACGCAAGAGTGGCGACACCACGACAAGACGATGTCAACGGAAAATCCATCCTCGATGAGTGAGGACATGAAGACCGAGAAGATGGTGCAACCCTAGCCTACGATGACCATGGCATGAGTTGTGCAAAATCATGATATACATCGCTAATAGAGTAATCATGTCACTACCGTTGTTGTATCGGCAACCACCGGTGGATGAGAACCTGGCCATTTGGTCCGCCTCACTATAGTGAGCAGGAAAACGGTTCTCTTCGTCCCCCGCTCTTGGTGTCAATGATGTCACCAACGAAACTGACGTTTTGGACCTCTACTATGCCTTGGTTAATATCATTGCATAAAGGATTACCTACCTGGTACCCTCGACGCCCCAGAAGGCACAAGGGATCGTCATGATTAAAGAGACAAGAGAAGACAAGTCAACGCCAGCTGCAAGGAGACACCTTCACCACATCACATCATCAGGCGAGAAGTTGTTGAAGATTCTTCAGGCTCAACCCGGATCGTTCATCAAGAAACTACAAGGGACATAGCAACACCCGAGGAAGCTCAAAAGACTGCACGAGGCACAAGTCACGACACTGAGTCCAAGAACCCCTAGGGTAGGAAGAGTCGTGTACCCCCTATGCGCAGTCGAGTCCGTATGATGGTTTGAATAGAACCGTGATTGTGTGTTGCTTGCTTTTATTTGTTTGTGATTTGATATAAGTCGCACTTTTGCCCCAGGCAACAAGTACATGGCTATATCACCTTCCTTGCCTTGTTTCTTTTGTTTCGACCTTTTTGCACCTGCACTATAGAACCCCCTTTAGGCATTTCCCTCCTCTACGCTGCTTCTTCCCTCTCTTCTCTCTCTCCCCAACTGAAGACCCGCAAGACAAGATGCACCAAGGATTCTACCTCGGCAGCCAACTGGCACTGAAGACTTCTGCTACAACCTCCACGACCAATTGCAACCCCGTAGAGTTATGTTTAACCCTCCAGGCTGGAGACCCATTCCTAGACCCTTTGAGACTCCACGAGACACTCCAGCACGAACCCTTGACTATGCGCTTACCCCATAGAATCGCGAGAGAACCTATTAAGCCTTTATAACCATGCACAACACTTGGCTCGTAAAGGAGCTAGTGGACGCAGTGAACGAGCACATTCTCATCCTAATATAGCACAAGAACTGACGATGCCATAGATAGACCAATTTGAGGATATGACACAGGTGACTTGGTGGCTTTATATCAGTGACTTCGAGGAATTATCTGAGACCTTGATGGATTGTGAGATTTCATATTGGTGGGATCATGACCTTGGGGAAGCATGTAGGAGTGCCCGCTGGACATGAGATTTGGATTTATGTAGGTGATTCTGGTTGGTATAAATGCTTGATATGCCTGCATGGTTCGGAGTAAATCGGATTTAGACCTATGATCCTGATTATGATATCATGCTTCTCGGTGGACAATAACCTAGGAGCTTGGATTATTTGTTGGAGTTGATTTAGGGATCTATATAATCATGATCTTGAAGTTTACTTGACCCGGATGATGAGAATTTGGTGGACTTACTATCGTAATGCATAGTCCTTCCAAGTATTTGGGTATTATAGGGACTTGAGATCTTGTGAAACACCGTAGACATCGGATTTGTAGAATTGTTGGATTATGTGGTGATTGATGGAAATTACCGGGCTATTGGAGTTGATCTATAGGATGGAAACAAAATCTTGGAGTGGCATGTGACGTGTTTCCTTAGAATGGTGATGCATTATCTTGAGCCTTGCAAGAATAGGTTGAGCGCTTGGATGGTGGTGTTTAATTCAAGCTTAGTAGCATGTATGACCTACCCATGGATTTTAGGGGAAGGCATGCATATGGATTTGGGGATCGTAGACAAGTACAACTTTGTTAGACCGTCTCTTGAGAGTCATGAGGATATGCATGGCATGAATGGTGATTGAAGCTGGTCTATGCTTTTTCGTTCGGAGTACTAGATAGAGCTATTGGCATCTCAGAAACCGTGCTTAAGGATAAGATGATAAAAGTTCACTCACTCACTAGAATCCTTGAAACCCTTAAGCCCCACCAAGCCACAACCTGGTCAGATTATGACCACGGTCCTTCGCTCTAAGTCGGGAAGACCTTGCGGATACTCAGCGGAGACCACCACCAATACCCCAGCCTACCTCGCGTACCCCCATAGACCTCATGGAGTAATTGGACAAGATGGGTAACATCATTATTTGATGGCCTACTTGTCTGCCCAAAGACAAAGAAGAGACGGACAGCTGGATAGGAGACATTTGAAGACCGCCCTGTCAAGAAGGAAGAACTACGCCGACCACCGTCATCAAGAAGTAAACTTCCGCGTCGAAGACCGGGCGTTTCTGCAAACCACTCCTCTCGAAGGGACCGAGCATTTCCGTGTCGAAGGAACGCTCCTACCAAGATTTATCGACCATCTTCAAGACCACTGCAAGACAATTAGTAGACGTCTACCAGCTAGATTTACCACCTGAGATACCCTCCGTGCACCAAATCTTCCACGAGTCACCACTCTGGAAGTACTTATTACTTCCTAACTAGCCCGATGCCCGCAAGGACATCACCAAGCCTTTGACAGCTAACCCAACCTAACCTATGCAAGAGACCCCTCAGCACCTGCATCAAAGAGGGCAACAAGCAAGAAGCCACACCACCAAGTACTTCAAGATTCCATGGAGCACCACTCGGGAGCAGAACCAACAAGAAGAAGTGAAGACTACCCCGTATCCAAGACTTCGTATTCTTTTCCACGCCTAGTCTGGGAATCTCGGGGACGAGATTCTTGTAAGGGGGTAGGTCTGTCACACCCTGATTTTCATGCCACATTTCTTAAGCTAATTACCATGTTAAAAATGTGGATTTGCAAAAACTTTTGAGTGTTTTTGACTTTGCTTGATTTGACTTTTGTCTGCTGTTTGCTAGTGCTCTAAAAATCAAATAAATCCTCCAACTCATGTACTTCATCTCCTTGGCCCAAAACCTTTTTCCAATGATCATGCCATGTGTATAGACCAGTATAGAACTTTCTTATAAAAATATTCTGGCCAAATAGTATTTTCTAAAACTAGTTTTCCAAAAATCCCTGAATTGAGGTTTGCACTGCAAGTACCTTATTTAGGGTGTGAAAAATCTTTCAAAAAGTATATTTGAATCCTATTAGGTATAGGACTCCCAGAAACAACAAAATTATAATTTTAAAAGTTATTTTTATATTTTATTTAAAAGCTTTTCTTTTAGGCCAGAAATGGTCTTTAATAGGGAAAAATTATTTAAGTATTTCAAAAATATTTGCCAAAATTCAGGGAAACTCATAGGACATATATTGTCCATATATAAGAGTTTCAACACATGGCCATGTTCAAAATATTGGACAAATCCTTCCAAAACCCTTTCTGGATATTTCAAGCTTTTGAAATATTTACAAAGGAAATATTCTCCAAAATTCCAGGGAAATTCTATCATGTCATATGTGACATATTTGATGATCTTGCAAAGCCTCATGCCTTGAAGATCAAGGAAACATCATCTAACCCCCTCAAAACCATTTCTGTCCATTTTGAAGTTTGAGCAACTTTACATTGCCAAACTTGTCCAAATGCTCTCAAACTTGGTGCACATGCTAAAATGATGTAATTATGCATCTATGCCAAATGGCACAAGTTTTGGAGAAGCATAACTTGATCTAGTGCCCCAAAACCATTTCTGTTCAAATTCAAATTTGAGCAACTCTACATTACCAAATTTTTACCTGGGGCTTCAAACTTTGTGAGCATGATCATAACCCCAAATGATGATACTACACCAAGTGGTGCATCAAGGGGAGATGATTAGCTTAACTCAAACATGGTGAAACCATTTCTGTTGATTTCTAGGGTTCACCAAAGTTACATTGGCAACTTTGCCCAAATGAGCTCAAACTTGGTGGAAGGCCCTAATTATATGTGACCTTTGATCCCGTTAAGTCCCATGTCAATTGGAAGTCATTTGCTTTCCCAAAACCTCATCAAACACCTTCTGTCCAATTACCAAAACCATTGTTTTGACCCCTTTCACTATTCCCCTTCACCTCAAATTCTTACCACACCTTCTCCTGATCATCTTCTACCCCCAGTAACTTCCCCATGGCCTCAACTCAATCATTGGAGGGGGTAAAACCCCAACTTACTCTTCTGGACAACAGTTTTCACCTTCTTCTTCACCTCCCTCCTCATTCCAATGGCTTCCCAGAGCATCCAAGGCCACAGCGCATTTGTTTACTTCTCCCTCGACCCCCTAGACAACGTTAGGCAAGACGGACACGACCAGAGCGGCGAGGGCACAGCCGTGCCAGCCATTCGGGCGCTCTGGAGCGCGCTACAGTGCGCTCCCGCACTGTAGCCGCCTCCAATCGGCTGCACCCGACAGCCTGGGGCCTCCCCCTCGTGTCCCCCGAGGCTGCCTCGGCGTCCGGGACACGCTGGGCGGTCGGCCCCCCTCCTCTCTCCTCCTCTCTCACCCCTGCTCGCACGCGCACCGGCCGACCCCGAGCTCCAGTGAGCGAGCTCACGCGCGCGACTCCTCTGACCGTTTCCCTCGCTCCCCTTCTTCTCTCCCTAGTTCTAGACCATGCCCACGAACACCCTGGACAAGGGCTTGTGTGCCAATTCCGTCCCCTGGCACAGCCTTGGCCATGGCCGCGGATGCCACCCACGGTGCACCGAAGCCTCGCCACATAAGGCCATATCGAGCCTCCCTCTCTATGCCCTAGACTCCCTCTCCCTCTCCTGATCCTCTTGGACCGTCCCACTCCTCCTCCCGTGCCCTCCATCCATCACTACGGCCGAAGCAGAGCCGCCGGCTGCCGCCTAAATTCGCGGGCCTCGACCTTTCTCCCCTTCCCCTGAGCATCCCCACACCCTTTCATCACCACCGCCAACTCACCCCAGGCTCCATTCCCTCCTCCTCGTGTTCTCCTCGCCGTGTTGAACCTCACCATCGCCACCGTCCGCCGCGGCCGATGCGCTGCTCGAGTCCGGCCACCCCAGCAGTCGTGGCGCACCTCTACGGGTGCGGCACACCGTCCTGAGCACGCCGGTATGCTGGGCGTCGACGGAGGTGGTCGGTGCCGCCGGGGAGAGCGCCGGCGCCGCTCGGCCGTACCTCCCCTGTTCCCCGTCGTATCGCGCGGGAGGAAGAAGACGGCCTGCCGCTGGGGGCCCGCGCGTCAGCGACCCAGTGGGCGGGCCCCTCAGTGGAGTGGAAGCGGGTCTGGCCTCGGCCGCCTTCCCCGCGCGGAAACGCCCTCCCTGGCGGGCGCCTTCGACGTGGCCAGGTTCCCTGCGCGCTGCTGTGCAGTTGGGCCGGCCCAGAGCACTGCGGCGCTATACTGCGCCAAAACGCAGTATAGGTATAAAACCCCTTCCCTTTTTCCCTTTTTTCTTTTTTTTTGTAAACTTCATATATGCTTAATCAATTCATTAGAACTCCAAATTTGGTGATTCAAATTTCCAGTGACTCCATAAATCATGCTCTACCACATGGTGCAATATGCACATTTTTCCACGATCATTTCCTTCTCAAATAATTATCAAATGCCATTATTTCATTTTCTGTGATGAACTTTAGAAATTCACAGAGAGCTCAAATTTGATCCAAATGCAGTGGTTCAAATTCCTAGATGCTTGTCATATCCAAACTTAGTTTTGGAACATTTTTATTAATACTTTCTGTACCCCACCAAATAATGAGCCATTTCTTCATATTTATCAACTTTGCAAAATCCTAGGAAATTCATTTGAATTCCAAATCCATTGAAACCAACTCCTAGATGCTTCTAAAATCATGACTTGTTGATGGGTGCCTTTGCTCATCATTCAAGAAAATATTTCTGTATACTTCTTTCAAATCCATAAACCCCTTGGTTCCATCATATTGAAATGATCCAAACTATTCATTGATCCAATACCTATGAAACCACCTTGGTTATTTTTCATATGACCAGAGGTATCCTAGAAAAGTCCAACTCCTATTTTTAGAGCACTTTTATTTTTTGCTTTGATTGTGTTGCTTATTATGATTGTTTCCATCGTTAGTTGACGAAATAAATGGAGTACTCGGAGATGGACCAGAAGATTTGAAGACTCGGAAGGATAAGGCAAGCAGCCCTTTGACCATGTTCGAGAAACCTTTTTATGCATGTCTCATAACACCTCATTATCAATGCATCGGAATCATGTTGAGGTGGAGACCACTTTGGTTGCTACCTTTGTTACTTACTATTGAAACTTGCATCAAGCATGACCCTACCTTCCTATGAGGGTTATGTGGGTGGGAGTAGTTAGGTTGCTATAATAGTGGCTACGCAAATGGGACGGGTATATGCATGGTGACGGAGGCAGAATACTTTCAAAAGACTTTTCGAAAACCCCGTCGGGTGCAATTTATGCCTGAGGGAGATGATGAGATGGGTAACCACTTGATGACGAAGTGGTGTACCAAGGAAAGTGGGTGTGATGTTTTGAAAACGGATTGGTTTAAGTTGCGACCGGTATTCCAACCAAACATGCGCAACCACTCTACCCTTATATGGGAAAGGGCATTATTGATTACCTAGGTCGATACTAGCATGGTGCCCGCATTACTAGTGACGGGGGTGACATGAGGTCACTCTCGGGACGGGGTCGTGCTTGGATAGGCGGCCATGACTGTTTTCACAGGGCACCAAACACACCGTTGGTACCCCGTGTCAGTGGTATGTGATGAATATGGGAGCAAGGCTTCACAATCTCTAAGATGTGAAATGTTTGGCACGAGGCTGTTACCAATCGAGTGGACTCCATATTAGTGTCGCCTAGGGAAAGATAGTGATCGGGTGCTTACCCCGGGTACTTGAGGTACTGCGGGTCGTGGATGACACGGAAGTTCCCTGGATCTTGTGGGTAAAGTGTGCAACCTCTGCAGAGTGTAAAACTATTCGAATAGCCGTGTCCACGGTCAAGGACAGTTGGGTAACCGCTCTTGGGCTACGTCCAATGTTTGTGAAACCTGGTATGTGTGTGTGAGGAAACAACATGGTTCAGTGATGTTGATGATGTGATTCTTGAGGAAGTCACAATGAGCTTGAGCATGAGTTGATTACAACTCTTTCTCGATAATGATGTCTGTAACCTCCTGATACTTGTTGCAGACACATGCATGCCCTTGTTATATGTTGATCATGCTTGCATATGAAAAACTAGCTTTCCGCAAAACTGCCAATTTAGCAGTAGAGCCTTGCATAATTATTCTGTTATCACACTTGGATTGCTTGTGAGTACATTCAAAGTACTCATTGGCTTGCCACTGGTTATTTTATTGGCCAGGCATGAGAGAACAGGTTATGATGAAGATTTCTTGGTGTCGAGCATGCGAGCTAGGACGCTTCCCAGTCAGAATGCCTGTAGGGTTAAGGCAGATGGCATGGGTCCAAGTTGTTATTGAAGATTTCCGCTGCGATGTTATACTCAAGACTTGACCTTAACGGTCCTATTTGTGTAATACAGTATGTATGGATGTAAGACTCTTGTTATTCAGATTCTGTGTGTTCAGTGAGCATTGATCTCTGGGATCACTGTACACGTGCATTCTGTGATCACGACTTATGAGTCGGGGTCCCCACAATGATGCGTGTGGCCGGATGCCCCGTCGTCTGCCTCCCCCACAAAGGCTTGAAGTAGTCCCTTAGTTGGACCGCATCGACCGTCGGGGGGAAGTAGGCGAGCTACGTCCGAAGCACTGCCAACTCGCTCTCCGGTAACTCCTTATCCCACGCGTCCTTGGCTGCTCCCTTGCCTTTACCGGTCTTGTGTGCCATGGCGGCAAGGGAAGAGGTGGGGAATCGAAAGCAATGGGAGTGCGGTGGCGGCGGGCGGAGTCAAGAGCTTTAGCTTTTCGATTGAAGAAGAAGGGGGAACGGCGATTCCGAGATTGAAGAAGCACGGAAGGTAAATGAGCGGCGCGCCTGCATTTTTCCCTTTTTTATGGGGAAGGCGCGAGCCGCCCCCTTTACTATTTACTACGACGTGACATGAGCGTGCAACAACCGCCCCACACACGACCCCCACGTCATGCATAGATCGTGGGGAAGCGCAACCACCGGAGGAGTTACTGCGGTAAAAACAATCCGGCCCCAACTGCGCGTGAACCGTTCTGGGCTGATAACCCACAAGTGTAGGGGATCGCAACAGTTTTCGAGGGTAAAGTATTAAACCCAAATTTGCTGATTCGACACAAGGGTAGCCAAAGAATACTCTTAAGTATTAGCAGCTGAGTTCTCAATTCAACCACACCTGGAAACTTAGTATCTGCAGCAAGATAGTTTAGTAGCACAGTAATATGATAGTGGCGGTATCAGCAATAAAAGTAAAGATAATGTTTTTGTAGTTTTTGTGATAGTAGCAACGGAAAAGTAAATAGCAACTAGCAATATAGGTAAAGCTCGTAGGCATTGGATTGGTGATGGGAAATTACGTCGGATGCAATTCATCATGTAGAAGTTATAACCTAGGGTGACACAGAACTAGCTCCAGTTCATCAATGCAATGTAGGCATGTATTCCGAATATAGTCATACGTGCTTATGGAAAAGAACTTGCATGCCATCTTTTGTCCTACCCTCCCGTGGCAGCGGGGTCCTATTGTAAACTAAGGGATATTAAGGCCTCCTTTTAATAGAGTATCGGACCAAAGCATTAACACATAGTGAATACATGAACTCCTCAAACTATGGTCATCACAGGGAGTGGTCCCGATTATTGTCACTTCGGGGTTGCCGGATCATAACACATAGTAGGTGACTATAGACTTGCAAGATAGGATCAAGAACCCACATATATTCATGAAAACATAATAGGTTCAGATCTGAAATCATGGCACTCGGGCCCTAGTGAAAAGCATTAAGCATAGCAAAGTCATAGCAACATCAATCTCAAAACATAGTGGATACTAGGGATCAAACCCTAACAAAACTAACTCGATTACATGATAGATCCCATCCAACCCATCACCGTCCAGCAAGCCTACGATTGAATTACTCACACACGACGGTGAGCATCATGGAATTGGTGATGGAAGAAGGTTGATGATGACGATGGCGACAATCTCCACTCTCCGGATCCCCGAACGGACTCCAGATCAGCCCTCCCGAGAGAGATTAGGGCTTGGCGGCGGCTCCGTCTCGTAAAACGCGATAATTCTTTCTCCTTGATTTTTTCTCCATGAAACGGAATATATAGGACCTGGGGATACGTCGGTGGAGCACCGGGGGGCCCTCGAGGCAGGGGGCGCGCCCTGGGAAGGGGGGCGCACCCCCACCCTCGAGGACAGGGTGTGGGCCCCCCGGTGCAGATCTTCCTGCAGATATTTTTTATATTTTTTGAAATAATTCTTCGTTGATTTTCAGGCGATTCCGAGAACTTTTTATTTCTGCACAAAAACAACACCATGGTAGTTCTGCTGAAAACAACGTCAGTCCGGGTTAGTTCCATTCAAATCATGTAAGTTAGAGTCCAAAACAAGGGCAAAAGTGTTTGGAAAAGTAGATACGTTGGAGACGTATCATGGGCCTAGCCCAACAACACGTTGCGCTTATGTATGGCCCAGGCCCGGGGGCTCCTGTCGGTATACATAAGTAGAGGCTCCTTCCTTTGTACCCCTTACTTGTGCACGGGCAGTCAGAGCCACGCCTGCGACCACACCTAACAGGGCAGAGGAGGGAAACCAGAGCACAAGACTACCAGAGCAGCGCCAAGACAGTGGCGCAAGAAGGCCAAGCAACAAGATAGGCTTTCCCCGACAAGACCCTTGCCGGGGCGGCCTGCACGACCCTGGCAAGACCCTTGCCGGGCAACTCACCCAACACCTTCATTGCAGCCACCCTTGAGCCTAGGAGCTCCGACGCCATCAACAACATTGGGACCAAGGCTCGGGAAGCGTCTGCGTGATGGCATGCAGATCTTTGTGAAGACAAAGGGTCTACGAATCCTAGATGAGAAACAGAAGGAAAGACGACCACAAGGCTCCTTGCCGAGGATGACCACGAGGCCCCGGCAAGGCTCCTTGCCGAAGATACCCCCGAAGCCCCGGCAAGCCTCTTGCCGAGGGCGCTCACAAAGGCCCTGGCAAGACCCTTGCGAGGAATAGACGCAAGACCGCGGCAAGCCCTTGCCGCCCCATCATCGCTCCAGCTCGGCGGCCAACCCGCTAGCCCAGGCAAGTACCCACGTGGTAGTACGTGGTTCTTGATCTAGCTAGTCAATCACCTGCGTGGTGGCATGCTGATCTTCGTGAAGACCCTACCACCACGCCATCTCAGCTGCCTGCCAACCTACATGGCGCTGCATGCCTCGTTGGCCTGGACGCGCTTCGCAACCAGACGGAGCGGCGGCGGACGGGACGAGCCTCGTTGCCGTCCTCGATAAAGCAAGTGGACACCTAAGTAGCACATTTAATGCGTCTTGTCCCGTAATGGCACTGTGTAGCTTTCCACCTCCTGTGTGCCACTGTGGCGACCCCTTTTGACTATAAAAGGAGGCCCGGGGCATACTGGAGGGGGATTCGGATCTTTTGGACTAGGCACGCACCGTAGCTAGTCCAAGAGCTCAAGAACACTCAAATACACATAAAAGTAGGACTAGGGTATTACGCATCCTCGCGGCCCGAACCTGGGTAAACGATCCTTGTGCTGACTCCTAGACCCGCTCTTTGCACAACCCCGTGCCCGTCAACCGTAGAAGGGATTCCAGTGATCCCATAGGTGTCGTCCCCGACATATGGCTTGATAGAATGCTTCATGTGGTTCACTTATATGATTTGAAGTTTGGATTGTCTATTTCTCTTCACATAGAAAACCGATGTTCGTAGAATGCTCTCGTGCTTCACTTATATTTGTTAGAGCATGATCTTTTGTAGAAATAATTAAACTCTCATGCTTCACTTATATCTATTTAGAGAGTCACACGGAATTGGTCAATTGCATGGTTAGTCATAAAATCCTATATAAAACTTATGGATCACTGAATATGATATGTTTGATTCCTTGCAATAGTTTTGTGATATAGAGATGATAATATGTGGGAGGTACTAGTAGATGATCGTGTTTAGTAAGATATTGGCGTTAAGGTTTGTGATTCCCTAAGCATGCACACATAGTCTCTCGTTATGCCGGGAAGTTGGAGCACAATTTATCCTTAATTGTCCTATCTTTGTGTGAAGGTTGGGGCGCGCAATGGTTAACTCCTACCAACCTCCTCCCTAGGAGCATGCGTAGTATTACTTTGCTTCGAGGGCTAGTAAACTTTTGCAATAAGTATATGAGTTCTTTATGACTAATGTGAGTTCATGGATTATACACAATCTCATCCTTCCACCGTTGCTAGCGTCTCTCGTGCCGCGCAACTTTCACCGGTGCATAAACTTTATTATACCTTCCTCAAAACAGCCACCATACCTACCTGTTATGGCGTTTCCATAGCCATTCCGAGATATATTGCCACTTCCATCATATAGTTGACTTGAGCATTCATTTTCATATTGCTTTGCATGATCGTAAGACATCTAGCACGATATTTTCATGGCTTGTTTGTTTTTTGATATCTTTGCTATGCTAGATCATTGCACATCCTGGTACACTGCCAGAGGCATTCATTTCGAGTCATACTATGTCATAGGTACCGAGTTGTATTTTTTATTTTCTTTTGAGTTGTAAGTAAATAGAAGTGTGATGATCATCATTATCCATTATTAGAGCATGTCCTAGTGAGGAAAGGATGATGGAGACTATGATTCCCCCACAAGTCGGGATGAGACTCCGGACAATGAGAGAAAAGGAAAAAAAAGGAAAAGAAAGAAAAGAAAAAAAATAAGAAAAAAATAAGAGAGAAGGGGCATGCTAGTTCCACACTGGTGCTGCAAAGTAGCACCATGTTTTTCATATAGAGAGTCTCCTATGTTGTCACTTTCATATACTAGTGGGAATTTTCCGTAGTAGAGTTTGATGCATGCCCACTTAGTTTCATATTGAGCTTTCATACACTTATAGCTCTTAGTGCATTCGTTGAATGGCAATCCCTACTCCTCAATTGATATCGATTGATGGACATCTCCATAGTCCATTAGTTTGCCTAGTTGATGTTAGACTTTCTTCCCTTCTTTTTGTCTACTACCACCGCATTCTATTCCACCTATATTGTTATACCCATGGCTTGCGCTCATGTATTGCGTGAGAGTTGAAAATGCTGAAGCGCGTTAAAAAGTATGAACCAATTGCTTGGCTGACACCGGAGTGGTACATGATTTATACTTTGATCTAGGAAGATAGAGCATGACAAGACTATATGATTTTGTAGGGATAAGGTTCTTTAGCATTTGATATTCTGAAAGACATGATTGTTTGTTGGGATGCCCAAGTATTGATATCTTTATGTAAAATTATAGACTATTGCTTTGAATCACTCATGTCTTAATACTCATGCCATGACTAGATATATGATCAAGTTTATGGTAGGTAGCATTCCACATCAAAAATTATCTTTTTTTATCATTTACCTACTCGAGGACGAGCGGGAATTAAGCATGGGATGCTGATATGTCGTCGTCGTATCTATAATTTTTTATTGTTTCATGCCAATATTATACAACTTTCACATATTTTTGGCAACTATTTATATGATTTATCGGACTAACCTACTGACCCAGTGCCCAGTGCCAGTTCCTGTTTTTTTGCATGTTTTTTGTATCGCAGAAAATCCATATCAAATGAAGTCCAAACACGATAAAAATTGGCGGAGAATTATTTTGGAATATATGTGATTTTTAGGAGGTGGAAGCAACGCAAACGGGGGCCCACAGTGCCCACAACCCACCAGGGTGCGCCACTAGGCCCAGGTGCGCCCTAGTGTCTTGTGCCCTCCTCGAATGTTGGTTGGAGCCCTTCTTCTGGCGCAACAAAGCTAATTTATGGATAAAAATCGTGTCAAAAATTCGGCGCAATCGAAGTTACGGATCTCTAGGAATTTAAGAAACGGTGAAGGGCCAGATCTGGGGAACGCGAAACAGAAGAGGACATAGAGACAAATCCAATCTCGAAGGGGTTCTTGCCCCTCCGCTGCCATGGAGGCCATGGACCAGAGGGGGAACCCTTCTCCCACCTATGGAGGAGGTCAAGGAAGAAGAATAAGGAGGGGGGCTCTCTCCCCCTCGCTTCTGGTGGCGCCGGAGTGCCACCGGGGCAACGATCGGGATGGCAATTGATGGCTTCTCGCCCCTCGTTGGTTACCCCAAGTGGAAGGTTTGAGATGCAGTGTAGCGGAAGTTTTCCCTTGGCAATACCAAGGATCGATTTCCCTGAGACTCCCAGTTTCAACAAGAAGGTGTCAACTGCTAACGGCGCCAGATATTAGCAATCAACGTGGACCTGCACACAGATACAAATAACTTTGCTCCCAACGAGTACAGAGAGGTTGTCAATCCCTCCGGCCTTGTAGTTTACAAAGGATCAAACACAAGTGATAGTAATGATAGGTATTGCTGCAGGTAATAAGTAAAAGCGGAAAGTAAATAGCGGATGTGATCAATGATGGTAATATGGACCGGAGTCTCATGATGTTCACTAGTGATGTCTCTCTCCCAAAAGATGATAAAACAGCTATGTGAGGTAAACGAATTACAGCTGGGCAATTGACAGGACCATGTGCGCAAACCAATGCTGACTAAGTTGCAAGAAAGGTAGAGGTTCAAAGCATGGGCGGTACGCCAAGGCAAGTAGACCGAAATCCATCTGCATCTACTACTAATCATCCACCTTGAGATATCTATCCAGAACATCTCGCTGGTATTAAGTTGCGAGTCCCACCCATAGTGTAAACTCAAAGCAATAGACAACTGCATTAAAAGAACTTTGTGTAAAGTAAACAATCCTTGCACCCGCAGGCACAAGCACCGTTGTTTCCCCCTTGTGGCAACAGCACATCCCCTAGACTCATGTTTCTGTCACTCAAGCTAGTCATCGAGGGGCATGAACCCACAATCAAGCATAACGTTCCCTCTTGGAGTCACTACCTACTACTTGGCCAAAGCAATAAATAACAACGGAGAACATGCAAGAATTACTTACGAACATAAATATAAAAGAGGTAGATCAAATATATTACTCAAACACAATCTGAACATAATCTCATAATCCATCGGATCCCAGCAAACTCATCATAGCAACAGCATAAGGATTACATATGTGCCTCGATCATGTAGGGCAGCTCACGAGGACTAATTAGTGAAGCACAAGAACGGTAGGAGAACATCACATAGCTACTGGTCATGGACCCATGGTCCAAGGGAGACTACTCACAACTCATCCGGGAGGCGTCCATGGTGGTGGAGAAGCTCCCGGTGGTGATCCGCCCCTCCGGCAGGGTGCCGGGAAGAGTTCTCCTGGTGCTCCCGATCTTGGAAGCGGCGGCGGCGGCGGAACAGAGATGACATCGCGAAAAAGAGTTCCCGTCTCGAGGGTTTCGGGAGACGGTATAAATATATGCCAAAGGGGGGCATCAGACGAGGCTCGGGGGGCCCAGGCGCCCCCCCCGGCGCGGCCAGGGGGGCCGCGCCACCAGGGCGCCTGGAGCCCTGGTGGCCCCCCTCCGGCTGTGCTTCGGGTGCCTGGTAGCTTCTGGAACGCTGATTTTTTATATAATTTTTCCGGGATTTTTCTGGCAGTTCTCGTAATGGGAAAACCTGAAATACAAAAACAGCCGAAAACAGAAACTGGCACTGGGGTGCACTGAGTTAATAGGTTAGTCCAAATATGATCAAAAGTGTATGAAAGTGTATAAATATCATAGCAATATCACCCAAAAGAGGCATGGAGCAAGCAGAAATTATAGATACATTTTGGACGTATCAACATCCCCAAGCTTAATTCCTGCTCGTCCTCGAGTAGGTAAATGATAACAAGAATAATTTCTGTGGTGACATGCTATTAACCATATAGGACTTTTTCATAGTCACATGACAAAAGCTTACTGAGACAATGAATCTATAGTGATTAAGTTGCCTCATGAGAAAATCACAAAGAACTGAAAGTTTTACAATATGATACTGAAACATCAAATAGATTTGTAATGAGCATGATGTGCAAATATGATAAAGTGATATCTCGCTTGCCCCCTTTAGTGAAGAAAAACATAAATGCAGGGGCACCTCCAAGGTTTAAGTGATGACTAGATACAATGATTTCAAAATAAACGATATCACAATCATGCAAAAGACAATGCTACTTTGGGACAATGCACATTACACTCAGAATGACAATCATGCTCTCAGTAGTTGGTGCTTTAAAAAGAAGGTGGAGACTCTCGAACCGTGGCTTTTGTTGGCAAGGTTGAAAACCCGTAGTCGGAAAGAAAGACAAAACATGTACCAGAGCTCTTGGTTTTAAAAACAGAGGTAATAATTATTTTTTTGATTATGCATGTTCCGTCAACGAATGCTAGCAGACAACTCAATCACTTCTTGAGATGGACAAGTTTCGAGGAACGGCTCCCGAATGAGGACGATCACATTCTCTCAATCTCCTTTGTTTATCACTGCCAAAGTTTTCTGATTTCTCATGAACAAAGCGTGAAGGAGGGTTTGTTTGTTATATTAATTTTGAGCTAGGCGCACTCAATGCCAGTTCCTTCTCGTATTATGGGTTTGCACATTATACATGCAATCCCTGGGTGAAGCTTGTCCAACTTAAAAAGATCATGAATTAACTACTACTTCCTCATGAACTTAAAACAGATGCACAAAATAGGAATGCTTTTCTTTGAATAATTTCGAGATGGTACATGCAAGTCTCCGTTAGGAATGGCAGGTAAATACCATGTAGGAAGGTATGGTGGACTCATATGGCATAACTGGTTTAAAAGAATGTGGATGCACAAGCAGTCAGTCCGCTTAGTACAGGTGGAGGTTAGCAAAAGACTGGGAGCGACCAACTAAGAGAGCAATGACGGTCATAATCATGCAAAGCGACAAAGCAACATTGAATCAGGCATGGAAGTTATATCGCTACTCAGAAACAAAAGATCATCAAGGCTTGACAGACTTTCTTTACAGTCTTAAATATGCGTGAGCATACGCCAAGTCAATCAAAGTAAATTCTCGAAGGAAGATATTACTAAACCATACCACATCATAGGCAAACAAATCATGTTGGTACTCCAATAACACATTGGGAACCCCCCAGCTATTTGAGACTAACCATAAGAAAACATGAACTACTAAGCACCATTATGCACGTAGCATCTTTATCATAGACATATCAACCAATGCAACGGAAGCAAACTCTCTTAATAAGATAATCATGATAAATAAAGAGAGTTCAAGCAACCAACTAAACAAAAGCTCTTTAAAAAGATAAGCATGAAAGTTAAGAGCTAAGCATGATAGTAGCTATTAAAAGACAAAGAACACACACAGCAAAGATAGACATGAAAATTCTATGTTATGTTCTAGGTAGAAGTGGAGCGTGTTTCTCTCCCACAAAAAGAAAGCTGAGTTCCGACTCGTTATGAAAAGCTAAAGAAAACTAAAAGCAAGACGCTCCAAGCATAGCACATAACACATGAATTGATTAAAATATAGTGGAACGAAAGACGAACTGATAATGTTGATGGAGAAGGGGATGCACGGGGGCATCCCCAAGCTTAGACGCTTGAGTCTCCTTGAATATTTCTTGGGGGTGCATGGGGGCATCCCCAAGCTTGAGCGTTTGACACTCCTGGATCTTTTTATCATCTTCCCTCGCACACTTGAAAACTCCATTCATACATAACTCATCATAATCTGATTAGCGAGGTTAGTACCCATAATAAAATAATTGTTCCTTGCTGGAAATAAGGATATTCTTGAAGATCTACTGTTTCTCAAGATTGCCAAAAGATTTTTGCAAAGAAAAAGCAAGCTCAAGGTTTGCAAAATGAAGGAAAGGCAAAACAGGACAGAATCTGTGAAAAACAGAACAGCAGGTAGTAAATGATTTTTTTCGGGGCACTTCTGCAACTCTAATCGAAAAACTCAGAACAGATGCACGAAAGACAATTATATAGAGCACGCTGTCGAAAAAATTCAGACCAAAAAGATGATCTGGTGATTTTATACGAATTTTTCTATCCAAGGACAGAATCTGTTTCCTGGAAAGCACGTCACAACTTTTGAACTTTCTTGCAATCAGAGGCTACACTAGGCACAAAATTGAAAAGCAAAGATACAATGATGATGCTACTGTAGTAACAGCATCAAGACACAACAAAAACAAAAATAAATTTATTCATTGGGCTGCCTCCCAAAAGCGCTTTCTTTTATGCCTTTAAGCTAGGCATAATGCAAAGAGATCAAGTTTTGTCAAGAGTAAAAGAATAGCTAGCCCGTACAATGGACTCAAAAGGTAACTTAATCTTCTTTTGAGGGAAGTGTTCCATCCCTTTCTTGAGAGGAAACTGGAATTTTATATTCCCCTCTTTCATGTCAATGATAGCACCAACGGTGCGTAGAAAAGGACGTCCCAAAATAATTGGACAAGAAGGTTCACATTCAATATCCATAATAGTAAAATCAACGGGAACATAGTTGTCATTGACAATGATAAGAACATCGTCGATCCTCCCCAAAGGTTTATTTATGGAAGAATCAACGAGACGAACACCAAAAGAACAAGAATCAAAAGGTTTCAATTTAAGCATATCATATATTCTTTTGGGCATAACAGAGGTACTAGCACCAACATCACATAAAGCATAGCAAGAGAAGTTATTCAACTTAATTTTAATCATAGGATCCCAACCATCTTCTAGCTTTCTAGGTATGGAGGCTTCTACTCTAAGTTTCTCCTCCCTAGCTTTGATAAGAGCATTAGTGACATGCTCTGTGAAGGCAAGGTTAAGCGTGCTAGTGCGGGGATCTCTAGACATCTTGTGAAGGAAATCAATAACTTCGGTAAGAGTGCAATTATCAAAATCAAGGTCACTACTATCAAGTAAGGTGGTAGTGGTGTCCTTTAGGTTCACTTGTTTGGTAGTTTCTATAGTCATAGCATCACCATTAATAGGTCCATCGGGACCAGGAGCGCATTGGGTGCTAAGAGTTTGGATATCCTCAACAACTTGGATAGTAGCAACAGTGTGGTGGGTAGGAAGGCTCTTAATTCTATCTTCTTCCTCCCTTTCTCTAGCCCATCTCTCTTTAAGTTTAGCCATCATCCTAATGTTTTCATTAATTTGCACTTGAATAGCATTCATAGGAGTTACCTTCCTCTCCTCATGAGGAGAAGTACTAATTTTAAGCAATTCCACCTCATTGGCTAAATTGTCTACCTTCAAAGAGAGATCACCTAGTTTGTTTAGTTTTTCTTCTACACTCTTATTAAAGGCTTTTTGGGTAGTGATGAAATCTTTAAGCATAATCTCTAGTTCAGTAGTGGAGTTCTTGGTGCTAGGATAAGCATTGTTGTTCCCATAAGAATTAGAGGGGAACGGTCTAGGATTGCTACCAAAATTACTCCTATAAGCATTGTTATTAAAATTGTTTCTAGAGATAAAGTTCACATCTACTTGTTCTTGAGAAATCAAAGAATTTAAAAGAACATCACGAAGATCAATAGAAGATTGCTTCGAAAGTAGAGACATGATAAAGTCAACTTTTTCATTTAGGGAGGAAATCTCCTCGACAGAGTTTACCTTCCTACCTGTTGGAGCGCGTTCGGTGTGCCATTGGGAATAGTTGGTCATCATCTCATCGAAAAGCTTCGTGGCAGCACCAAGTGTAGTTGACATAAAGGTTCCTCCCGCGGCCGAATCTAACAAGTTCCGCGAGGTAAAGTTCAAGCCTGCATAAAAAGTTTGGATAACCATCCAAGTAGTCAAACCATGAGTAGGGCAGTTCTTGATAAGAGATTTCATACGTTCCCAAGCTTGGGCAACGTGTTCATTATCCAATTGTTTAAAATTCATTATGTTACTTCTTAGTTGGATAATTTTAGCAGGTGGATAGTACTTTCCAATAAAAGCATCTTTGCACTTGTCCCATGAATCTATGCTATTTCTAGGCAAAGACTGAAACCAAATTTTAGCTCCTCCTCTCAAGGAGAAAGGAAAAAGCTTAAGCTTAACAATATCACCGTTTACTTCTCGGTACTTTTGCATATCACAAAGTTCAACAAAATTGTTTAAGTGTAAAGCAGCATCATCTCCAGCACCGGAGAATTGATCTTTCATGACTAAGTTCAGCAAAGCAGGTTTAATTTCATACGAAGGTGCTGAAGTGGCAGGTGTAGTGATAGGTGTGCAGATAAAGTCATCATTGTTGTGACTAGTGAAGTCACACAACTTGGTGTTCTCGGTGGAACCCATAGTAGCAAGCAAGCAAGATAACTATTTTTGTGATTTTCGATAAAAGATACTAAAGCAAAACTGAAAGGTAAACTAACAAGACTAAAAAGCAAAGGTAAAAGATAGCGTGCAACTCCCCTATCCTGAAGAGTGGAGTCCCCGGCAACGGTGCCAGAAAACTTTGCTTGATGGCTTCTCGCCCCTCGTTGGTTACCCCAAGTGGAAGGTTTGAGATGCAGTGTAGCGGAAGTTTTCCCTTGGCAATACCAAGGATCGATTTCCCTGAGACTCCCAATTTCAACAAGAAGGTGTCAACTGCTAACGGCGCCAGATATTAGCAATCAACGTGGACCTGCACACAGATACAAATAACTTTGCTCCCAACGAGTACAGAGAGGTTGTCAATCCCTCCGGCCTTGTAGTTTACAAAGGATCAAACACAAGTGATAGTAATGATAGGTATTGCTGCAAGTAATAAGTAAAAGCGGAAAGTAAATAGTGGATGTGATCAATGATGGTAATATGGACCGGAGTCTCATGATGTTCACTAGTGATGTCTCTCTCCCAAAAGACGATAAAACAGCTATGTGAGGTAAACGAATTACAGCTGGGCAATTGACAGGACCATGTGCGCAAACCAATGCTGACTAAGTTGCATGAAAGGTAGAGGTTCAAAGCATGGGCGGTACGCCAAGGCAAGTAGACCGAAATCCATCTGCATCTACTACTAATCATCCACCTTGAGATATCTATCCAGAACATCTCGCTGGTATTAAGTTGCGAATCCCACCCATAGTGTAAACTCAAAGCAACAGACAACTGCATTAAAAGAACTTTGCCTAAAGTAAACAATCCTTGCACCCGCGGGCACAAGCACCGTTGTTTTCCCCCTTGTGGCAACAGCACATCCCCTAGACTCATGTTTCTGTCACTCAAGCTAGTCATCGAGGGGCATGAACCCACAATCAAGCATAATGTTCCCTCTTGGAGTCACTACCTACTACTTGGCCAAAGCAATAAATAACAACGGAGAACATGCAAGAATTACTTACGAACATAAATATAAAAGAGGTAGATCAAATATATTACTCAAACACAATCTGAACATAATCTCATAATCCATCGGATCCCAGCAAACTCATCATAGCAACAGCATAAGGATTACATATGTGCCTCGATCATGTAGGGCAGCTCACGAGGACTAATTAGTGAAGCACAAGAACGGGAGGAGAACATCACATAGCTACTGGTCATGGACCCATGGTCCAAGGGAGACTACTCACAACTAATCCGGGAGGCGTCCATGGTGGTGGAGAAGCTCTCGGTGGTGATTCTCCCCTCCGGCAGGGTGCCGGGAAGAGTTCTCCTGGTGCTCCCGATCTTGGAAGCGGCGGCGGCGGTGGAACAGAGATGAGATTGCGAAAAAGAGTTCCCGTCTCGAGGGTTTCGGGAGTCGGTATAAATATATGCCAAAGGGGGGCATCAGACGAGGCTCGGGGGGCCCAGGCGCCCCCCCCAGGCGCGGCCAGGGGGGCCGCGCCACCAGGGAGCATGGAGCCCTGGTGGCCCCCCTCCAGCTGTGCTTCGGGTGCCTGGTAGCTTCTGGAACGCTGATTTTTTATATAATTTTTCCGGGATTTTTCTGGCAGTTCTCGTAATGGGAAAACCTGAAATACAAAAACAGCTGAAAACAGAAACTGGCACTGGGGTGCACTGAGTTAATAGGTTAGTCCAAATATGATCAAAAGTGTATGGAAGTGTATAAATATCATAGCAATATCACCCAAAAGAGGCATGGAGCAAGCAGAAATTATAGACACGTTTTGGACGTATCAGCAATCTACATCAACAATCTTGCTACCGTCAACACCAACTCTCTCCCCCTCATTGCAGCGGTGTAACACCTCTTTCCCCACGTTGTAATCTCTACTTAAACATGGTGCTCAACTCCATATATTATTTCCCAATGATCTATGGTTATCCTATGATGTTTGAGTAGATCTATTTTGTCCTGTGGGTTAATCGTGATCTTGGTTGGTATGATTGTATATTTCATGTTGGTGTTGTCCTACGATGCCCTCTGTTCTCGCGCAGACATAAGGGGCCCCCGTTGTAGGGTGTTCCAATATGTTCATGGTTCGCTTATGGTGGGTTGCGAGAGTGACAGAAACTTAAACCTGAGTAAGTGGGGTATGACGTATGGGAGTAAATAGGACTTGATACTTGATGCTATGGTTGGGTTTCACGACCTTAATGATCTTTAGTAGTTGCGGATGCTTGCTAGGGGTCCAATTATAAGTGCATATGATCTAAGTAGAGAAATTATGTTAGCTCATGCCTCTCCCTCATGTAAAATTACAAGAATGATTACCGGTACTTTATATCGATTACCTAGGGACAAATAACTTTCTTGTTGACAAAAGCTATCCACTTTTATTATCTTGCAAAGTACTTCTAGTTTTATTCTTGCAAATCAGTTCTAGCATCACAACTACAAAATAGTTTCATACTTGTTTTTGGTAAAGCAAACGTAAAGTGTGCTTAGAGTTGTATCGGTGGTCCATAGAACTTGAGGGAATATTTGTTCTGCCTTTAGCTCCTCGTTGGGTTTGACACTCTTATTTATCAAAGAAGGCTACAAACGATCCCCTGTACTTGTGGGTTATCGCACCCCCCCTAAGTACCATAATCGCTTACTCCATCAGAGGCACACACACTCCCCCCTAAGTATGAGTATCTCTCACTAGCCATCAGGAACACACATATTGTATCCTTCCATCCATATGTCTATCTCGACATCTCTCGGGGTATCTTCTATCGCACACACACCTTGTCACTCGATCTCGCACCCATGTAGTCCCATCACGATCTCCACGGGATCTCTGTCACAAACATACACTCTCTGCTCCCATTTTCTACATTTTCTCCATACGTCTCTCTTGACCTCTCTCCCTTGTTTGTCAGACCTCTCTTGGCCATGTGCTAGGAGTCTTTCTCTCTCGGTTGCAAACAACCACACACTATCTCCTCACCTCGCTTCCGTTGTCGAAGATGCATGTGTGATATGTTTGCATAAGACACACATGCTTTTTCTCTAGTTTATCGTGTGTTGTCCATGTATCTTTCACACACGCACATACACTTTTTTCACTCACTCTTTCTATTTAACACACACACTCTCTCTCTAGTTAGGTACTCTCTCATGTCCATAAACATATGGATGTTTTGAAAAGTCAAACTTCAGAAAAGTTTGACCAGGTATATGTGGAGAAAACATTTACATCTGGAACGATCATTAGATTCATCACAACATGTACTTACTTCATACTATCATTTATCTTTGGTATTGTAGATATAAGTAATTTCTTTATAAACTGGGTCAAAGTTTCAAAAGTTTGACTTAAAAGAATATAGGCACTAGATTATTGAACAAAGGGAGTAGCTCTTTCTCTCTCTCTACTATCTCTCACGGGCCTCCCCTCTCACTCGATCTCTCTATACAGAGGGATTATACGGTCGCTGTGTCAGCGAGAGCAGCACGTAATAATTTGACCAACGGGTAGTATAGTACTACTACATTGGTACTACTACTAGTACTAGCACCACCGTCTGGATTTAGTAGTACTACCACATCCGTCTATTTGACTAGCAATGTCTAGTAATGCATGTTACAAAAATTATTCTACTCCCTCTGTAAATAAATACTACATGGAGTATTGTTTTATTCAGTTTTGAATGTAGTTCCCGATTATATTATACACTCTCCCTTCCGATAGATGGCTCAAATCCGAAATCTCATCAATCAGACTAATACTATTGTACTCACTGAGCGGTCAGCTTGGTAAGCTACCAACAAAAAATTGCAATCAAAGACTACTACTCCGTTCGTACTCCCTCTGTACTGGTGCATTAGTCACGTTACAAAACCCAAATAATCCCAAAACTTTTAGGAGCGGTGCATTAACTACCCACCTCGTTCCTTGTTTTTTTGCCACAAAAAAAGAAATCGCCCAATAGGAGACGTGGGGTGCGTATGCATTCAATGACTTGAGACTACTTAGAGCATGGTTAATAATATAGCCGACCGGTGGGTATAACATGTTGCCATGCCATCTATAGAAAACATGTAGTACATAACAATGGTCATTTCATTGCATGCAATGCTACTAATTAGCAAATACTATTCATTTCATGTATAATAGTAAACATTAAGTTCTCTCGTTTTCCACTCTGCCTTGGTTGCGGTGAACAAGATGACTATTCACCTAGATGGAGGGAGTAGTAGTTTTTTACAACATGGCCCATCATTCAATCTCACATATCTTCTTAGAGCTCGTGCTACAGCCGGCTGTAAAGCTACAGCCCGCTTATCTTCTCTCTCATCTGACTAAGTAAAGATATAGTACAGTATTTTCAGCCTTACAGCCTGCCTACGTCACCTTATGAAATTACATTAATTACAAAATATGCACCCCATCTAGTGCTCAATTCTCTTTATGCAATAACATTAATTTAAAAATATGCTCCCTCTCTCTCAGTTTACAAGGCGTGCGCGTACCCCTAAGTCATCAATTTGACCAACCTAATATAGGTCATATATTACAAGAAATACATACCATTGTAAACTTTATATGATCTATTTTCAAACGGTATATTTTTCGTGTTATATAGTTTATATTACGGTGATAAAATTGGCAACCTAGGTATACGCGCAGGACTTGTAAACTAAAACGGAGGGAGTACTACGTCCTGGTATATTGGTCCCCTCAGTATTTTGTGCCAAATTTTGACCATAGATTTAACTAAAATAATAATGATGCATGTCACCAAAAATTGTGTCATTGGATTCGTATTTGAACATACTCCCTCCTTCCATCTATATATGGCCTAACCCCAAATTTCATTTTTCCATCTATAGAAGGCCAAACGAGCTAACCAATGCATCTCCCACTTAATTCCCCCTTGCAGGTCGCGCATGGTCGTCCTCGTGAAAACGAGATGGCAGCAGCATTGATTTGCATGCATGCACAGTCCAGTTATTAGGCGTGCTTCACCTCACCACGTCGTCTTTTTTTCTCCGCAGAGGTATTTCTTTGGCCAATGCATGCACGAGTGGAGGAGTTATTGTTGGGCTACATGCAGAAAAAGGGGGAGAGGAAGTTGCATGCGAGGGAGTAATAGAAAGGGATGAGAGCGGGCTACACGGCCAAGTACTATTCCCAATATTTTCTCCGCTTTTTATGCAACAGCCTTGGTACGAGAGATTCAAAACTTAGGCCATGTATAGATGGAAGGAGGGAGTAGTTTCCAATGATATTATTTCTGGCTACATGCATTAACATTTTATTAGTCAAATCAAATGTCAAAAGTTGGCACAGAATGCAAAGGGGACCAATAAACCAGTAAACATCAAAGTTCTCTCGTTTTGCCCCAACTTGGTCTCGCTGAGATGACTGTACTACACGGCACGGAGGGAGGGCGGGGAGGGCCGAGGAGTAGATGGCCAACACACACGTTAATGCAACACAATCTGCACTTGTCATATAAAGGCTCCTCGCCAGTCCAATCTATAAAATCCTACGCACCCTAACCAAGGGAAACAATGATCACTCCAATCGCAAGATCAGTTGACTAGTAGAAGCTAGACCAATGGGGGTGATGAGCGCAAGCATCAGACGGCCGTGCCAAATGGTTCAGGATGCCGGCCTACGGCCCAGCACCAAGGAACATCTCCAGGTCATGCTTGAGTCCGCCAGGGCGAGAGGCCTCTTCGACGACAACTTCCTCTCCTTGTTCCATGAGGTCCTCGTCGGCTTCCTCGACAAGTTCACCGTCGTCAAGAAGCTCGCAGACGACCTTGACATATGCCTCCAGCCCATGCGCCCAGGCTCTGCGATGCCCGCCACCCTCAATGGCCTCTATGGTGACAACCTCTTCAGCGCACTGGTGGCCCTGCGACTGCCCGCCGTCTCGCCATCGATTGTCCACCTCGAGGTCGCGCTCGCCGCGCAGCGCCTGATGCGGCAAGACACCATCGACATAATCACCCACGTCTATGCGCAAATCGTCCACAAGGACTACTACATGCCAGAGGAGGACGATAGGACACTGGCCTTCTTGGACCGCAGGGCAACCTTGGACGGCATTGTTCAGAAGCACGTTGAGCTCGCCACCAACTCCGTTGCTCCTCACCCGTCGGTTGGTGACCGGGAGCACTAGGGTGTGAGGATGTCGTTGGTGGATCCGTATGTATCTTTCCTAAAAAGACAAATATTTAGGAATGGAGGGACTATATTGTAGTAATTATCTTACCTTTCGCATCAACTTCATAATTTTTGTACATACCATGCATGAACCACGCCAGAACCAAACTTCTCATTTTTTGGCATCAACTTCTCATTACTATCTATCAGTCGGGCCAAGGAGCAGAACCAAATTTTACATGTTACAAGTTCAAAGGAAAAGCCTGCCATGTTCGAGTCGCATCTCCACATGGTTGGTATGGCACGCCACTCAAGGGGGGATGTGTGTTGTGTTGCATTTTCACTTACAAGTGGGACCGTAGTTGAGCAAATCGACTATCAGCAAACCCCCACCCCTCCCGCCGCGCGATGGTCGGGAGGGAGAAGAGATAGTTGTAGCCTGGATTCCAAGAAAATTGGTGTGAGATGGGACTCGTGTGGGTGGCGTGTGCCATACTGCTAGACGTGAATGCTAGTTATGGCCCATGCCACCCCACTGTAAACAAGGTGTTGGTTACGTAGAGCGAACACATTATCTCTCCAGGAGTACGGTACACCACTAGTACTACTCACATTGTCGCGAAATTTCCTGCAGTCCGTGCTCAGCCCCCCTCTCTTCTCAGCCAGCCAGCAGACGCGCGAAGTGTGCCCATCGTCTGTTTTCTCACATTCGGTCCCACATGTCAGTGAAAACGCAAGACGACCCACTGAACCTACACATCTTTCACCTTGATGTGTTGGTGATGAAAAACAAATCCAATAAAGATCTTCGGTGGCCACTTTTGGGGTTACTCAAGAGTAAGATGCTATTTACAGTTTAACCCAAGATGCACATCACGTGCCTTCAACTAGCACTACATCTTCTTGCATGACACGACATGCTGGATGTCCCACGTGTCTACAAAAGGAGGAAGAACTCGACCAAATCTTCTCCACATTTAGAACGGAGGAGTAGGAAACATGGCAAGCCATGTGCCTACATCATACGTACGTACTGTACAAGCCCACCTCATGCTATCACCATATTTCTCGGCCTCCGTGCAACACCTAGCTCTAGTTGATGGTATACTACTACCACTAGGACTAACTGTTGTACTAGCATACTACTACTGGCTCTATGTGATGTGGCAACTTCATATAACTGGATGTTGGCTTTACTACTACGGTAGTCACACTCCAAGAATTGACCCGCAAACCATTCATAAATTGAATTTATCACATGCTTATGAAAATGTACCAATCATTACATACATCAAGTCATCAACACACAATGATAACAAGGATACATGTTGGATTCTATATTATTTCCAACCAAAAACTATAGTAGTAAATACTAAAGTTTTTATCGCACAAAAAATAACAAGCAATGAAATGAACTTCAGCTCAACCAATCCTCGATGTTGGAAATGCTTGCTTTGAACCATAGGTAAGCCTCTGCGAAGGGTCAGCTATAGTCAATATCGACACCAACGTAGGACTCATCATCCAGGTTGAAGCGGCCTATAGCAAGACGCATATTGTCATAGCCAGGGTAGGTAACGATAGCAATGTCCGAGGTATAGATACAGTTGCTTCTCATAAATGGTAGTAACATTTTGGAAACAACAGCTGGATCGCCTTTCACCATCGTTGGATAGTTTTGTCCAAGGAAGAGGGAGTTTTCTCCAAGACTATCAATACGGAACCAGGCAGATGGTGTTGGCGCTATCACACTAGTATACATCCCGAATACCCTGCAACGAATGTTGGAATAGGTCTGGAGAGTGCGACCATGGGAGACAACACCTGCTTCCTTAGTAACATCAGCAGTGCCCTGTATACAGACAAGAAGAGGTGATCCATCAGAATAAGTTGTCAGGCGCCACTGAGTATGTAGGTCCTGCTCGTCCTCATACTCGTGATCATCACCATTGTCATCTCCCCCTTGGTTATAAAAAATTTCAAGTATAGGTGGTGGAATGTTCACAGGACCTTGGAAACACAAGAAGGTTAATTAGTACGGGGATACTAACTAGCATGCATGTGGATGAAACAATTCTAATTACAGTGGAAGGCAAATGTACCGAAACCATAAGGATTCCATGCAAAAACAGTGTCACGAGTGGTGGCAGCAAACACAAGACACTTGTATTAAATTGCATCACAATACTCATCCGTGTATAGAAATTGATTTTTGAGCAATATCCATCGAGTCGTGGAAGTAAGGACGGCAATAAGCTTGTCGAAGATAGCAACAACATCATATTTTGTGTAATCCCAAGAGCGGTTGGGAAATCGACAAATTACTATCTTTCGTAGACGACAGTCACCATGATCATATTTGAACGTATGTAGATCATTTGTGTGCTCAACATCAGGGCAGTCTGAGATTTTTGGAAGTGGAACCTGGTGACGAGTGTACACATTCACAAATTCCCACACGCAGTTGTACCCAATATAAACAACCCAATCCCCATTTGCGCCTACCCGGGCCTTACCCTTAAGCGATGGCATCTTAACATCACACATATCATTATCAAGCGGCATCAACTTGCACAAGGCGAGGCTTCCGTTGTCCCCACGCCAACGAGCAGGGTCATGGCGAAGAAGATCAGGGAGATCAAACCGCTCATGAACCCTTGGGTTCTTTGTAAGGATTCTATTTGTTGAGTCGAGAATGGTCTTGAACGAACATGCCATGATAGTCGAGGTGATGACGTCGCACCGATCAATGAGTTGCTCCACCATGCCATCTTTCAGATCGGGGCAAGAATAACGGGGTCGTTTCCAGCATGTTCCCTCCATGGAGAAGACGATCGAACAATGGCATAAGGAAGGGTGAAGGCAAATGGAGGGAGGAAGAGCGTGCGACAGCAGTTCCAAATCAAGAGGGAAAGGAGAATAGTGTAGGATCGAAGAAGTATGTCTAAAGGGGGGGGGTGATTAGACTACTTGACAATATAAAAAAAATCTGCCTTTTGGTTGTGCAAAGTTTTAGGCAGTTTTACAATTAAGATCAAGTCAAGTAACACACTACACATGCAATTCTAGAGTATGGGCAGCGGAAAGTAAATTGCATATATAGTAAAGAGAGGTGGAGAAGATCAAACGCAGTTTGGTGACACGGAGATTTTTGTCGTGGTTCCGATAGGTGGTGCTATCGTACATCCACGTTGATGGAGACTTCAACCCACGGAGGGTAACGGTTGCGCGAGTCCACGGAGGGCTCCACCCACGAAGGGTCCACGAAGAAGCAACCTTGTCTATTCCATCATGGCCTACGCCCACGGAGGACTAGCCTTACTCGGGGTAGATCTTCACGAAGTAGGCGATCTCCTTGCCCTTACAAACTTCTTGGTTCAACTCCACATCTCGAAGACGGAGGCTCCCAAGCGACACCTAACCAATCTAGGAGGCACCACCCTCCAAAAGGTAATAGACGGTGTTGATGATGATGAACTCCTTGCTCTTGTGCTTCAAATGATAATCTCCCCAACACTCAACTCTCCTCACTGATATGGCTGTGGTGGAAGAAAGGTTTGAGTGGAAAGTAACTTGGGAAGGCTAGAAATCAAGTTTCATATGGTAGGAATGGAATGGCTTGATCTCAACACAAGGGTAGGTGGTTCACTTCTCAGAAAGTGTATGGTAGGAATGGTAGACTTTCTGATGGCTCTCCTCACGAATGAAGAGGGGGTGGAGGGGTATATATAGCCTCCACACAAAATCCAATCGTTACACACACATTTGACCAATCTCGGTGAGACCGAAGTGAAAACTCGGTCAGACCGAAAGTTCAAATATAGTGAACGTTGGGATTTTCGGTGGGACCGAAAATACCATCTCGGTGGGACCGAAAGAGCAAAAGATATGAACGTTGGAGATTTTGGTGGGACCGAGAAAGAAAACTCGGTTGGACCGATTTGAGAAAGAATAGGAACATGCCAGAATCGGTGAGACCGAAAATGAATTATCGGTGAGACCGATTTGAGCCAAGACAGAAGCTTGCCCATTTCGGTGAGACCGATAATACAAACTCGGTTATTCCGAAATGATGTGAAATGGTTACAGAAGGTTGGCAGTTCAGTTTCGGTGAGACCGATCTCAAACTCGGTATGACCGATTTTTCTAGGGTTTGGAATATGGCAGAAGTGGTTCATCTCGGTGGGACTGAGTTGGAAGAATCGGTTTGTCCGAGATTACTTATGGGTGTGTATAGAAGTGAAAGGTGCTGATAGTTGAAGGAGATATATCACTAAGCACTTGAGCAACCAGATCATCAACACAACCTCATCCCCTTTTAATAGTATTGGCTTTTCCTATGGACTCAATGTGATCTTTGATCACTAAACCAAAAATAGAGTCTTGAGCTTTTGCCAATGCTTGCCTTAGCATTTGAGGGGTCCACTTCTTCAGTCAACTTGCCATACCAATGTGATTGGGTTTCCTGAAACATACTTGATAAAAGCATTAGTCCAACCACAAAGTATGTTGTCATTAATTACCAAAACCACCCGGAGAGCAAATGTGCTTACAATCTCCCCCTTTTTGGTAATTGATGGCAACACACTGAAATTATACTAAACAAGACATCAAAGCTTATTGAAAGAAAGACAGAATTATCACGAAAGCTTTGACAAGCATGTAGTACACAGGCTCCCCCTACAAGTGTGCAAGATTTTCATAGATTATGGTTTTGGACTACCACAAGCACACAAGAGAGATAAGCAAGATGTGCTACATGCAGCTTGGCTATATGCATCAGAGCAGAAGAAAAGGAATTGAGTGATAATGCATATGTGCATGGTGATTTCTTGCAAACAAGTATTTACAAGAAAGTCACCATCATGCACATTCTGCAAGATGCATATACTTACCTTGAGGTTCCTTGGCATTGTACCTGAAGAGATAAACTTGGGAAAACAAGGTTAGATAACACAAGAGTATTTCTTCAACCAACTGCAAGAACATCAAGAGTACCAAGCCAGGGAGGACATGTATAAAGAGTGTCTCATATTGAGCACAAGCTTGAATCAGCAAACATGTCTCCGAAGCTAAAAGATTTTCAATGAACTCTGAGAGATTTTGTTATGGAAAGCAAAATCAAAAGAATGATGCCAATTGTAATGTCCAATGTAAAACACGACAAAGCTTTGATGTGATTCTCTCCCCCTTAAGATAAGATTGCTTTTCTTCTTGCCCTAAGTGTTCTCTTCTCCCCTACTCCCCCTACTCCCCCTAAGTCCTCTCCCCCTTTGACATCAAGTGCCGAAAAGGACAGCAAACTAGGTAGGACAGGAAAGATGGAAAGAAAGAAGGAAAGAAAGAAAGAAAGAAGTGGGATCCTTAAGAATCACAACAGGGCAAATAAGAACATTCAAGGAGAAACAATTTTGAAATGAAATTTGAGTCTTCTCCTCCTTAAGATTTAAATTTGAGTGGAGCTGCAGAAGTTGATGTCCTGGAAGATAAATCGGTGACACCGAATTAGATGGATCGGTGGGTCCGAATCCTTTTCGGTTAAACCGAAAGTTTCAAATCGGTGACTCCGAGTTTAATTCCAAGGAAATATTGAAATAATTCAGCTCACTTTGCAAGGAATGTTTCAAAAGATTTGCAATGAATTTGTGAAAGATTTTCGGGGAATTGATCAGAGCCATAAAAAGATATTCACAAAGAAACATAAGAAAAGAAATAAAAAGATTCCTAGATGAAGTTTTTTTTTTGTTTAAAGAAAACTCAATGAGAGAACATAAGAGAAAGCAGAAAAACTCCAAAAGCATATGTACTTCATCTAGAAAGAGGTCGGCGACAATGTCACCTATGTTTGAGTATATTGACTTAGGAGTCAAATGAAGACATTTGATCATAGGTCATACTCATCGTTTAAGCTCAAAATGGGATTGCCATTTTTCGATTAAGCATTTGATGTGATCACATCTTATGAAGCTGCTTGTACTCATGACTTTGAGCAAAGCTCCTTAAAGATGTGAAGAACATACCTTGGGCTTGTTGATGCTTTGCTTATGTAGGTAAACTTGATGTAGGTGCTCATTGAATGTGAAGTTGGAGCGCCATTTCTACTTGTGTAGTTCATCTTCCTACATGGGTTAGGCAAGCAAGGAAATACTCAAGAATATCCAAGATGACAAGAGTGAAATACTAGATGTATAAGATGTCAAAAAAGGATATGTGAAATTTTGTTCCTTGAACTCAACATCCCAAAGGGCTAGATACTTGGTCAATGACAAGATTACTCATGATTTGAGTGTGTGGTAATCTTGTGGAATGTAGATCATCCAAGTACCTGCAAAGAGTTAGATGCAATACAAGGAGCAAATGTGTCCAAGACATATGATCATCATCATAAGAGAAATATCAAGGATTAGTCAAGAGGCTCATGCCTTGCATGCATCAATGGAGTTATCACTCCAAGTTTGAAGCATCAATGATGTTCAACTCACTCCTTAAGCGACAAAACACTTTCTCATCAAGAGGTTTTGTAAAGATATTGAAAGAACATGCAGTGCCCCCATGTTTGGTTTTGGTAATTGATGACAATCTCTATGGACTAATGGTTTCCTTGAGTTATATTTGAAGGGTTTGTCCATAGGCTTTTCTTGGAGTTCATTTGTTGGTTTCAAGGAGAGTTTGTGATGACCAAGGTGCTATTAAGGAATTATCCAAAGATTGGTCTTGTGAGTGTTGAGCTTATTGCAAGCATGTCTTGAAGAAGAAGAGTGTGTTATCATTCATGTTTACCTTCAAGACATCATCCAAATGAAGTGTTGGAAAGATTCAAGGTTGATCAAGACTAAGTGAAGGAGTGAATCAAGTTGATCAACACACAAAGCGTAGAAGATGTACCGAGAGGGATCAAGCAATCCTATGGTATGGTAAGCATTGGCAATCACGCTTTGTGTACTAACCCATGGTCTTCGTGAGAGTTCTTTGTGGGGTTAGGTTGCGGTGTGCAAGTTCAAGTGGAGCATCACGAAGAAATCAAGTGCTTGAAGCTTGCCGTCCATTGTCGTGACAATGGACTTGTGAAGATATGCCGAAGAGTGGCTCTCCCATAGAGGAGTATGGGGGAGCAATCTACTAGTCTTCACTGAGACAACGCAATCAAGAAAGGTGGTCCAACTTGAGGAAGTCAAGATCGTCTACATCTAGCTCAAGTGGACTGTGTGCAAAGCAAAGGTTTGCCCTTGATAGGTTTTCTATTTTACCGGTCTCGTGGTGGTAGTTGGGAGACCGGGTTATAGGATCGTTTGCCGTGCTATCAAGGGGGGCTCTCAAGTTGGTAGCTTGATCGTATCGTTAGTAGAGAGCTCAAACCATTGCATCCTTGCATCATGTTTCTTGGTTCTTGTTTGGTTCTCTTTGTAGTCTTAGAGCTTATGGTCATCTTGATGACAAGCTTGAGTTCATCGAAAACGGAGTTCACATGTGTCTTCTATGATGTTTTCGGTGTTGGAGGTTTTACCAGTCTTATCCGAGAAAGGGTTCTCACCATTTTCTTTTGGGACTTTTCTAACTTGCTTCTTATTGATATTTCTATCAAGATTGTGTTAGCCCTTGTCGCTAGCTTTCCAACAAACTTGGTTTCATCGAATTCGGAGTCCGTATGCAAAAGTTATTGTCGTTTTGGTGTACTGAAAAGGCTGCAGCGGTACTACCGCGCGTAGGAGCGGAAGTAATTTTTTACTACCGCTTTCGGAAGCGGTACTACCGCTTTCGGGAGCGGTACTACCGCTTGGAGCAGTACTACCACGGCTACTTCCGTGGCTACTTCCGCTCGGGACCAAAAACTCGTCACAAGTCCAGCGGTGGTAGGCACGGATGTAATTTTTTAGTACCGCTCGCAAGCAGTAGTACCGCTACCCTTAGCAGTACTACCGCTACCCCTAGCGGTAGTACCGTGAGGTCAAGCGGTACTACCACTCCGACGGTTTTTCTGGCCTTTTTGCCTCCTCGCTGTTGTTTTTCAAAGGGGTTCTACTGCCCTAGCGGTAGTACCGCTCCTGGAGCGGTAGTACCGCTCTGTGCGGGCTGTGAGCATAACGGTTGGATTTTTTCCCACCTATAAAAGGGGCTCTTCTTCCCCAATGAACCTTATCATTTGAGCTCGTGTTCTTCCCCCATTGTTGACCTTCTTAGAGCTTGCTATCTCTCAATCCCTCCATGGATTCTTGCTAGTTTTTGGGGGAAAAGAGAGAGGAGATCTAGATCCACATTTCCACCAATCACTTTCTCCTCTAGGTGAGGGGAACCCCTTGGATCTTGATCTTGGAGTTCTTGGTGTTCTCCTTCTTGTTCTTCCTCTCATTTCCCTCCCTAGCATTAGTTGCTTTGGTGGGATTTGGGAGAGAAGGACTTGGGCACTCCGTGTGCCCTTGCCATTGCATTTGGTGCATCGGTTTGAGTTCTCCACGGTGATACGTGGAAGTGAAGTTGAGAAGCTTATTACTCTTGGGTGCTTGGTACCCTTGAGCTTGTTCCTCTTGGGTGCTTGGGCGCCCTAGACGGTTGTGGTCACCTCGAAGCCATATTCCATTGTGGTGAAGCTTCGTGGTGTCGTTGGGGAGGTAGCCCCAACCTTGGTGTTCGGAGCTCAATCATTGTGGTGTAAAGCTCCGGGCAAGCGTCGGGGTCTCCAATTAGGTTGTGGAGATCGCCCCGAGCAATTTGACGGGTTCCGGTGACCGCCCCCAAGGGTTGCCAAAGTGTACGGGTTCGGTGACCGCCCCCAAGGGTTGCCATTTGTACGGGTTCGGTGACCGCCCTCAAGGGTCCCTTAGTGGAATCACGGCATCTTGCATTGTGCGAGGGCGTGAGGAGATTACGGTGGCCCTAGTGGCTTCTTAGGGAGCATTGTGCCTCCACACCGCTCCAAACGGAGATTAGCATCCGCAAGGGTGTGAACTTCGGGATACATCGTCGTCTCCGCGTTCCTCGGTTATCTCTTACCCGAGCCCTTAACTTATGCACTATACTTTGTGATAGATATATTGTTTCTTGTCATATATCGTGCTATCACCTAGTTGTTTATCTTGCTTAGCATAAGTTGTTGGTGCACATAGGTGAGCCTAGTTGTTGTAGGTTTTGTGCTTGACATATTAACCGCTAGGTTTATTCCGCATTTGTTCAAGCCTAAACCGTAATTATTTTAAAGCGCCTATTCACCCCCCTCTAGGCGACATCCACGATCTTTCAATTGGTATCAGAGCCTCGTCTCTCTTTATAGGGCTTAACCGCCTAGAGAGTAAGGATGTCGACTAGGGGTTTAGGATTCTCTGACACTCTTAGTTTCAATGGCACAAATTTTGATATTTGGGTAATTCGCATGCTTAATCTCTTTAGGGTCATGGACCCAAATTTAGAGCGAATTGTAGATATGGGTTTTTCTCCTCCAAAGGATCCACAAAGATTATCCTTAGAGGATGAGAAAAACTCTTATCTCAATGCTCAAGCTTCTAATGTGTTTTTTGATGCTTTGAGCAATGTAGTTATATTTCAACTCATGCCATTCCGGGATGCTCATGAGTTGTGGACAAAGCTTCAAGATAAATATGGTGTGTCCAAGAATTGTAGGAATGATTGTTCTCCCTCCACCTCCGGCCGTGTTGTGTTCTCAACTTCTTCTACTTCACCTACATGTGGTATGCCACAAGGTAATAATATGGTGAGTAGTGTTGGTCATTGCAATGATGATAGTATGCTTATTGTGGATGATCCTTCATCACTATCTTATTGCAATGCATCTTCTTTGGACTTTAACACTTCGAGCACCCTACATGTTTAACATTCTTGTGTTGATAGTCCTTGCATATCTTGTAGAAATTGCTTGACTAAAACTCATGATGAAATGCTTGCTATGTCTTGTTGCCATGATAAAAATGCATCTATTCCCTCGAATTGTTGTGCTAACAATGTAGAGGAAACCCAACACCCCATGGAACAAGATGTAGTCTTGAATGGTGCTTCAAGGGATCCTACATCATCATCTACTGCATTTTGCCTTATGGCTAAGGCTTCAAAGGTATCTCCCACTTTGAACCCCAATATATCTTGTCATGATAGTGATGATAACAATGATGATGATGTAGAAAATGATGAAGAAAATGATAATTTTGCCTCCTTAAAAATTAAGGGGGAAATGATTTTTAAAGCTCTTCATAAGAATAAAATTGCTCGTTCCAACTTCATGGAAATCATGTCTATTGCCATTGAGGGCAAGAAATATATAGAGGAGTTGGAATCTCATCTAGAGGAGCATGAGGTCACCATTGAGAAAATGGAAGGTCATGAGCGTGATTACGCTAATGAGATCGCCGACCTCTCGCAAGCTCTTGAACTTGAACAAACTACCAAGGAATCTCTTGAGGAGACTTTTGCTCTAGAACTATCTAGAATAAAGGAATCCCGTGATAGAGCTCTCGAGGTGGCTAATGATTTTGAAACTAAAAATGAGAAGCTTGAAGTTGCACATGCTAAACTCCTTGAGGATTTTGATCTCCTCAAAAATGGCTCAAGGGTCATTAAGAGTGAGCTCATCAAACTCACCGAGTCTCATGCTCAACTTGAAGCTTCATATTCTAAAGAGCTTGCCAAGTTGCCTTCTCCTCTTGCTATTATTGATGATGCTTGTGCTACTAACTCTATTTCTAGTGAAGCATCTATTTTGAAGGAGAATGTTGAGCTAAGGGCTCAACTTGAGTTGCTATCTAGCAATTATGGGAGATTGGAAGAAAGTCATGTAAAGCTCACAAGCTCTCATGATGATCTTCTAGTATCCCATAATGTGCTAAAGATAGCTCATGAGGCTATGATCATCAAGGTAACATCTAGTGAGTCTCATGTGATCGCTAGCACTACTTCTAGTCAAAATGCTATATTGCCATGTGCTAGTCCTCGTAATTCATCTATGCATAACATTGGTACATCTTGTGATGAATTGCTTTCCTTGCCTTGTTGCTCTAACAATGAAGCCTATACTTCCTCTAGTACTTGTGTTGATACTAACCATGTAGAGGAAATCAAAGAGCTCATGGCCCAAGTCTCTTCCTTGAAGAAAGACTTGGAAAAGTGTCATGAACGGAAGTCCACACTCAACAATATCTTGAGTGTGCAAAAATACCCCAATGACAAAGGTGGTCTTGGATTCAACTCCAATAAGAAGAAATCCAAGAGCAATAAGAAGAAGGGCCAAGAACAACTCAAGAATTCGGCCAAGATTATTTGCTTCAAGTGCAAAATTGAAGGGCATCATGTTAGATCTTTCCCATTGAAGAAGAAGGCCATTAGTGACAAGCAACAAGGGAAGAGGCCACAAGTTCAATCTCGTGCTCAACCGCAAGTTGGAGAAAGGCTGCTTCCCAAGAAGACTCATGCTAATGCTTCTCATTTTGAGAAATCAAATGAGAAGAAAGTGAAGAGTAGATGTTGCTACCTATGCCGTGAGAAGGGTCACCTTGCTTCTTCATGCACTAGTGGTAACTTATCCAACCCAATTATTATTAATGATGTCTATTTTCTTGGGAAGGATAATGTTGGCAATGTGTTTGCCAAGTTTTTTGGTACTCAAAGTGGTGTCAAGAAAAGAACCATTTGGGTAGCCAAGCCTATTGTGACTAACCTCTTAGGACCCAACTTGGTTGGGGACCAACTAGCTCAAACTTGATCAATAGGTGTTTTGGATGGCATTGGAGACTTGGCTACATTATGAAGAATTAAGGGGTCTTCATCATTCATATTGTCTCAAGCCAAGTCATTCGGATTATCAAGTTTCTATCTTATATCCAATGTTCCTCCTTGCGGTAACTCGTGCTTAAATTGTCTACATTGAAAGTTACTTGCCCCTTTGCATGTTTTGGTTTTGTTCCTTGCATGTGTTTGTATATGCTGTGCGTCTAATTTGTATATCTTGAGAAATCAAGTATGTGTATATTGGTTTGCACATCATGTATGTGTGTGTCGGGCGTTGAGCCTTTGTGTTTCTTGCTTTTATCTTAGTTGGCTCTTGTGAGAGATTAATGGAACATCCCATTTTGGGGGAGTGATGTGCTTTGTGCACCTCACAATCCTATAAATGTGTGTACATGAGGAATACCATCTAGTATTGATATTACAAGATTATCTAGTCTCTATGTGGTATGTCTTCTCATGAGAAAGTCAAATTCTAAATGTTCCATTAATTATCTCTTGTTGGTTTTCTTTTTGCATCTTGGTAAGTTTTTCATTGGTATCACATTATGGGGGAGTAATATTCTATGTGCATATTACAAGCCTAGAAAATGTGTAAATTTGAGATATTGCCACCTAGAGTTGATAGTATAAATTATGTTGTTCCTAGGTGGCATGTTAGCTCTACAAGTTGCATTTTGCTTGTGTTTGGCGTGAAGATGATGTTGGATATCATTGCTATCTATCACCGGGAATTATTTCCAAAATACCTCTTGTCTTTGACAATTGGTAATCATTTATGTGGTGGAAATTATTGGTCATCTTTACATTGTCTTTTTGGTTTTATTTGTCTTATCTCTTGCCAAGTTTGTGTCAACTCCCATTGCCTTCCGTGCCACTTGTGGATCTTGTTATTTTATTGATTTTGTCAAGTGTTCTAGATATAGTGAAAGTGGTGATCCTACCTTGTGCATTTTGTATTCAAATGCAAATTCTTTTTAATGCACAATTCTTGGGGGAGCTATCCTATCTTCTATAGAACACTCATCTTGTGATCCATATCAAGTGTGTGTTGATGGAAGGCAATCTGTTTCTTTTTGGTACTTTGTGCCATCATGAAACTTTGTAGATGGGTTGGTTTGTTTGGAACCATCCTCTCTTTTGGGAGTGCGATATCTTTCCTTTTGCGTGTATCAATGGATATCTCATTCCTTGATGTATCTTCTAAGTAGATATCTTTCAAGTTATGATTTCTCCATTCGGTATCCTATTTTCACTTGGTATTACTTTTTCATTTCGTTTCGTTTCTTGAAAGTCTTGAGCATGCATATTTACTACATGTATTTTCTTTGGCATGCTTTCTTTCTTTAACCCAATATATAGGGGAAACTCCACCTAGTCTCAATTTGAATGAGATGTGCATGAAACTTATTTTCTTATATAAATGCACATATGTTTGTGAAGTTTGTCCTATGTATTGGTGTTTCTAACTCTTTGGTCCCAATGAGTTTGGGTACCATTTTGTTTGTGTTGTTGTTCTAGGAACAATTGGGGATGCCTTGGATGCTCGGCTCATTCAAAAGGAAGGTGGTGTCACCATGTGCTTATTGGAGTCAAGCTAGGATGATCAATGAACTACTATCTACCTTCATTTGGTATCTACTACATCCTTCCAATGGTATCTCGGTAACAAGTATCATCATCTACTTCATGCACATATTTCTTGCACCAACCTTGTGTAGGTTGCATCATGGCATGTTAATCATTCCTTCTTGTGATATTTGTTTCCTTCCTCAAAGCATCCCAACAATGATGCCTTGTTGCTAGTTATGATGTCTTTGATGTTCGCTTGGTTGGAATTCATGTATATACAATAAGACCTTATCTAGCCATGTGCTATGCATTTAAGCAAAATATCTTATTGGTATAATTATGACTTCCTTGTGGATATCTTTTTACTTCCTTTTTGTAACTATTTCGAGTGTACATTATTCTTTGTGGATTTATATCATCATGATTTTCATCTACCTAGAATCTTATACACTTGAGAGAAATTACATATCTAGAAGATATCCTTTCTTTCACGACCACCTTGTCGTTCTTGTTTATTTTCTTTGGTGGCTCCGTGAAAGCCTTTGCCTTGAGTGCGGATCTCATCTTGTTGCATCTAGATGCACTCTTGTGTGGTGAGGATATTTTTGTCTCTTGCTTGTCTTGACAAGGCTTTTGCCAATTAATTGGTATCCCTCGTCTTGATAACGCTCTCTCTTATATCTTCACCACGGGCTGTCACAAGCATATGTTCTTAATATGCTTATTAGTGAGCTTGTGAACCCGTTTGCTTGTTGTGTGTGGGAATGATAGGCCTTGCACCGAGTATCTCTTTCTTTCAAGACTATATTGATGCTTAATGTTAATCCATACATTAGTCTTCTCAAGTGCTTTGCCATGACTCACACACATCATTTTGGTTGAGCATACTCTTAAGTTGTCTCTTTTATATGTTGCTCAACCATTTGTTTGTTGCAAGTGCTAGGCTTTGTTTCCTTCATGCTCACTTGCACTTGGTGTGAGTGTCTATTGATCTTGGGGGAGTGATGATCCTATTTTGTGCACTTGGTATCCTAATGAAAATATTCTAAGGAGTGCATAAATTATGGGGAGCTTCACTAGTGTCTTTAGAACACTCCGTTGCTATGTAGTGAGGTTCTATTGATCTTGGGGGAGCGATGATCCTATTTTGTGCTCATTATATCCTAATACAAAACTAAATTGTGCAGAAATCATGGGGAGCTTCTCTAGTTTCTCTAGAACACTCCTTTGCTCTTATCATAATATCTTTTATTCATTAGGCTTGTCGGATCATTGGTCTAGTTGGGTCAATTGGTATCTTTTGATAGCTTGATTCAATTGGTTTCCTTTGATTGCTTGATTGCGTGTTTTTCTCCCTTTGTTATGCCTTTGTGGCATATCATTCTTTTGCAATCTTTGGGCCTCAATATAGTTTGTCTTCCTCCAAGTATTTACAGTTGGATATATGTATTGCATTCCACTCTCTATTTTGAGGAATACATAATTTATGGAGGAACACAATTTATATTGACCTTCTAAGTTTTTCGCCCATTTTGGCAATCGATGCCAATGGGGGAGAAGATTCAGAGAGTTTAGTCTTGTGAGGAAGTTTAGAGAGTTGTCTCTTCTCTCTTCTTGCTTTGGTTTTGTTCCTAAGCTTTTGCATCTCATGCGCATACATTATTGTTGCATGGTATGGTGATGCATAATTCCTTATATAAACTCTCTTGAAAGTGATTGTCATCAATTACCAAAATGGGGGAGATTGAAAGAACATGCAGTGCCCCCATGTTTGGTTTTGGTAATTGATGACAATCTCTATGGACTAATGGTTTCCTTGAGTTATATTTGAAGGGTTTGTCCATAGGCTTTTCTTGGAGTTCATTTGTTGGTTTCAAGGAGAGTTTGTGATGACCAAGGTGCTATTAAGGAATTATCCAAAGATTGGCCTTGTGAGTGTTGAGCTTATTGCAAGCATGTCTTGAAGAAGAAGAGTGTGTTATCATTCATGTTTACCTTCAAGACATCATCCAAATGAAGTGTTGGAAAGATTCAAGGTTGATCAAGACTAAGTGAAGGAGTGAATCAAGTTGATCAACACACAAAGCGTAGAAGATGTACCGAGAGGGATCAAGCAATCCTATGGTATGGTAAGCATTGGCAATCACGCTTTGTGTACTAACCCATGGTCTTCGTGAGAGTTCTTTGTGGGGTTAGGTTGCGGTGTGCAAGTTCAAGTGGAGCATCACGAAGAAATCAAGTGCTTGAAGCTTGCCGTCCATTGTCGTGACAATGGACTTGTGAAGATATGCCGAAGAGTGGCTCTCCCATAGAGGAGTATGGGGGAGCAATCTACTAGTCTTCACCGAGACAACGCAATCAAGAAAGGTGGTCCAACTTGAGGAAGTCAAGATCGTCTACATCTAGCTCAAGTGGACTGTGTGCAAAGCAAAGGTTTGCCCTTGATAGGTTTTCTATTTTACCGGTCTCGTGGTGGTAGTTGGGAGACCGGGTTATAGGATCGTTTGTCGTACTATCAAGGGGGGCTCTCAAGTTGGTAGCTTGATCGTATCGTTAGTAGAGAGCTCAAACCATTGCATCCTTGCATCATGTTTCTTGGTTCTTGTTTGGTTCTCTTTGTAGTCTTAGAGCTTATGGTCATCTTGATGACAAGCTTGAGTTCATCGAAAACGGAGTTCACATGTGTCTTCTATGATGTTTTCGGTGTTGGAGGTTTTACCAGTCTTATCCGAGAAAGGGTTCTCACCATTTTCTTTTGGGACTTTTCTAACTTGCTTCTTATTGATATTTCTATCAATATTGTGTTAGCCCTTGTCGCTAGCTTTCCAACAAACTTGGTTTCATCGAATTCGGAGTCCGTATGCAAAAGTTATTGTCGTTTTGGTGTACTGAAAAGGCTGCAGCGGTACTACCGCGCGTAGGAGCGGAAGTAATTTTTTACTACCGCTTTCGGAAGCGGTACTACCGCTTTCGGGAGCGGTACTACCGCTTGGAGCAGTACTACCGCGGCTACTTCCGTGGCTACTTCCGCTCGGGACCAAAAACTCGTCACAAGTCCAGCGGTGGTAGGCACGGATGTAATTTTTTAGTACCGCTCGCAAGCAGTAGTACCGCTACCCTTAGCAGTACTACCGCTACCCCTAGCGGTAGTACCGTGAGGTCAAGCGGTACTACCACTACGACGGTTTTTCTGGCCTTTTTGCCTCCTCGCTGTTGTTTTTCAAAGGGGTTCTACTGCCCTAGCGGTAGTACCGCTCCTGGAGCGGTAGTACCGCTCTGTGCGGGCTGTGAGCATAACGGTTGGATTTTTTCCCACCTATAAAAGGGGCTCTTCTTCCCCAATGAACCTTATCATTTGAGCTCGTGTTCTTCCCCCATTGTTGACCTTCTTAGAGCTTGCTATCTCTCAATCCCTCCATGGATTCTTGCTAGTTTTTGGGGGAAAAGAGAGAGGAGATCTAGATCCACATTTCCACCAATCACTTTCTCCTCTAGGTGAGGGGAACCCCTTGGATCTTGATCTTGGAGTTCTTGGTGTTCTCCTTCTTGTTCTTCCTCTCATTTCCCTCCCTAGCATTAGTTGCTTTGGTGGGATTTGGGAGAGAAGGACTTGGGCACTCCGTGTGCCCTTGCCATTGCATTTGGTGCATCGGTTTGAGTTCTCCACGGTGATACGTGGAAGTGAAGTTGAGAAGCTTATTACTCTTGGGTGCTTGGTACCCTTGAGCTTGTTCCTCTTGGGTGCTTGGGCGCCCTAGACGGTTGTGGTCACCTCGAAGCCATATTCCATTGTGGTGAAGCTTTGTGGTGTCGTTGGGGAGGTAGCCCCAACCTTGGTGTTCGGAGCTCAATCATTGTGGTGTAAAGCTCCGGGCAAGCGTCGGGGTCTCCAATTAGGTTGTGGAGATCGCCCCGAGCAATTTGACGGGTTCCGGTGACCGCCCCCAAGGGTTGCCAAAGTGTACGGGTTCGGTGACCGCCCCCAAGGGTTGCCATTTGTACGGGTTCGGTGACCGCCCTCAAGGGTCCCTTAGTGGAATCACGGCATCTTGCATTGTGCGAGGGCGTGAGGAGATTACGGTGGCCCTAGTGGCTTCTTGGGGAGCATTGTGCCTCCACACCGCTCCAAACGGAGATTAGCATCCGCAAGGGTGTGAACTTCGGGATACATCGTCGTCTCCGCGTTCCTCGGTTATCTCTTACCCGAGCCCTTAACTTATGCACTATACTTTGTGATAGATATATTGTTTCTTGTCATATATCGTGCTATCACCTAGTTGTTTATCTTGCTTAGCATAAGTTGTTGGTGCACATAGGTGAGCCTAGTTGTTGTAGGTTTTGTGCTTGACATATTAACCGCTAGGTTTATTCCGCATTTGTTCAAGCCTAAACCGTAATTATTTTAAAGCGCCTATTCACCCCCCCTCTAGGCGACATCCACGATCTTTCAGATATCAGCAAGTTGTTTGTCAGTACGAACATGCTTAAGATTAATGTCACCCTTGGCAATATGATCACGAATAAAATGGTGACGAACTTCAATATGCTTTGTTCGAGAGTGTTGCACAGGATTGTGTCCAATCTTGATTGCACTCTCATTGTCACAAAGCAAGGGAACATGTCTCACATGTATCCCATAATCCTTAAGCGTTTGTGTCATCCATAGCAATTGAGCACAACAAGAACCAGCAGCAATATATTCTGCCTCGGCAGTGGATAATGATACCGAATTTTGTTTCTTGGAGGACCAAGATACAAGGGATCGACCAAGGAATTGACACGTACCCGAAGTTGACTTTCTATCAACCTTGTCACCGGCATAGTCCGAGTCGGAATAGCCAACAAGGTCGAAAGAGGCCCTCTTAGGATACCAAATGCCAAAGTTTGGTGTGTGTATCAAGTATCTCACTATCCTTTTAACAGCTTTAAGATGACATTCTTTAGGGGCTGCTTGATATCGCGCACACATGCATACACTCAACATTATGTCAGGACGAGAAGCACAAAGATATAGTAGAGAACCAATCATAGAACGATAAACCCTTTGATCAACGGGTTCTCCATCTTTAGTCAAGTCATTATGTCCACTAGTAGGCATGGGGGTACTCATACCTTTGCTTTCTTGCATGTTGAACTTCTTGAAGAGATCCTTGGTGTACTTTGTTTGTGAGACAAAGGTACCCTCCTTAGATTGCTTGATTTGCAACCCAAGGAAGAATTTGAGTTCACACATCATGGACATTTCATACTTCTCCGACATGAGCTGTCCAAACTTCTTGCTAAAATGAGGGTTAGTTGAACCAAAGATAATATCATCAACATATATTTGGCACACAAATAGTTCACCATTAACCCTTTTCGTGAACAGTGTTGAGTCTATCTTTCCAATCTCAAACCCTTTTTCAAGAAGAAAACTAGTCAAGCATTTGTACCAAGCTCTAGGAGCTTGTTTAAGACCATAAAGAGCTTTGTGCAGCTTGTAAACATGATTAGGCTTTTTGGGATTCACAAATCCGGGAGGTTGTTTCACAAATACTTCCTCCTCAATTTCACCATTTAGGAAAGCACTTTTGATGTCCATTTGATAGAGAGTAATATCATGGTGATTGGCATAAGCAAGAAGGATGCGAATGGACTCAAGTCTAGCAACGGGGGCATAGGTCTCACCATAGTCCATACCTTCGACTTGTGTGTAACCTTGAGCTACGAGACGAGCCTTGTTGCGGATGACTTGTCCATCTTCATCTTGCTTGTTCTGAAACACCCATTTGGTTCCAATGATGTTTTGATCATCGTTGGGCTTCTCTACCAATGTCCATACCTTGTTCCTCTCGAAGTTGTGTAGCTCTTCGTGCATAGCGTTCACCCAATCCGGGTCTTTAAGTGCTTCTTCTACCTTCATAGGTTCAATACTAGAGATAAATGAGTAATGCTCACAAAAGTTAGCTAAGCGAGTTTTAGAGCGAGTAATTCTCCCGGAGTTGATGTCGTTCATCATTTGTTCCACGGGATGATTCTTCTTGACTCTTGCTCGAACTCGGGATAGCTTTTGTTGATGTTGTGGCTGAGCTTCCTCATCATCTTCATCTTCATTGTTGTTGGTGTTGTCTTGAGGTGGTGGAGAAGGAGGTTGTGGTGGATCTTCTTGTTGCATTTCCTCATCTTGGTGAGTTCCACTTGTGGAGGCCTCCATGTTGCCTTGAGGTTCATCTCGCCGTGAGGTAGGTGGCTCCACATATGTAGATGAGGTACTCTCCTTCACTTCCATGGGACGGATCTTTCCAATAGATAAATCTTGGATAGCTTCAGATGGGTCCTTGTCTTCTACATCAATAGGCATTTGCTCTACTTGCGAGCCGTTAGATTCATCAAACTTCACGTCTACCGTCTCTTCAACCTTTCGGGTGAAATTGTTGTAGACACGGTAGGTGTGGGAGTTTGATCCATAACCAAGAAGAAAGCCTTCATGAGATTTAGGAGCAAATTTAGACCGACGATGCTTATCAAGGATATAGCATTTTGAACCAAAGACACGAAAGTATCCCACTTGGGGTTTGTTACCGGTGAGAAGCTCGTATGATGTCTTGCCGAGAAGCTTATGAAGATAAAGCCTGTTGATAGCATGACAAGCTGTCTCGACTGCTTCTCCCCAAAAGTGTTTCGGTGTCTTGTATTCATCAAGCATCGTTCTTGCCATCTCTATGAGCGTTCGGTTCTTCCTCTCAACAACTCCATTTTGTTGAGGAGTGTACGTAGCCGAGAACTCATGTAGAATCCCTTCCTCATCGAGAAAAGAGTCTACATTGGCGTTCTTGAACTCCGTTCCATTGTCACTCCGAACTTTCTTGATCTTCACCTCAAATTGATTTTGGGCCTTTCTGGCAAAGGTCTTGAAGATTTTCTGAACCTGCGATTTATCATCAAGGAAAAATACCCACGTAAATCTGGAATAATCATCAACTATAACTAGACCAAAGGAGTTACCACCAAGGCTTTTGTAAGCATTGGGACCGAAGAGATCCATATGAAGAAGCTCAAGCGGTCTCCTAGTGGTCATGATGTTTTTCACGGGATGACTTCCACCAACTTGTTTTCCTGCTTGACAAGCACTACAAAGTCTATCTTTGTCAAAGAAAACATCTTTAACACCAAGAATATGATCACCTTTGATCAGCTTGTCTAGATTACGCATACCAACATGTCCTAGCCTTCTATGCCACAACCAACCTTTAGAGGATTTAGCAATGAAACAAGCTCTAGGTTGGGCTTTCTTAGTGAAATCAACAATATATAGATCACCTCTACGAATACCAGTAAAAGCCATGTTTTGATTATCACGACGAAAGACTTGGCAATCTACTCTGGTGAATAGCACATTGAATCCAAAGTCAGCTAATCTAGACACGGAAAGCAAATTGTATCCAAGAGATTCTACAAGCATGACATTTTGAATAGAGCTATCATGAGATATGGCCACCTTACCAAGGCCAAGTACCTTACCCTTGGAGTTGTCTCCAAAAGTCACATACTTGCGTGGGCCATCGTTCTTTGCAAGCTCTCGAAACATGTCTTTGTCTCCGGTCATGTGATCGGTGCATCCACTATCAAGAATCCACTCTTTTCCACCGGACATGTAGTCTCTCATATTTGCCATGAGATTGAGACTCTTCATGACCTTGTCTAGCTCGGTGTTCGAATCGGAGTAATCATCATCATGCTCATGCACATCATCATATTGACCCATAGATTGTTCATCATCAACACCTAGGTCAATTTGATAAGTACTTGCATTAGTTTGGTCAATGTGACAATAATCTTCGGAATGCAATGCAAGAGCATTTCTAATTATAACATTGATAAGACCGGGATCACCCTTCTTTTTCATAAGATCACGAAGCTCAAAGAAGCATTTATCAAAGTTGGGATCATTTGGGTGCAACTTATCAAATTCAATAGTCTTGTGTAGAATTTCATCAAGACTTCTCAAAGAGTAGTCCGGATAAAGTTCTTCCAAGAATTTCCACATAGCATAGGCACACTCAAAGTTTGTAACAAGATTAAGCAAGTCATCAGGTAACCCTTTTATGATAAGATTTACAGTTCTAAGGTTACGAAGCAAATCAAGCTCTTCATCCATGGTAGGGTGCAAGGGATCAAATGGAGGCACATATGGGGTCTCAATATATTTGCACAAATTGTACATTTTAAAGATACTAAGCATTTCAGACCTCCAAGAGTTATAGAACCTTCCATTAAGGACAGGCACTCTATGGCTAACACTCCCATCCGTAGACACGTCCATCTTCCTCCAATGGTGTGTAAACCAAAGCAATGGAGACCAAAGCTCTGATACCAATTGTAGGATCGAAGAAGTATGTCTAAAGGGGGGGGGTGATTAGACTACTTGACAATATAAAAAAATCTGCCTTTTGGTTGTGCAAAGTTTTAGGCAGTTTTACAATTAAGATCAAGTCAAGTAACACACTACACATGCAATTCTAGAGTATGGGCAGCGGAAAGTAAATTGCATATATAGTAAAGAGAGGTGGAGAAGATCAAACGCAGTTTGGTGACACGGAGATTTTTGTCGTGGTTCCGATAGGTGGTGCTATCGTACATCCACGTTGATGGAGACTTCAACCCACGGAGGGTAACGGCTGCGCGAGTCCACGGAGGGCTCCACCCACGAAGGGTCCACGAAGAAGCAACCTTGTCTATTCCATCATGGCCTACGCCCACGGAGGACTAGCCTTACTCGGGGTAGATCTTCACGAAGTAGGCGATCTCCTTGCCCTTACAAACTTCTTGGTTCAACTCCACATCTCGAAGACGGAGGCTCCCAAGCGACACCTAACCAATCTAGGAGGCACCACCCTCCAAAAGGTAATAGACGGTGTTGATGATGATGAACTCCTTGCTCTTGTGCTTCAAATGATAATCTCCCCAACACTCAACTCTCCTCACTGATATGGTTGTGGTGGAAGAAAGGTTTGAGTGGAAAGCAACTTGGGAAGGCTAGAAATCAAGTTTCATATGGTAGGAATGGAATGGCTTGATCTCAACACAAGGGTAGGTGGTTCACTTCTCAGAAAGTGTATGGTAGGAATGGTAGACTTTCTGATGGCTCTCCTCACGAATGAAGAGGGGGTGGAGGGGTATATATAGCCTCCACACAAAATCCAACCGTTACACACACATTTGACCAATCTCGGTGAGACCGAAGTGAAAACTCGGTCAGACCGAAAGTTCAAATATAGTGAACGTTGGGATTTTCGGTGGGACCGAAAATACCATCTCGGTGGGACCGAAAGAGCAAAAGATATGAACGTTGGAGATTTCGGTGGGACCGAGAAAGAAAACTCGGTTGGACCGATATGAGAAAGAATAGGAACATGCCAGAATCGGTGAGACCGAAAATGAATTATCGGTGAGACCGATTTGAGCCAAGACAAAAGCTTGCCCATTTCGGTGAGACCGATAATACAAACTCGGTTATTCCGAAATGATGTGAAATGGTTACAGAAGGTTGGCAGTTCAGTTTCGGTGAGACCGATCTCAAACTCGGTATGACCGATTTTTCTAGGGTTTGGAATATGGCAGAAGTGGTTCATCTCGGTGGGACTGAGTTGGAAGAATCGGTTTGTCCGAGATTACTTATGGGTGTGTATAGAAGTGAAAGGTGCTGATAGTTGAAGGAGATATATCACTAAGCACTTGAGCAACCAGATCATCAACACAACCTCATCCCCTTTTAATAGTATTGGCTTTTCCTATGGACTCAATGTGATCTTTGATCACTAAACCAAAAATAGAGTCTTGAGCTTTTGCCAATGCTTGCCTTAGCATTTGAGGGGTCCACTTCTTCAGTCAACTTGCCATACCAATGTGATTGGGTTTCCTGAAACATACTTGATAAAAGCATTAGTCCAACCACAAAGTATGTTGTCATTAATTACCAAAACCACCCGGAGAGCAAATGTGCTTACAAATAGGCGGTGGACGGTTGCCATGGTACAGGAAGAGGTGCCCCAGCCTACATAGACGTCTGTTCGGAAATTGTACAAAAGGAGTCGCTGTCGTCTCATTGACATATTGGAACGGGAGCACATGTCAACGAAACATGGTGTGTCATTTCTCGTGCAAAATGCGATCTCGCCGCGTTGGCCCGTGGTGTCGCATTATTTCTCAAATTTATTATTTTAATGGTGTGCCATTCATTTTTGAAGCACCACTAATTGGTACCGTATGCAGAGAAAATATTAAACTACTCTACTACAGTACAACTACTCCACCTCGTACTAGTATCAAAAAACATATATAAGTTGGAGCTTCAGCACTTGCTTGCTAAGGGATTCCCACTTGCTTCTCACACTATCACCCTCTCTCCAGATCTAAAAAGGACAGCGGTTGTCCCTCTCTCTCCCTCCTCACCCGTGGTCACAGATCCGCTAGGATCCTGTCCAGTGGGGAAGAAAAGGACGTGTAGCATTGACGCACTCGTCGTCGGCGAGTGGGGTCACACACTGATGCCAAGGCCGTTGTGACACCCCGAGACCGGTGCGCCAGGTGTCAGCCAGTTATTCGTCATTGTTGCCATGTCATCTGCTTGTGTGTTGCATCTTGCCATGTCATCATGTGTGTTGCATCAGCATGTTTTCAAAACTTGCATCCGTCCGAGTTCGCCTGTCCTTTCCGTTGTCCTTTCTGAGCCCAGACACACTCACACGCGCCCGCGGCGCCTCCGAATATTTATTTTATGAGTGGCCAGAAAATGTTCTCGGAATTGAAACTTGGCATGTGGTCTTATTATAGTGTAGACAGGCCGCCTGCCAAATTTCATCGCATTCGGAGCTCGTTTGATAGCCCAACGGATATTTATAGCGGCACTAGTCGCCGGTTATTTCGTCGGACGTTTTCGGTCTCCGAAAACCCCCGCGGGCCTCTCTCTTCTCTCCTCACAGCCCACTCATGCCTCCAACACAGCCCATCTTGGGCCTGACAAGTTGGTATCAGAGCCTCGACCGACCATAGGAGCCCCTTGATTGATCGTAGTTTGGCCGTTGTTGAGTCTAGCAGAAAACTTTTTCGGAGTCTAATTATATCGGAGAGTAGGAATTCTTTTTACTCCCCTGCCCCTTCGTCGCTCTGGTGAGGAATCTTGACGTAGGTGTTTTGAATTACTCCTCTTCCCCTTCAATTTTTTTTTAGGATCACGTGGTTAGTTTTCGTTCGTTGCGTTGTTAGTTCTTTCATCGGGTGCATCTCTCGTCAAGTGGTTTCAACCCTCTTCTTCCTTGCAAGTTCAACCTCAGTTCTTTTCAACCGACGGTATTTTCCCCGTCCGTTGTGTTCTTTCTTTTTCCCACCCGCCCGCCCTTTTGCTTCTCAGAGCCGGAGTCCTTAATCGAGTATCCTTCCTACTCGTGTGATCCTCTGCATTCTTCCTCAGTTATTTCAGCTAGTGATTCCTCTTCTAGTTCGTCATTCTTCATCTCGTCTTCTTTTCCGGTGGATTTCAATTCCAATATCTATGTGTTGTTCTAATTCTTTCATCGGCTCAAGTGTTTTCCCCTTGCTCGTTTACCTCTCCCCATTTATTATCCGGAGTTATGAAGACATCTCAGGATATTCGTCTGTCTTCTGATTAATTAGAGGTTGTCACCTCATTCGAGTTTTTCATTCGTTCCGGTGCATTATCTCCTTTTCAATCCTTTCAACGGTGTTTTCTCTTCGGTGGGCCCTAACCCACAGGTCTTTTCCCAGGATCTTACCTGACTCTTCTAATTTCCCGGAGTGTTTCGAAATTCTTTTCAAGTGTGACGTAAGTATGGATTCCATCAGTCATGTGCCTTTTCCAAGATCGTTTGCAAATTATTTTCATCACTGGTTCAACCTTTCTCATTTCATTCTTCCAGAGTATTTCATGAATTCTTTCTTTGTGTTCCTCCGAAGGCCATCACTTCAGAAGATTTCTTCGTTCTCAGTTTTCAACTTCGTTCTCCAAATATTCTTCATTGATGCCTCTTCGTTTGTCCCCATATTTTTTCCGGTGCTTCGTTCAAGTATTCTTTAATCCGTCCGCGATCTCTTCCTTCTCGTCATGTTAAATTCCCTCAAGTGCTTTATTCTTCCCGGTGATTCATTCTCTTGTATTCACTCAATTTCAGTTCCTTACGGTGGTTTGTTCTCTTTCATCACTCGATTTTAATTCTTCCCGGTGGGTCATTTATTTTCTTCACTCGGCTTCAATTCTTTACGGTGGTTCGCTCAAGAGTTCTTTTCGGGTGCTATCATATCAATCCATTCATTTTATTCCAATCCTACCGGTGTTCATGAAGATTTTCGCAAGTTCGCGATATATCCCTCTTTAATCTTTTCAACGAGAATTAGTAGTATGTGAATCCATTATTTCTCATCAATTTATTTGATGGAGGAGAAGCATAACATAATTCTTATTCTTTTCCATCAAGTTGATTATTCCTTCCTTCGGAGTTTATTCTTGACGAATAAATTCTAGTTCAAGGTGCCTTAATCTTTTCTCTTCCGGAGCTCAAGTTTTCTCGGCTATTTCGTCGGAACCCGTCTAATCATCGCAAGGCTTAATCTTATTCCTCTCATCTGGCATTTCTATATTATCATCCTTTCATTACCGGAGTTCTTCGTGGTGATTCTTCATCATTGAATTCATTCTTCAAATATTCATCTAATTCTTCTGGAGCAGCTCAAGGATTATACTTTTGTGTCTCGGGATGCAAATAATCCTCCGTATTCTTTTGAAGTGGAGTTTTGCATTTCTTTCTTCATTCTCATCTATTCAATATTTTGGTTGCGGCATAATTCACCTCAAGCTTTGAGATGTTTTCATAAGTTCACGACAAGCTTATTCTTTTGTTGTTGATTTTCTCAACAACTCCGTTCAAGTCTTTCTCGTGAAGATGCTCTTTCAAATTCTTTCATGATGGATGTTGTCATCCTCTTCTCCGTTCTTCTCATTCCATCCCTTAATTCTTCCGGAGGTTTTTTCTTGTTCTTTCCGTCATGTTTTCGTTTCATCTTCTCAAGTTCTTGTTCCATTCATCTTCAACCGGTGTGCTATTTTTTCCATTTCAGCCGGAGTGCTGCCCGAATTCCTTCGTTTAATTCCTTTCTATCTCTTATTAACCGGAGTGGTTTCAAACTCATTCTTGTTCCGTTAACTCGTGCTTCATGCCTTTCAGCCTCCTTGATTCTCGTGGTATTCCTGCTCATCTTGTTTAACGAAGTCCTTGCAACTTCGTTCTTTTCCGTTGCATTCTTCTTTTCGAGTGGCTCAACCTCTCGATATTCTTTGGTTACACTCTTTTGTCCTCGAAGAACTTTGTTCTTCCTTTTCATCTTCCGTCTCGTTCCTAAGATCTCGGGACGAGATCTCTTGTTAGTAGGGGAGTGTTGTGACACCCCGAGACCAGTGCGCCAGGTGTCAACCAGTTATTCGTCGTCGTTGCCATGTCATCTGCTTGTGTGTTGCATCTTGCCATGTCATCATGTGTGTTGCATCAGCATGTTTTCAAAACTTGCATCCGTCCGAGTTCGCCTGTCCTTTCTGTTGTCCGTTCTGAGCCCAGACACACTCACAGGCGCCCGCGACGCCTCCGAATATTTAATTTATGAGTGGCCGGAAAATGTTCTCGGAATGGGTTGAAACTTGGCATGTGGTCTTATTATAGTGTAGACAGGCCGCCTGCCAAATTTCATCGCATTCGGAGCTCGTTTGATAGCCCAACGGATATATATAGCGGCACTAGTCGCCGGTTATTTTGTTGGACGTTTTCGGTCTCCGAAAACCCCCGCGGGCCTTTCTCTTCTCTCCTCACAGCCTACTCATGCCTCCAACACAGCCCATCTTGGGCCTGACAGCCGTCCTCTCAGATCTAGCGCCCGTGCGGGATGGCCTCTGTCCCCAAGCTCGCTGCCGTAGTGTGTGTGGAGAACGACGACCACGAGCGAAGACACTTCCCGTCAACCCTCAGGTATGCTACCTCTTTTCGAACCATACCCTTGTTCTATTGCCCCATTTGCCACGTCGATGCATGTGTATCTTTTTCCACTCCACCATCTCCCCAATTTGCTATCCTCTGCTCTGCTGGTCACGCAGACAAAAACCTTAATTTGCACTATTAAAGGAAACCCTACTTCATGCAGACTAATCCATGTCTGGGTTGAATAAGGAAAGGAAGGGATAAAGTATTATCGAAGAGACTAGGTATAGAACCCGCATCTAGGTTGAAAGGGGGAAAATCAGTAGCTAAGAAATGAGTCTCGTGTCTCTTGTTTTTTTTTTGACATGGTCATGTCTCTTGGTTGAAAAAGGGTAGAAAGGCATGACAACACAATAGAGAATGACCAAGTCAATCAGTTTGTTTTCCTCACATAGGAAAAAGGTGGCTAAAGAGAACAAAAATGGGACGTAGTCCACATATGCTGCCTGGATATTTGTTGCTCTAGGAAACCATCCCTCCCTCACCACTCTATGCGTCCATGGAGGTACATACTGGTGTGCCCACTGTCCGAATGGAAATCTTCCAGTGCTAGCTCCGGGCAACAAAAATGGGACGTAATCCACATATGCTGCATGGTTTAATGTTGTTGCAAGAGCTAGTATACCAATGTTGAAACTTGTTACCTTTACATTTTGTATTGTTAATGCTTATAGAAATCTTCCAGTGCTAGCTTATGTAAATCAGTTCAGTAAAACCATTATACTGTACCCCGTAATAAAAAAACTACTCCACTATTGCACTAGCCACTGGATTAGTGTATATTTGTACTATTCGAATGGTGTTGCATTAGTTTATAGACATATATAAGGTGTGGCAAGCTATATGTGCTCAAGAAAACTTTAAATTTAACTGTGAATCGTCTTATATTAAGGAACAGAGGGTGTAGAGTTCACTCAAATACTACCAGTAAAGCTAGTCACACCTTTGTTAAAATTAATGTTCATTATGTTATCGGAGGAGGTCTGCATGTTTGTCTCTAATGCCTGTCGATTACATACCTGACGTCATGATGTAATGGTAAGTCATTTCTTTTTGTACAGTGTCACTGAATTGTCAAGGCGGTGATGGCATTTTATTTTAGTTGAACTGCACAAAATATTCTTAAAAGAAGAGGAAACGTCAGGAATGGTTCAGTTTTTCAGAAAATACTGTGTATGTCTTCCTAACATCAACATGTGGTTAGAAACAGTGTTGCTACCTTTTCCCATTAAGAAATTGCAATGCTTATATTTGTGAGTCCATGCTTCAACTAGTGCCACTTTTATAGTAATCACACTTTCAATATCTGTGCAAACAAGGATGCTTGATTTTAGTGTAACTGCACAAAAAGTCCAAATGGTTCAACATTATGAGCATGTTTTCTTCCAAACCATTATATCCAATTGGTGGCACTATGAGCTGTTCATTACGAAGGTACATGATTTTCTACTATCTTGATACTCTTTTTGTACTGTCATTAGATAGTAATATTAGTGATTTGCATGTGAATTTATTGGCATGGTGGAACTACATTGGAGGTGCAGGACATGACTCAGTTATTGCATGCTCAATTTCGGTTGTATCGATTTCACCTCTTCCATCACTGCGAACATGGATATCCTTGGTTTGATGAAGAATTGGCGCTATATTTCTGCTTTGTACCAGCAAATCAATTCAGTGCAAAATTGTCCAGGGCAAAACATGACAGGATCAAATTGTCCAGTGCAAAACATGAGAGATGCTAAGCGGAAATGACTAGCAGAGGCATGTTTAAACCAAAAATACAAGGTGGGGTATATGTTAACTAGCTGGTTGATATTTGTGCAAACAAATTTCTGCTCGTTGCTATTTGGTGAACAAACAAAGTGACTTCAGTTTCTGTGGAACTGCACAAGAGAATAGTATAGTCACTGCATGTAGTGCCATTTGAAAATAGACACACAAAGATTGGATAGTCACATCATGGACTGCACAAAAGTAGTACTGTACTATTAATTGGCAACACTAGCTGCTTCATCGCTTTGTTCTAATTGTCCAATGGGCATCATTTTGCCAACTTTAAAGTTGTAGTCCGAAAATAGTCTCGCCGTGTGATCGACAGATGACCAACTCATATTTCAGTGGATGTTCCTCCATCATGTGTGGTTCACTCTTATGGTTCCATCTGTTGGTGAAACCACTTACATTTGCAAGTGGAATGTAAACTTCACGATCAAAATTGTCTTTCACTTTGTAATGAATGTTTTCCAGAGAAGCATCCATGTCAGTAGTGAAAGCACAAGTTCTCCCTAGGTGATTTTGGTAATTAATGTCAACATATCTCTTGTTGGACTAATACTTTTACCTAATATATTTTAGATGAGTTCAATAGTGGAGTGGCATGGACAAGAGGATGTGGAACCCCTTCAAGATGCTAATGACAAAAGATTGGCAAAAGCTCAAAGCTCTGGACTCTACATTTCCTATTTCAGTGATCCAAGATCACATTGATTCCATAGGAAAGCCAATACTATTAAAAGGGGATGAGGTGTTGCTTAATGGCTTGCTTGCTCAAAGTACATAGTGATATGATCCAAAGCCCTCAACCACTTTCTCATATCCACATATGTCCTAAACCTAAAGTCAAACTCGGCCCCACCGATTTGATATATCCGGCGCCACCGAGTTCAGTTGACATAGCCACTGCCAGAAACCCTAATCAGTTCAGTCTCACTGATGGGATCTCGGTCTCACCGAGATGGGATTGCAAACTCTCTGTTTCCTATTTGAAACATTCCGTTCTAACCGAGATGTGAGAATTGTTCTCACCGAGTTCGTAATGCAAAATCTCTGTTCCCTTTTCGTAATGTTTCGGTCTCACCGAAATGAGCGAATCGGTCCCACCGAGTTTGCCTGGCCAACTCTTTGCTTGCCTATTATAGAAATCAGTCTCGCCGAGTTGATGTGATCGGTCTCACCGAGATTACGTTATGCCCGAACCCTAATGAAATCAGTCCCACCGAGCTGATCATATCGGTCCCATCGAAAAGCCTAACGTTCACATTTTGAACTAAATCGGTCCGACCGAGTTTCATGATTCGGTCCCACCGAGTTTTGTTAATTGTGTGTAACGGTTAGATTTTGTGTGGATGCTATATATACCCCTCCACCCACTCTTCATTCGTGGAGAAAGCCATTAGAACAAGCCTACACTTCCATTACTCATTTTCTGAGAGAGAACCACCTACTCATGTGTTGAGACCAAGATATTCCAATCCTACCATATGAATCCTTCCCCAAGTTGCTTTCCACTCAAATCTTCTTTCCACCATATCCAAATCTGTGAGAGAGAGTTGAGTGTTGGGGAGACTATCATTTGAAGCACAAGAGCGAGGAGTTTATCATCAACACACCATCTATTACCTTTTGCAGAGTGGTGTCTCCTAGATTGGTTAGGTGTCACTTGGGAGCCTCCGACAAGATTGTGGAGTTGAACCAAGGAGTTTGTAAGGGCAAGGAGATCGCCTACTTCGTGAAGATCTACCCTAGTGAGGCAAGTCCTTCATGGGCGATGGCCATGGTGGGATAGACAAGGTTGCTTCTTCGTGGACCCTTCGTGGGTGGAGCCCTCCCTGGACTCGCACAGCCGTTAACCTTCGTGGGTTCAAGTCTCCATCAACATGGATGTACGATAGCACCACCTATCGGAACCATGCCAAAAACATCCATGTCTCCAATTGCGTTTGCTCACTCCAATCTCATCCCTTTACTTTCTTGCAAATTGCATGCTTTACTTTCCGTGGCTCATATACTCTTGGCATGCTTGCTTGAAATGTATTGTGAATATTTGAAATTATGCTAAAAACTCTACCTCAACTCAAAGATCTTAAAAACTGTTACTTTTCTTGTTGAGTGTCTAATCACCCCCCCTCCCCCCTCTAGACACCTCTTCTTCGATCCTCTCAAGTAGCAAGAACAAATGTTTTTTCTTGATCTTTGCTTTAGGAGCTACATATTGTACATGATCTGTGAATCATTGAGATGCATTAACATGTTGATCTTATGGATGGGAATGGTACTAGTTGGTTGTGGATTTGGGCTATTAATGGGAACATAATACAAAGCCAGGCTTGCGAGTCTTGCGTGAACATTTCGAATGGTTCGGCTCTTTTAGTGTGCACATCATGATCCTTATTTCTGTGTGCTTAGTATTTACAAATTACTAGAAGTTCCTTATTTATGTTCTCTTAGTGTTTACAAGTAATCGATCGATCACTAACTAGCCTACTAATACGCTCTTGGCAGTTTTAGTTGCTACGCAAGATCCAAAGGTGGCAGTTTTTTGAATAAAAATGCCTACATGTGAAGAAACTGACAAGCTGTTCTGAAGAAAATGCCATGCGAATCTGAAGATACTGCCAGCAAAAACATTCGCAAATGCCTTATCTCCCAACAAGAATTCATCAGCTAATGTGCTACTACACGTACAATATCCAACCTACTCGATCCTACACGAATAAATAGCGGATCACGCATATACTACCTCCTTTCAGGTTTGCAGGGCTCAATTCAAAAATCTCACCAACCAAGGTAGATGATGAGTGGTGGAATGATTTTTTACAAGGAGGAAGTACCTCATCTGGATGATTCGAGTGCACTCGTTTGACCGTCATGCCGACGTGCGACCCAGCACGGACGGGACGCACCACTGACGAGACGGGACAGCACAGTCATAATTTCAGTTTTTCCAGGTTCCCACGGTAAGCCGGTGTCGGATTCAGGGCTCCGCAGACCCAAGAAAAGGTTCGAACTCTGGGGCATGTGCGAAGAACTCAACCTCTCCGGCCTACTAACTCATCGATCTCATGGCCTAGCTTGATGAACGGGAAGGGAAAGTGACAGAGCAGTTTACCCAGGTTCGGGCCACCTTGCGGTGTAAGACCCTACTCGTGCTTTTGGGGTGGATAAGCCTCGCGGGGGACTGAGGATGAACAAGTAGAGAGGAAGAACAGCCTCAGGAGGCATGTTCTTGGGTGACTGGCGGCTAGTGATGGTTCCGGGTTTCGATCCCCTTGTCCTGACGAACGGTGGTCTTCGCCTACAAAGCTTCTAAGCATGACGTCATGGTGGGCTCCGCGATGACATCCGTCCTGCCATCCTGGCGGTCTTGGTCTCGTTGCACAAGAATGGAAACCTTTGGCTGATTCCTCGGGATTCCGCGACTGCGCTTGCTTCCTTAGCACCAAAGAGGAAACCTGCTGCTCTGCGCCCGCTAGCGCCCGCCTGGCCTTGGTCGTCACGGCTTGTGTCACTTGATCCTCATGAGGTGGAGCTTGCATAGGAAACTCCGCTCCTCATGAGGCCGCCTGAGGAGGCGGCTCCCTTCAGAGATCTTGGCGTCGTCCGCCTCGCGAGGCTTGGCCCCTCGTGAGGGTCTTGTTTTGTTAATGCTAAAGATGGGCCATACCAGGCCATTGGTGGAGCCATGCGGTGAGCCGCAGGCAGGCAAGTCTGGGTACCCTGGTTCCCAGAACACCGACAGTAGCCCCCGAGCCCAAGGCGCTCTCGGACTTGGCTTCGAGGCGAAGCCAAGGGGCAAGGGCGAAGCACCGCGGGCTCCAATCGCCTGCGGACCGAGTTGACGCATGGCGCTTTGATAGGACATGGGTGTCTCCACTTCCGCATGCAGCCCCGGTTACCTCTTGATTGGACAAATGCCTGGTGCACGCAGAAATGTCATCATTGCTCCGGGTGCTTGCCTTCTTCTCCCTTTCCTGCGAGCTCGCGTCGTCCTAATCAGACTCCTCGCCTGCTTCTGCCCTCCTTGCCGCCATGGCCCCCAAATCAAAGAGGGGGAAACACCCGCGCGGTTGCAGAGCCTGTGCCAGGTTCGGAGCCAGCATTGGACCGGTCCACGATAGTCAACCAAGAGGGGTTGGACAAGGTCCGGTGAGCTCTTGCCACCGATTCCACCGAGTGGAGGGCAACGACGGTCTGGCCCGCCTACCGGGCTGTGGCCGACATGGAGGCCACCGAAATCCCTCTTCACCTTCATGCTCTCTTCGTCGGCCTGTTTTCCCCGTTCTCCAACTTCTTTAACATCGTACTTTTGCATTACCAGATCCACGCGTTGCATCTGGATCCCGGTTCCATCGTCCTCCTCTCCGCTTTCGCCTTCCTATGTGAGGCCTTCATAGGCATCGCTCCGTTCGTGGCCCTACTCCGCCACTTCTTCTCGCTTCACCTGGTTGATGGTAGGCAACGCTCGGGGTGTGTGTCGCTTCAAGTAGTGATGGCAACTGTCGGCTCCGGCATCGACTTCTCCCTCCGCCCGGGTGTGAGGGGGTTCTGGAAGCACTAGGTGTATGTAGACGCCACTGTGCGCAGCCCCCTTCTTATTCTTCCAACGATGCCAGCGGAACCAAGGTCCGGTTGGGGGCATGCGGAGGTCGCCGATCCGCTGGTCGCGCGCGTCTTGTCTAGACCGGCGGAGTTGAACCAGGCCGGGGTGACGATATGGTGGTGAAGGATTTTTTTCCGGCAGCGCATTGCCCCGCTCCAGCGCCACGACCGCCCAATGTGGGCCTTCTCTGGTCCAGGCGATCCCATGAGGCTTCAGGTGGCCCCGCTCCCCCCTGACACACTTCGAGAGGTGTTGGGGCTTCTGTCGAGTGGCGATCTGGGCGCCCTTCCGCTCGGGGGACGCCCTTTGTACCATTACCCGGTTGGGAAAACCTTCACCGAGAAGATGTCGTGCTTCGACGAATGGGGGCTCCTCCTCGTTGGCCATGAGGGGCCTCGCGAGAACCCTATCTTGGTAGCTCCTATGCTTGTTGGCCTAGAGACGCGCGTCCCTGAGGTGGTCACCGGGGGACGTGCGCCGCCGTGCACTCCTGAGGTGACCGCTGAAGCGCAGGCACCACCAAGCACTCCTGAGGCAGTCGCTGGAGAGCAGGAGCCACCACATGCTCTAAAGGGGGCGGCTGGGGAGCAGGCATCACCGAGTGCTCCCGAGGCGGTTGCTAAAGTGCCAGTGCCACTAGGCGCTCCTGAGGTGGTCCTCACCCCCGCGGGCAGCGCGGGGGAAGCTCAACCCGTGGATGCGACCGCCACCCCCGTCACAAAGGGCAGCGCGCCATACTTCAGCGCACCCCTTCCGAATGCCGGGGGTGCCGCAATAGGAGGGGGTTCGCGAACTTCCGCGGCGACGCCCCACGGGCCCTGAAACAGAGGAAGTGGATAGCTGTGGATGAGTAAGTACCTTGCCTCCCGAATTCATGTGTATCGCGTCCTTTCCTGACTTTTGCTTCTCAGGATCCCTTCAGCAACCGCAGTGAAGCTGCCCGGGGCACGGCCTCCCAGGCCATACGATCGTGCGGGAGGCGACGCCGGTCCACGGGTCAGGTCCACTGCTGGGAGGCCATGAGCCTGCCCTCCTGGCGCCTCTCCTCACGAGCCACCCCTAGGGCGCAGCGGTCGTGCCAAGGGCTCCTCCGTTGGTTCCAGCCGGTGGTCGGGTGACCCCTGTGGCGACTTCACCTTCAAGTGGCAGGGCTGCTCCCCGTCGCGCCTCGGCTGGGGCCCGGGAAGAGATTGGAGGGGCTCCGACCACCAGCCCACGGCTGGAGATGGGTGAGTCGTCTCGTGCTTCTTCGACGACCCATGGCACGGAGGAGGAGCTTGGCTACGCGCTCGAGCTCGCGCGCTGATGCAGTGATGTCCGCCATGACCTTCTCCAGGAGGCGATGAGTGCGCTGGGTCAGATTGAGGTGGAGCTTGCCGATGTCGATGCACGCCTCAAGGTGGAGGCCCTCCGCCTAGCATGCGAGTGGCATGAACTGAAGGTCGCCATTAACCTTGGGCGCCTACAGCATGAGCGCGCCCGTGCAGAGGCCGAGGGATCCCTCGCAGCTTCTCGGGGGGCTTGCACCCACGCTCTGGGGGAAGCCTGAGCCACTGATCAGCATCGCGAGGCGGTCGAGGAGCGCAAGAGGGAGCTCCAGGCCTCGAATGCTGCCCTTGAGCGGCAGATTCAAGCTCGTAGAGCCGCCCTCGCGATGCCGCCAGGCGAGCCCTTCACTGACGCGGCAAGGGCCCGAGCACATGAGGAGGCGATGGCGCTTGAGGCGTTGGTGCACAACCTAGAGCGAGAGACTTGAGGTGAGGGAGCGCCAAGTGTCCACGGCCGAGGACTCCCTAGCCTCTCGGGAGTCAAGGATTCAGCGGGATGTCGATTAGAAGGTGGCGGGGATCCGCCAGGCCCTGGTTGGCAAATACCGCCGAAAGCTAGGGCTTCAGGAGGCTCGCTTCAAGCAGCGGCGAGCCGAGCTGCAGGGCCAAGCTGGCGCTTGTAAGGCGAAGCTGGCCACAGTAGAGCGGCGCTGGAAGGCCGCCGAAGATGCTTGGGCCACTGCTGAGCTATCCTCCCTTCAACAGCAGGTCGCGAGCGTCACGTCTCTTATGGAGAGGGCTTTGGATGACGCGGGTCATCATCGAACATTGCAGCGCGAGCGCTCCTCCATGCTCGAGGACCTCCGGGTCCGGGCAAACCGGGCTTTGGACACCGTATACGAGGAGAGCGTCGCCCGCTCGTATGAACTTGATGATGCAGTCTACCTCCGCTTCTCCACACAAGTCATGACCTGCCTCGAAAGCAAGGCCGCGAGGGTGCGCCAGCTCGTCGAAGAGAGGAGCCGGGATCTCCTCGGGCGCACATTCTCGCGTGTCTTAAGCTACCTCCTCACCCTTGATCCGGACTTTGATTTGAATACCGCGATAGCCCCCACGCCCGGGGAGACTCAAGGAATTAGCCCAGGCTGACGACGTGGCTACACCCACGACCGAAGGGGTTGGAGCTGGTGGTGATGATGATGACAATACCGACGATAGTGCACCTCGCTAGGCTTGTAGTCCCCTGCTTTCCCTGCCGAGATTTCGGGTGTGGCCCTGCGAGGGCATGAAAGCATTTTTGGGGGAGGGCTCCCCTGCAATGTACTCCCTCTGTCCCAAAATAAGTGTCTTGACTTTAGTACAACTTTGTACTAAAGTTAGTATAAAGTTGAGACAATTATTTTGGGACGGAGGGAGTATGAAACACTGATGTGCCCTCTTAACTAATTATTTTAAAGCGCCTATTCACCCCCCTCTAGGCGACATCCACAGTCTTTCAGGGGGGGTGGCAGGCATGAGCCCTGCTCTTTAACACAAACCAAAAGGCAAGAAAACACCGCGAATTGAAAAATTTCCCCCTTTTTTCCTTTTAATAAGCATGTGAAACTCCAAATTTCATTTCAAAGACGACAAATTGGGTTACAGAAAGAGGGTAAAAACAGACAGCCGCATCCTGCGCCTACACTAGTCTTCTCACCAGCGCGGAGCTAAGTGCTTCCACTAGGTGTGGGCATAGTCATTGGGGGACAGTGTCGACTGGTAGCGCGGAGCATGGTGCTTCCACTTGGACGTGGGTGGGAGCCCCGATGAGGCCCGATGGCGACGCTCAGGGGACTCTGGGGCGTGTACAACCCAACTCATTATTACGTGAGAGTGTCATGAGCGGAGATCTTCACAGGCATCCCTGGCACCTGGCGAGGACCCTACCAGGCGCATCCCCCGACCACCGTTGGGGTTTCCGGAAACTAGGACGAGACCAAGGGGCAAGGGGTTACGCTGGCAGTGTCCTGGCGGTCGCAGACCCTCTACCGGGGGAAGGGCTTGCCGGTGCCTTCCCCGGTGGAGGACCTACCTCTGGACAGCGTGCGCCACCATCATGGTGGCGCCCTGCGCCGCGCGACGTGTGGGAGGCTCTAGCGCCGAGCTCCCTCCACACAGCCCCCAGTGCATTCCGTCCGCCCATGGTAGGGCCAATGTCTTGAGGCTCATGGCAGCTGTCGTGGCTCTATTCACTTGTGATCCAAGGTTAGCGCAATCGTGCCCCGGAGATATTGGTTGTACCCAGTGGCTGTTGCTGTCGTAGGTGCCGGCAAAGCGCCAGGGTGGCTCGTGTGGGGCCTCCGTCTCGTGCGGTCCCGGCAGTCCCGATGCCCAGGCCGACGAGGGGAACGAGCAGGGACTTCTTCTTGATGCGTACAACGAGCCCAGCAGTGGAGGCACGGGGGCGCCGGGGGCCGTCGTCCCTAATTCGGCTCCCGGTCCCCCGGCTCCGTCGTCTACCATCCTTGGTGCTAGGTCACGACGACCGAGGGGTGGCATTTCGGCGTGGCCCTGGGAGGGGCCACCCGGCCCGACCGTACCCTGGGGGAACACATCCTGGACTGGGCAAGTGGCGTCGTGGGCCAGGTTGTCGCCGCAAGGTCCCCCCCCCCCCGAGGAAAGGCATTCGGGCGCAGCGGGGCCAGCGCATGCCCACGACAGTGCTTGCGACTTAGGCAAGGTGCAGAAAGGCGTTGCGCCCTCACAGGCGGCATCGAGTAGCTCGGCGACCCGTTCCAGCAAGGCGTCGTGGCCGCCTTCTGCCAGCCTGCATCATAGCAGCTCCCGCGCCACGATGACCGCGGCTCGCGTGTTTGCCTATTCTCGGCGAGTGCGTAGCATCGACGCTACGGTGTAGCCCAAAGACCGCGCGGTGGCGCAGTTACGGCACAACAGGGGAAGGGTGGAGGTGGCTCGTGCCGCCAACGGTTGAAAAGGCTAGCCCCCGTGCGGGCCGCGAGGAGCGCGGAGTGGAGAGCTTCTTGTGTAGGGGGTGCCTCCCGGGCGGGCAGGGCAGCCCAGTGCTCAGCGTGAGCTCAAGGGTCTCCCGCCATGGTGGTGATGGAGCGAATGGTGGAGAGGAGGCTTCGACACGCCTCTACCTGGCGCGCCAAATGTCAGATTCAGGGCTCCGCAGACCCGAGAAAAGGTTTGAACTCTCAGGTGTATGCAAAGAACTCAACCTCTCCGGCCTATTAACTTGTCGATCTTATGGCCTAGCTTGATGAACGGGAAGGGAAAGAGACTCAGCAGTTACCCAAGTTCGGGCCACCTTACGGTGTAAGACCCTACTCCTGCTTTTGGTGTGGATTAGTCTCGTGGGGGGCTGAGGATGAATTAGTACAGAGGAAGAACAACCTTAGGAGGCGTGTTCTTGGGTGAGTGGCAGCTAGTGAGGGTTCTGGGTTCCGATCCCCTTCTATGGTGATGGCTAGCCTATATTTATAGTGGCATGGGTCCTCTTCCTCCAAAAACGAAGGCGGGAAAGGAATTCCATAACGGCCAATTTGAAAGGGGACATGAAGTACATCTTATCCTAATGAAAGGTGGTCTTCGCCTGCAAAGCTTCTAAGCGTGACGTCATGGTGGGCTCGGCTATGACATCCGTCCTGGCGGTCTTGGTCTCGTTGCACAAGAATGGAAACCATTGGCTGATTCCCCGGGACTCTGCGACTGCGCTTGCTTCCTTAGCACCAAAGAGGAAACCTATTGATCTGCGCCCGCTGGCGCCCACCTGGCCTTGGTCATCATGTCTTGCTTCACTTGATCCTCATGAGGTGAAGCTTGCATAGGAAACTCCGCTCCTTAGGAGGCCGCCTAAGGAGGCCGCTCCCTTCGGAGGTCTTGGTGTTGTCCGCCTCGCGAGGCTTGGCCCCTCGCGAGGGTCTTGTCTTCTTAATGCTGAAGATGGGCCGTACCAGGCCGTTGGTGGTGCCACGCGGTGGGCCGCATGTAGGCAATACTGGGTACCCTGGTTCCCAGAACGCCGATAGCTGGCGCGCTTAGCCATGCTTGCTTATGCATTGAATTGCGATGACCACCCCATTTCCCGCGACACGTTGCTTCACCTACCTTCTGCCTATAATTACTAGTTCCCGGCGTTCTCTGGTAGCACCATCAGCCAACTCGCCCTATCGACTCCCCTCACAACCCCCATCGGCCCAACATCCCTCGCCACTTGCCCTCGCTCTTGTAATGCCCCGGATGTAATACTTTCCCTTTTGGGCAATATATGATATCTTTTGCTTCATCAATTCCATTCCGGGTTCTTCGTCTTTCGGGTTTTTGTCGTTTTGTTGTGTGCGTGTGTGGCATTCATCCATATCTTGTAGTCATGTGCATCGCATTGCATTTGTGTTGTCGTTTGCATTCGGTCCCACACGTTCCTTCCCGTTGTCCGTTTCGAGTTCCGGAGCTCTCTCACGTGTCCGTGGCATCCCCGAGGCCTACTTTGGTGTTTGGCCGTGTAATGTTTCCGGTTTGGCGTGAGACTTGTCGTGCGTTGTTGTTTTGGTGTGTGTAACCCGCCTGTCGGATCTCGTCGCGTTTGGAGTTCGTTTGCTACCCCAACAGTTATTCTCGTGGGCTGAAAGTACCCCCCCCCCTCTTTGAGGCCCAAGACACCCCTCCAACAGCCCACCAAACCAACCCAAACCCCTCCCTTCATCTAGGCCATCTAATTGTGATCATGTGGCTGAAAACCTCACCTCATTTGGACAACCCTAGCTCCTTGTGCCTATATAAACGTCCATCTCCCCCAAAATTTGCGTCCAGAAAACCCTATGCTTCCACAGTGCGCCGCCGGTGCTTCCACTGTTGAATCCCGGTGCTTCCACCATTGAAAATTCGTGCTTCCGACGTCCAGAAAACCATGCTTCCGAGAGTCTCCATCGTGCTTCCGTAGTTCTGCGGCCATGCTTCCGTCCCGACGCGCGGGACCCGCCGGTCATGTCCTTCCTCCGGCCATCTTCCTCACCTCCGGCCGCTCCTCACCGCCGCCACCACCGCGCCGCCCCGCCGGAGCTCGCCACCGTCGCCACCTCCTCACCTCCGGCCGCTCCTCTCCGCCACCGGCCGAAGCGCCACGCAACCTCGCCGGAGATCCCGCCGGCCACCCTCCAGGCCGCGCCGCCCCGCCTCCCGGCCGGCCAGGCGACCTCCCGCCGGCTCCCTGCTCCGGTCCGGCGCCGCCGCCGCGCCGTTCGGGGGCGCCGCCCCGATTCCCCTGTCACCAGCCGCCGGCCCTCGCTAGGCGCTCGAGGAGCTCCGATCCATCGATCG
>LR738710.1:585512586-585566865 GCA_902687465.1 Secale cereale
CCAGGCCTAATAGGCCGCGAGGCCCAGGCAGCGCTAGCCGGCCCAGGCCGCGAGGCCACTCCAGCGCTCAGCCGGCCTCGCCCAGCTTCCTCCGCGGGCCTCCTTCGCGGGCCGAGCCGAGGCCCCAGCCTCCTCCCTCCACCAGGCCGCGTGGCCCAGTCCGCCGCCAGGCCTAGCGGGCCAGATCTCGCCAGCCCGGATCCGCCCCGAAGCCCGTTGACCCGCCAGCCGCGTTGACTTGTCCTTTGACTGAGGTTGCTCCTGGTTATTTTCACTAAGTCTGTAGTTTTTTTCATTGTCTGATGCTGTTTTAAAATGGTGATAACTTTTTGTGTGATGGTCCGATTTGAGCAAATGATATGTCAAAATGATCGTGGAGACTTGTACTACGTTTTGTTCCATTGTGCCATGCATGTTTGAGGTCATCTAGATGTCTTAATCTTCATGAGAAGAGTGCAACTTGTTAAAAACTGCTGTTAGTAGTTGTTTTCATGCCATCTTTGCAATGTGATAACTTGGTGCATGTTTATCCAAATGATGCAAATGAGATGTCCACGTGTTCATCATGTTATGCTTTACATGTTGGGTGCTTTAGCTTGCATGATAGATTTCATCTTGCCATGTTTTCCTGTCAGCCTCCTATTGTAACCATGAACCTGTTTAACCACCCTACCTATGCAAACCTTTGATTGGCTATACGTAGGCTTCGCTCAGCCCCTCTTATAGCATTGTTAGTTGCAGGTGAATATTGAAGTTTCTTGCTTCTTGTTGAAGCTTGTTGGGATATCACACTATATTAATTATTAACTGAAATCATATATATATTGGTAATGGGTGGAAGGCTAAGCCTTTTGCTTGGTGTTTTGTTCCACTCATGCCGCCCTAGGAACCGTATAAACCGGTGTTATGTTCCTTGATTTTGCGTTCCTCACACGGTTGGGGTTATGGGACCCCCTCGATAAACCGCTAAGTGCTAAGTCTTTTCCAGCAAGTCCCAACATTGGTACTATTCGCCTAAACAACTAAAACTTACCGAGGGAGTAATTAACCCGAGGATTAATTAATTCAACCCCCCTGGGCCAGTGCTCGAATTGAGTGTTGGTCCAAACTAGAGTCGTGTGCGGGACCCCCCTTGGCAACTTGGGTTTTTGGTCACTGTACGCTGTACTCATCCGGTCGTGGCCTGAGACTAGATACGCGCGGCTACCATCAGGGTGTCGGCACGCCGGGAGGATTTGCTGGATTAGCCTTACCTTAGTTCGGAGTATCTTGAGCACGGGATTTCGAGGATACTCGGGCCTTCCCACCTTGGAGTTGCGACTCCGCGGATCGTGGGCTTGTCATGGGCCAAGTTGGAACACCCCTGCAGGGTTATGAACTTTCGAAAGCCGTGCCCGCGATTATGTGGCAGATGGGAGCTTGTTAATATCCGTTTGTAGAAAACTTGACACAATGTTCCAAAACACTACCAGCGTGAGTACCGTGACGGTCATTTTCCGAAAGGGATTCGGGAAGTGAACACGGTGGGGTTATGTTTGTCTGTCTTTAGTTAGGATCACTTCGTGATCATCTCTCGACCGAGGCACCTTCTCTTCTCGCTCTCTTTTACGTAAGCTAGTGCTAGTGCTGCTGCAACCTCTTGTTCATTCTTCAGCCTTGTTCCACACCCAAGGTTTAAATAGTCGTGTTACCCGGGAACGGGATTGCTGAGTCCTCTGTGGCTCACAGTTACTTCAACACACCAGATGCAGGTACGATGGTGAGCTACACAGGCGATGGCACTGAGCTAGACTGGGAGTACGACGAGGAGCGTAGCCGTATGTGAACTATCCGGTTGATCAGTAGAGCTTCTACTAGTATTCGATCTAGACCTATGGTTTAAGTTATGTTTGGTATCTTGTCATTTGGATCTTTACCCTTAGATGGGCTGTGATGTTTAATTGTATGATGATTGGATATGTAATGTATTTGTGTGACGTGGCGAGTGTAAGCCAACTATTTTTTATGTTTTCCGTCCCCATTTTTACATGAGATGTGCAAAGATACCGAACTTGCGGTCATTCCAGAATGGGCTTATATCTTTAAGTCGTGCCTCGACACGTAGGAGATATAGTCCCATCCTGGGCATTACAAGTTGGTATTCAGAGCCTTCTCCGACCTAGAAGCCCCAACTGATTGATCGAATCGTTGACGGTCGAGTCTAGGCACACACTGAAAAGTTTTGAGTCCTATATTTATATCGGAGAGTAGGATTTCTTTGCTTCTCATCCCCTTTCACCCCGGTGAGGATTCCTGACGACTACTCTTGCCTCTTCTACTTTCAAAAATTGCACCAAATTTTTTTAGGAATCTCGCGAGTATTGTGGGATTGTTTCGATGTCTTTGTGACGAGAATATTGTTCTCGATGCCTCCTGACATTAGGGGTTGTGGCAGTGTCCCGGGGAGTTGAGCTTCGGGGTATTGTCGTCACAAGCATATCGCGACAGTACTAGAATACTTAAGACGGCCGACATCGAAAACTCTCCTATACGGTTGGTGGCAAGATAACCCGGACATCACCCAGTACTGGGGAGGTAGTTCGGGAGTATTGCCATAGCTTTGTATAGTGGATGCTTTTCGAAGGTCCGAGGTAGACGGTTTCCGAGAAAGACTGGTTATGTGTTGAAGGATGGATACAGCTGGATGTAGGATTAGAGTTGATTGCGCGGTGCTTCCCCTGTATCCCCAACACCTGATTGCATAACTGGAAACTTTCGGAAATTAATAGGTGGGTTTATCCAGTATATCGTAGGCATTCTTCCAACGAATGCAGGTTAGCGAGTTCGGGGTTCTACATTGACTGAAGTGGTTTTATGGCCGATGTTCCGATCGGGAGTTGCATCCTAAAGGGTCCTTGGCTATGCTGATCCAGGGATTGCAAAACCCTTTCGTAACGCGTTCATAAGCTTACAGCACAAAGATGTCGAACGAAGCTCCTATCTTGTGTTTGTTCCATCCGTACCTTGTTGTTTTTTCTTATTTACCTTTTGTCTCCCAGTGGCTTCTCGTGAAGATTGTTGTTATCATTTAGCTGAGAATTTCATTCGTTCCTCTTGTTTGAATGATTCTTGTGAAGACTATGTTGCATTTCTATCCGTTGTTTCAGCTTATACCTTCTTTCAATCAAATTGTTGATTGGTGGTTATCTCTTTCAGGATGGCTCCGAAACGGGTTCCCAACGCTAGCCCAGAGGGTGAAGAGGTTCCAGATCGTCCTCCTTCCCCTCCTCCTCCGTCTGAGGCCTGGAGAGCGATTATGCAAACTACAAATCAGAACACCCAGATGTTGATGCAGATGATGCAGCAAATGCAAGCAAATCAAGCAAATCAGGGTGCTCCAGGGAACCAAGGCAATTTCTTCAACCAACAGCACCATGCTACGCTCAACCAGTTCTTGGCCAATCAACCAAAGGCTTTCAGTTTCTGTGTTGACCCTCTCGATGCTGAAGATTGGATCACTGATATCAAGAAGCATTTTGAGTGCAGCAACGTAAGGCCTGAGGACTATGTGAAATTTGCAGCCTTCCAACTCAAAGACCAAGCAGCTGACTGGTGGCAGCAGTACAAAGACTCCAGAGAAGGGCGTGTGATCTCTTGGGATGATTTCTGCAAGGACTTTCGCTCTCACCACATTCCAACAAGTGTCATCGAGGGTATGCCTGAGCAATTCCGCAACCTGAAGCAGGGCTCAATGACTGTCTACCAGTATAATGTCAAGTTCCAAAACCTCGCCCGCTATGCTAAGCAAGATATACCAGATGCCAAGAGCAAGATCTATCAGTTCCGTGGAGGTCTCAAGGACGAACTTCAACTTGCTCTCACCTTGTTCGAGCCCGATGAGTTCGACAAATTCTATAACATGGCGCTCAAGCAAGAGGCGGCCCAGCTCAAGATGGAGGCTTCCAAAAAGAGGATTCGAGATGCCGTTCACTCCTCCTCATCTTCTGAAGTCGTCGCGAAGCAACAGAAATTTTGGCTTCCTCCTCTTCCAGTGATCCGAGCCCCCTATAACAACAACAGCAACAAGAACTCTGGTGGACGTGGTTTCTCCCACCCACCCAACCCAAGCAACCAGTCGAAGAATCAGTTTCAGTCTCAAGGTTCCAAGTCAAGTGGTTCTCATTTCCGTCCTCTCTCAGAAGTGGTGTGCAACAAGTGTGGCCAGAAGGGTCATTATGCTAACAGATGTCCGAACCCAAGGCGCCTTCCGCCTCCTCCACCTGTCAGTACAGCTATTGTCAAGCATAATCCAAAGTCTGCAAGGGTGAATCTGATGAATGCAGCGCAAGCGGAGAATTCTTCTGATGTGATTTTGGGTAACCTCTCAGCTAACTCTTTTCCTGCAAAAGTCTTGTTCGATTCAGGTGCTTCACATTCTTTCATGTCAAGACCTTTTGCATTGTCACATGATATGCCATTGCAAGCTTTGCCTAGACCGATGTCTGTGCTTTCTCCGGGTTTGCTTATGAACTCCAACAACTTTGCTCCGAATGTGTCTATTCGCATGGGTGATTATCGCTTTCTGGCTAATCCGGTTATTCTTGGCAACTCCGACATTGACCTTATCCTCGGAATGGATTGGCTTTCTCAGCATGATGCTCAAATTGACTGTGCACAGAAGGAAGTCAAGATTACTCATTCCGATGATGATGTGATTATCTTCGCCTCCAGGGATAACACAATCAGGCTTTTCTCTCTCAATGACAAGGGCGAGATGAATGCCATATCTCAAATTCCGGTGGTTAACGAATACGAAGACGTCTTTCCTGAAGAACTTCCAGGCATGCCTCCACACCGTCAAGTGGAATTCGTCATTGAACTCGAGCCGGGTACTGAGCTAGCATGCCGGCGTCCGTACAAGCTCTCTCCTAAAGAGTTGAAGGAGTTGAAGAAACAGCTTGATGAACAGGAGCGTATGGGTCTGATCAGGCCTAGTACGTCTCCTTGGGGCTGTGGTGTCTTATTTGTCAAGAAGAAGGATGGCACGGAGCACCTTTGCGTCGATTACCGGCCATTGAACAAGAAGACAATAAAGAACAAGTATCCGCTCCCCAACATCAATGAACTGTTCGAGCAGCTCAAAGGAGCTAAAGTGTTCTCTAAGCTCGATCTCCGAATGGGCTATCACCAGATTCGCATTCGAGAAGAAGATATCCCCAAGACTGCCTTCAGAACGAGCTACGACTCATATGAGTATACATTCATGTCCTTTGGTCTCGCTAATGCTCCTCCTACCTTCTCGAGAATGATGCACTACATTTTCAACCCCTATACCGGCGAGTTTGTGCTTGTGTATCTGGATGATATTTTGGTTTTCTCCAAAAACGAAGAAGATCACGAAAAGCACCTCCGTCTCGTTCTCGACAGACTCCGTGAACATAAGTTCTATGCCAAGTTCTCCAAGTGCGAATTTTGGCTCGATAAGGTCTTGTATCTGGGCCATATCATCTCCGCTGATGGTATTGCGGTGAACCCCGAGAAAGTTGAAGCAATTGTCAACTGGGAACCTCCTCAGAACGTCAAGCAACTCCGAAGCTTCCTTGGTCTTGCCAGCTATTGCAGAAGGTTCGTTGAGAACTTCTCCAAGATTGCCAAGCCTCTCTCCAACTTGCTGCAGAAGAATGTCAAGTACTACTGGTCTCCAGATTGTGAAGTGGCATTCAAAACTCTCAAAGAAAAGCTCGTCTCTGCTCCAGTTCTCACTCCTCCAGATGAGTCCAAGCCCTACGAAGTATTCTGTGATGCTTCTCTTCAAGGACTTGGTGGTGTGCTTATGCAAGACAAGAGAATTGTGGCATACACTTCTCGTCAATTGAAGCCAAGTGAGAAGAACTACCCCACACATGATCTTGAACTAGCAGCTGTGGTACATGCTTTGATTACGTGGAGACACCTTCTGTTGGGCACAAAAGTCGACATCTTCACCGATCACAAGAGCTTGAAGTACATCTTCACACAACCAATCTGAACCTCCGCCAGACTCGTTGGGTTGAAATGATCCAAGAGTATGATCCCAGCATCGAATACACACCGGGCAAGGCGAATGTGATTGCAGATGCTTTGAGCAGAAAGGCATATTGCAACAGCCTTCTTATCAAGGCGTTCCAGCCTGAGCTTTGTGAAGCATTCAGGAAGCTCAACCTCCAAGTTGTTCCGCAAGGTTTTCTTGCAAATCTTCAAGTTGCTCCTACCTTGGAAGATCAGATCCGTGAGGCCCAACTCAGTGATGCTATGGTGCAGAAAGTGAAACATGGTATTGCAAAGGGTACTCCAAAATACAAGTGATATCGCGTTGATGAGAGAGATACCTTGTTCTTTGAGGACAGACTCGTCGTTCCCAAAGGTGATCTCAGGAAGCTCATAATGGACGAAGCACATGTTTCCCTCCTTTCCATTCATCCTGGTAGTTCCAAGATGTACCAAGACCTCAAGCAATCTTACTGGTGGACTCGCATGAAAAGGGAGATTGCCCAATTCGTGAATGAATGTGATGTCTGCAGAAGAGTGAAGGCAGAGCATCAACGTCCAGCCGGTCTTCTCCAACCTCTTCCTATTCCCGAGTGGAAATCGACCACATTGAAATGGATTTCGTCACTGGCTTTCCTAAATCCAAGAGAGGGAATGATTCTATCTTCGTGGTGATTGACAAGCTTACCAAAGTCGCTCACTTCCTTCCAGTCAAAGAATCAATCAATGCAGCTCAACTGGCAGAGTTGTACACTTCCAGAATTGTGTCCTTACATGGCATTCCTCAAGTTATCTCCTCAGACCGTGGAAGTTTGTTCACTTCAAAGTTCTGGGACTCCTTTCAGTCTGCCATGGGCACTAAGATCAGATTCAACACTACTTTTCACCCTCAGACTAGTGGTCAAGTCGAGCGAGTGAATCAGATTCTAGAAGACATGCTCAGAGCCTGTGTCATATCTTTTGGCATGAAATGGGAAGATTGCCTTCCATTTGCCGAGTTCTCTTACAACAACAACTTCCAAGCAAGTGCCGGTAAAGCTCCGTTTGAAATCCTCTATGGCAGAAAGTGTCGTACCCCTCTCAACTGGTCCGAGACAGGTGAACGTCAACTTCTTGGCAATGACTTGATCTCAGAAGCCGAAGAAATGTGCAAAGTCATACGTGAGAATCTCAAGGCCGCTCAGTCGCGTCAGAAGAGCTACTATGACGGCAAGCATCGTGATTTGGCTTTCAACATTGGGGATCATGTCTATCTCCGTGTTACTCCAATGAAAGGCACCCAAAGATTCGGTATCAAAGGAAAGCTTGCTCCTAGATACGTCGGGCCTTTCAAGATCCTTGGCAAAAGAGGCGATCTAGCCTATCAACTTGAGCTCCCCTCCAACTTCGCCAATGTTCATGATGTGTTTCATGTGTCTCAACTCCGCAAGTGCTTCAAGACTCCTGAACGCACGATTCCGTTTGAAGAGATTGATCTTCAACAAGACCTGTCTTACCGAGAGCATCCCGTTGCTATTCTCGAAGAAACCAAGCGCAAGACCCGCAACAAGTCCATCAAATTCTTGAAAGTCAAGTGGTCACACCATACCGACCGAGAAGCTACGTGGGAACGAGAAGATCATCTTCGTTCCGAGTACCCTTCCTTTTTCCAGTCCTAGATCTCGGGACGAGATCTTTTTGTAGTAGAGGAGAGTTGTAATGCCCCGGATGTAATACTTTCCCTTTTGGGCAATATATGATATCTTTTGCTTCATCAATTCCATTCCGGGTTCTTCGTCTTTCGGGTTTTTGTCATTTTGTTGTGTGCGTGTGTGGCATTCATCCATATCATGTAGTCATGTGCATCGCATTGCATTTGTGTTGTCGTTTGCATTCGGTCCCACGCGTTCCTTCCCGTTGTCCGTTTCGAGTTCCGGAGCTCTCTCACGTGTCCGTGGCATCCCCGAGGCCTACTTTGGTGTTTGGCCGTGTAACGGTTCCGGTTTGGCGTGAGACTTGTCGTGCGTTGTTGTTTTGGTGTGTGTAACCCGCCTGTCGAATCTCGTCGCGTTTGGAGTTCGTTTGCTACCCCAACAGTTATTCTCGTGGGCTGAAAGTACCCCCCCTCTTTGAGGCCCAAGACACCCCTCCAACAGCCCACCAAACCAACCCAAACCCCTCCCTTCATCTAGGGCATCTAATTGTGATCATGTGGTTGAAAACCCCACCTCATTTGGACAACCCTAGCTCCTTGTGCCTATATAAACGTCCATCTCCCCCAAAATTTGCGTCCAGAAAACCCTATGCTTCCACAGTGCGCCGCCGGTGCTTCCACCGTTGAATCCCGGTGCTTCCACGGTTCAAAATTCGTGCTTCCGACGTCCAGAAAACCATGCTTCCGAGAGTCTCCACCGTGCTTTCGTAGTTCTGCGGCCGTGCTTCCGTCCCGACGCGCGGGACCCGCCGGTCATCTCCTTCCTCCGTCCATCTTCCTCACCTCCGGCCGCTCCTCACCGCCGCCACCACCGCGCCGCCCCGCCGGAGCTCGCCACCATCGCCACCTCCTCACCTCCGGCCGCTCCTCTCCGCCACCGGCCGGAGCGCCACGCCACCTCGCTGGAGATCCCGCCGGCCACCCTCCAGGCCGCGCCGCCCCGCCTCCCGGCCGGCCAGGCGACCTCCCGCCGGCTCCCTGCTCCGATCCGGCGCCGCCGCCGCGCCGTTCGGGGGCGCCGCCCTGATTCCCCCGTCGCCAGCCGCCGGCCCTCGCTAGGCGCTTGAGGAGCTCCGATCCATCGATCGGATCCGCCCCCCCCCCCCGTTGACCAGGCCTAACAGGCCGCGAGGCCCAGGCCGCGAGGCCACTCCAGCGCGCAGCCGGCCTCGCCCAGCTTCCTCCGTGGGCCTCCTTCGCGGACCGAGCCGAGGCCCCAGCCTCCTCCCTCCACCAGGCCGCGTGGCCCAGTTCGCCGCCAGGCCTAGTGGGCCGGATCTCGCCAGCCCGGATCCGCCCCGAAGCCCGTTGACCCGCCAGCCGCGTTGACTTGTCCTTTGACTGAGGTTGCTCCTGGTTATTTTCACTAAGTCTGTAGTTTTTTTCATTGTCTGATGCTGTTTTAAAATGGTGATAACTTTTGTGTGATGGTCGGATTTGAGAAAATGATATGTCAAAATGATCGTGGAGACTTGTACTACGTTTTGTTCCATTGTGCCATGCATGTTTGAGGTCATCTAGATGTCTTAATCTTCATGAGAAGAGTGCAACTTGTTAAAAACTGCTGTTAGTAGTTGTTTTCATGCCATCTTTGCAATGTGATAACTTGGTGCATGTTTATCCAAATGATGCAAATGAGATGTCCACATGTTCATCATGTTATGCTCTACATGTTGGGTGCTTTAGCTTGCATGATAGATTTCATCTTGCCATGTTTTCCTGTCAGCCTCCTATTGTAACCATGAACCTGTTTAACCACCCTACCTATGCAAACCTTTGATTGGCTATACGTAGGCTTCGCTCAGCCCCTCTTATAGCATTGTTAGTTGCAGGTGAAGATTGAAGTTTCTTGCTTCTTGTTGAAGCTTGTTGGGATTGTTGGAAATATGCCCTAGAGGCAATAATAAAAGAGTTATTATTATATTTCCTTGTTCATGATAATCGTTTATTATCCATGCTATAATCGTATTGATTGGAAACTTAAATACATGTGTGGATAAATAGACAAACTTTGTGTCCCTAGTAAGCCTCTTTAGGACTAGCTCGTTGATCAAAGATGACCGCGGTTTCCAGGTCATAGACATGAGTTGTCATTTGATAACGGGATCACATCATTAGGAGAATGATGTGATGGACGAGACCCAAATGTTAAACATAGCTTTTGATCGTATCAGTTATCGCTATAGTTTTCTGCATGTCAAGTATAAGTTCCTATGACCATGAGATCATGTAACTCACTGACACCGTAGGAGTGCCTTGTGTGTGCCAAACATCGCAACGTAACTGGGTGACTATAAAGGTACTCTACAGGTATCTCCGAAGGTGTCTGTTGAGTTGACATGGATCGAGACTGGGATTTGTCACTCCGTGTGACGGAGAGGTATCTCCGGGCCCACTCGGTAATACGTCATCTCAATGAGCTCAAAGTGACTAAGTAGTTAGTCACAGGATTATGTATTACGGAACGAGTAAAGAGACTTGCCGGTAACGAGATTGAACTAGGTATAGAGATACCGACGATCGAATCTCGGGCAAGTAACATACCGACGAGGCAAAGGCAACTGTATACGGGATTGCCTGAATCCTTGACATCGTGGTTCATCCGATGAGATCATCGAGGAACGTGTGGGAACCAATATGGGTATCTAGATCTCGCTATTGGTTATTGACTTGGGAGTGTCTCGGTCATGTCTGCATAGTTTCTGAACCCACAGGGTCTACACACTTAAGGTTCGGTGACGCTAGGGTTGTTAGTGAGAACAGTGCATGGTAACCGAAGTTTGTTCGGAGTCCCGGATGAGATCCCGGACGTGATGAGGGTCTCCGGAATGGTCCGGGGACGAAGATTGATATATGGGATGAGAGTGAACGGAGTCCGGAATTGTTCCGGGGAACATCGGGAAGGAATCGGAGAACCGAAAGGTGTTTCGGGGGCCACGGTAAAGGTTACGGGCCCTATGGGCCATAAGTGGGGAGACACAACAGCCCACACAGGGGCTGTGTGCCCCCCCTAGTCCCCTCCACATGCGCCTAAGGGGGCTGGGCCCCCCTAGGGCAGCCGCACCCCCTAGGACTTGGGGGGCAAGGCGCCTGGGGGGGAAACCCTAGCCCTGGCCGCCACCCCCCCTTGGCCGCCCCATCTGGCCTTGGCCGCCGCCCCCTAGGGGAACCCTAGGGGCGCCCCCTCCCCTCTCTCCCCCCTATATAAAGAGAGGCAGAGGGAGGGCAGCAACACAAGTTCGTGCCTCGGCGCTGCCCTCTCTCTCCCACGAATATCTTCGTCTAGTTTGCAGTGCTTGGCGAAGCCCTGCTGGAATTCCTCCACCACCATCTCCACCACGCTGTCGTGCTGCTGGGTTTCTCCGTCAACTTCTCCTTCCCCCTTGCTGGATCAAGAAGGAGGAGACGTCCCCGAGCTGCACGTGTGTTGAACGTGGAGGCACCGTCCGTTTGGTGCTGGGATCTTCGGCGATTTGAATCGCGGCGAGTACGACTCCATCAACCGCGTTCTTGAACGCTTCCGCTTAGCGATCTACAAGGGTATGTGGATCCGACTCTTCCCTCGTAGATGCATCTCCTAGATTGATCTTGGTGAGCGTAGGAAAATTTTTGTTTCCCATGCAACGTTCCCCAACAGTGGCATCATGAGCTAGGATCTTGCGTAGATGCTTTCACGAGTAGAACACAAAGGGGTTTGTGGGCGTTGATGTTTAGATTGCTTCCCTATTTGGTCTTTCTTGATTCAGCGGCATTATGGGATGAAGCGGCCCGGACCAACTTTACATGTCCACGTACATGAGACCGGTTCCATCGACAGACATGCGACTTTTGTTGCATAAGATGGCTGGCGGGTGTCTGTCTCTCCTATCTTAGTTGAATCGGATTCGACGAAGGCGGTCCTTGTAGAAGGTTAAATAGCAACTTAAATATCACCGTTGTGGCTTTGCGTAGGTAAGAAGCGTTCTTGCTAGATACCCATAGCAGCCACGTAAAACATGCAACAACAAATTAGAGGACGTCTAACTTGTTTTTGCAGGGTATGTATGTGATATGATATGGCCAAAGACATGATGAGATATATTTGATGTATGAGATGATCATGTTGTAATAGTCAATATCGACTTGCATGTCGATGTATACGGCAACCGGCAGGAGCCATAGGGTTGTCTTTAATTTTTGTATGACCTGCGTGTCAATCATTAAGCGCTATGTAATGCTTTACTTTATCGCTAAACGGTAGCAATAGTAGTAAGAGCATGGTGGGCGCGCGACAACCCCGATGGCGACACGATGATGGAGATCATGATGATGGGGATCATGGTGTTACGCCGGTGACGATGGAGATCATGCCGGTGCTTTGGAGATGGAGATCAACAGCACGAGTTGATGGCCATATCATGTCACTTATGATTTGCATGTGATGTTAATCCTTTTATGCATCTTATTTTGCTTAGGACGACGGTAGCATTATAAGATGATCCCTCAATAAAATTTCAAGATAAAATTGTGTTCCCCCGAGTGTGCGCCGTTGCGAAGGTTCGTCGTTTCGAAGCACCACGTGATGATCGGGTGTGATAGACTCTACGTTCGCATACAACGGGTGCAAGCCAGTTTTGCACATGCAGAACACTCGGGTTAGACTTGACGGGCCTAGCATGTACAGACATGGCCTCGGAACACGGAAGACCGAAAGGTCGAGCATGAGTCATATAGTAGATATGATCAACATGAAGATGTTCACCATTGACACCACCTCATCTCACGTGATGATCGGACTTGGGTTGGTGGATTTGGATCATGTCACGCTCGGATGACCAGAGGGATGTCAATTTGAGTGGGAGTTATAAGTAATTTGATTAGTTAAAACTCACTTATCATGAACAATAGTCTAAGATGTCTTTGCAAATCTTTTGTTGTAGATGACTCCCACAGTAGCTCCCCTGAATTTTAATGCGTTCCTAGAGAAAACTAAGCTGAAAGATGATGGGAGCAACTTTGTGGACTGGCTCCGCAATCTGAGGATCATCCTCACAGCTGCCCAAAAGGTTTATGTCCTAAATGCACCGCTAGGTGAACCCCCCGCTCCGGCCTCTGTGGACGTTATGAACGCCTGGCAGTCGCGTGCGGATGACTACTCAGTAGTGCAGTGTGCCATGTTGTATAGCTTGGAAGGAGGACTTCAAAGGCGTTTTGAACGTCATGGAGCATATGAGATGTTCCAGGAGTTGAAGTTCATCTTTGAGAAGAATGCCAAGATCGAGAGGTATGAGACCTCCGATAAATTCTTTGCTTGCAAGATGGAGGAGAATTCGTCTGTCAGTGAGCACTTACTGAAGATGTCTGGGTACTATACCCGCATAGCTGATCTGGGACTTGTGTTCCCGGAGGAGGCTATCATTGACAGAATTCTCCAGTCACTCCCACCTAGCTACAAGAGCTTCGTGCAGCAATATAACATGCAAGGGATGAACAAAACCATCGCCGAGCTGTTTGCGATGCTGAAAGTCGCTGAGTCAGACATCCAGAAGGAGCATCAAGTGTTGATGGTCAATAAAACTACCAGTTTCAAGAAGAATGGCAAGGGCAAGAAGGGTAACTCTAAGAAGGGTGGCAAGGCAGTTGCTCATCCAGTAAAGAAACCCAAGGCTGGGCCCAAGCCAGAGACTGAATGTTTCTATTGCAAGGGGAACGGCCACTGGAAGCGGAACTGCCCCAAGTATCTGGCAAACAAGAAGGGGGACAACAACAACAACAAGCAAGGTATATGTGATATACATGTTATTGATGTGTACCTTACCAACTCTCGTTGTAGTGCCTGGGTATTTGATACCGGTTCGGTTGCTCACATTTGCAACTCTAAACAGGAACTACGGAATAGACAGAGGCTGGCGAAGGACGAAGTGACGATGCGCGTGGGGAATGGTTCCAAGGTTGATGTGATCGCCGTCGGCACGCTCGCTCTTCGATTACCATCGGGATTAGTTATGAACCTGAATAATTGTTATTTAGTGCCTGCGTTGAGCATGAACATTATATCTGGATCTTGTTTAATGCGAGACGGTTACTCATTTAAATCAGAGAATAAAGGTTGTTCTATTTATATGGGTAATATCTTTTTTGGTCATGCACCCGAAGTAGGGGGTTTATTCTTATTGAATCTCGATAGTGATGATACACATGTTCATAACATTGGTGCCAAAAGATGTAGAGTTGATAACAATAGTACCACTTTCTTGTGGCACTGCCGTCTGGGTCATATCGGCGTGAAACGCATGAGGAAGCTCCATGCTGATGGACTTTTGGAGTCTCTTGATTTTGAATCACTTGACACATGCGAGCCGTGCCTCATGGGCAAGATGACTAAGACCCCGTTTTCAGGAACAATGGAACGGGCAAGTGACTTATTGGAAATCATACATACTGATGTGTGTGGCCCGATGAGTGTCACGGCGCGCGGTGGATATCGTTATTTTCTCACCTTCACTGACGACTTAAGTAGATATGGGTATATTTACTTGATGAAGCATAAGTCTGAAACGTTTGAAAAGTTCAAGCAATTTCAAAGTGAAGTTGAGAATCATCGTAACAAGAAGATCAAGTTCCTACGATCTGATCGAGGGGGAGAGTATCTGAGTTATGAGTTTGGCAATCACTTAAGACAATGTGGAATTGTTTCACAGTTGACGCCACCAGGAACACCACAGCGTAATGGTGTGTCCGAACGTCGTAATCGAACCCTATTAGATATGGTGCGTTCTATGATGTCTCTTGCCGATTTGCCACTATCATTTTGGGGATATGCGTTAGAGACGGCTGCATTCACTTTAAATAGGGCTCCATCCAAGTCCGTTGAGACAACACCGTATGAACTGTGGTTTGGTAAGAAACCTAAGTTGTCTTTTCTCAAAGTTTGGGGTTGCGATGCTTATGTCAAAAGGCTTCAGCCAGAAAAGCTCGAACCCAAAGCGGACAAATGTGTCTTCATAGGATACCCAAAAGAGACGGTTGGGTACACCTTCTATCTCAGATCCGAGGGCAAAGTGTTTGTCGCTAAGAACGGGTCCTTTCTCGAGAAAGAGTTTCTCTCGAAAGAATTGAGTGGGAGGAAGGTAGAACTTGATGAGGTTATTGAACCTCTGCTTCAACCAGAGAGTAGCGCAGCACAGAAAGATGTTTTTGTGGAGCCTGCAACGGTTGAAGAGGAAGCCAATGATGATGATCAAGAAGCTTCCGATCAAGTTACTACCGAACCTCGTAGGTCGACAAGGGTACACACTGCACCTGAGTGGTATGGTAACCCTGTCTTGGAGGTCATGTTGTTGGACAACAGTGAACCTGCGAGCTATGGAGAAGCGATGTGGGCCCGGATTCCGACAAATGGTTAGAGGCCATGAAATCCGAGATGGGATCCATGTATGAAAACAAAGTATGGACTTTGGAAGTATTACCTGAAGGGCGGAAGGTCATTCAAAATAAATGGATTTTTAAGAGAAAGACGGACGCTGACGGCAATGTCACCGTGTATAAAGCTCGACTTGTGGCAAAGGGTTTTTCACAAGTTCAAGGAGTTGACTACGATGAGACTTTCTCACCCGTAGCGATGCTTAAATCCGTCCGAATCATGTTAGCAATAGCTGCATATTTCGATTATGAAATTTGGCAGATGGATGTCAAAACAGCGTTCCTTAACGGTTTTCTTAAGGAAGAGTTGTATATGATACAACCGGAAGGTTTTGTCGATCCAGAGAATGCTGACAAAGTTTGCAGACTCCAGCGTTCCATTTATGGGCTGGTGCAAGCATCTCGGAGTTGGAATCTTCGCTTTGATGAGGTGATCAAAGCGTTTGGGTTTGTACAAGTTTACGGAGAAGCTTGTATTTACAAGAAAGTGAGTGGGAGCTCTATAGCGTTTCTAATATTATATGTGGATGACATATTGCTGATTGGAAACAATATAGAACTTTTGGATAGCGTGAAGGGGTATTTGAACAAGAGTTTTTCGATGAAGGACCTCGGTGAAGCTGCTTTCATATTGGGCATCAAGATCTATAGAGATAGATCGAGACGCCTGATAGGACTTTCACAAAGTACATACCTTGATAAAGTTTTGAAGAAGTTCAAAATGGATCAATCCAAGAAGGGGTTCTTGCCGGTATTGCAAGGTACAAAGTTGAGTAAGACTCAATGCCCAGTAACTGCGGAAGATAGAGAAAAGATGAGTGTCATCCCCTATGCTTCAGCCATAGGCTCTATCATGTATGCAATGCTGTGCACAAGACCAGATGTCAGCCTTGCCATAAGTATGGCCGGAAGGTTTCAAAGTAATCCTGGTATGGATCACTGGACAGCGGTCAAGAATATCCTGAAGTACCTGAAAAGGACTAAGGAAATGTTTCTCGTTTATGGAGGTGATCAAGAGCTCGTCGTAAAGGGTTACGTCGATGCAAGCTTTGGCACTGATCCGGATGACTCTAAGTCTCAAACCGGGTACGTATATATTCTCAACGGGGGAGCGGTAAGCTGGTGCAGTTCCAAGCAAAGCGTGGTAGCCGATTCTACATGCGAAGCGGAGTACATAGCTGCCTCGGAGGCGGCAAAGGAAGGTGTCTGGATGAAGGAGTTCATAACAGATCTTGGAGTTGTGCCTAGTGCATTGAACCCAATGACTCTGTTTTGTGACAACACTGGTGCCATTGCTCTAGCCAAGGAACCAAGGTTTCACAAGAGGACCAGACACATAAAGCGACGCTTCAATTCCATCCGCGATTCAGTCAAGGAGGAGGACATAAGCATTTGCAAAGTACACACGAATTTGAATGTTGCAGATCCGTTGACTAAGCCTCTTCCACGGGCTAAGCATGATCAACACCAAGACTCTATGGGTGTTAGATTCATTACCTTGTAATGCTAGATTATTGACTCTAGCACAAGTGGGAGACTGTTGGAAATATGCCCTAGAGGCAATAATAAAAGAGTTATTATTATATTTCCTTGTTCATGATAATCGTTTATTATCCATGCTATAATTGTATTGATTGGAAACTTAAATACATGTGTGGATAAATAGACAAACTTTGTGTCCCTAGTAAGCCTCTTTAGGACTAGCTCGTTGATCAAAGATGACCGCGGTTTCCAGGTCATAGACATGAGTTGTCATTTGATAACGGGGTCACATCATTAGGAGAATGATGTGATGGACGAGACCCAAACGTTAAACATAGCTTTTGATCGTATCAGTTATCGCTATAGTTTTCTGCATGTCAAGTATAAGTTCCTATAACCATGAGATCATGTAACTCACTGACACCGTAGGAGTGCCTTGTGTGTGCCAAACATCGCAACGTAACTGGGTGACTATAAAGGTACTCTACAGGTATCTCCGAAGGTGTCTGTTGAGTTGACATGGATCGAGACTGGGATTTGTCACTCCGTGTGACGGAGAGGTATCTCCGGGCCCACTCGGTAATACATCATCTCAATGAGCTCAAAGTGACTAAGTAGTTAGTCACGGGATTATGTATTACGGAACGAGTAAAGAGACTTGCCGGTAACGAGATTGAACTAGGTATAGAGATACCGACGATCGAATCTCGGGCAAGTAACATACCGACGAGGCAAAGGGAACTGTATACGGGGTTGCCTGAATCCTTGACATCGTGGTTCATCCGATGAGATCATCGAGGAACGTGTGGGAACCAATATGGGTATCCAGATCCCGCTATTGGTTATTGACCTGGGAGTGTCTCGGTCATGTCTGCATAGTTTCCGAACCCGCAGGGTCTACACACTTAAGGTTCGGTGACGCTAGGGTTGTTAGTGAGAACAGTGCATGGTAACCGAAGTTTGTTCGGAGTCCCGGATGAGATCCCGGACGTGATGAGGGTCTCCGGAATGGTCCGGGGACGAAGATTGATATATGGGATGAGAGTGAACGGAGTCCGGAATTGTTCCGGGGAACATCGGGAAGGAATCGGAGAACCGAAAGGTGTTTCGGGGGCCACGGTAAAGGTTACGGGCCCTATGGGCCATAAGTGGGGAGACACAACAGCCCACACAGGGGCTGTGCGCCCCCCCTAGGCCCCTCCACCTGCGCCTAAGGGGGCTGGGCCCCCCTAGGGCAGCCGCACCCCCTAGGACTTGGGGGGCAAGGCGCCTGGGGGGAAACCCTAGCCCTGGCCGCCACCCCCCCTTGGCCGCCCCATCTGGCCTTGGCCGCCGCCCCCTAGGGGGAACCCTAGGGGCGCCCCCTCCCCTCTCTCCCCCCTATATAAAGAGAGGCAGAGGGAGGGCAGCAACACAAGTTCGTGCCTCGGTGCTGCCCTCTCTCTCCCACGAATATCTTCGTCTAGTTTGCAGTGCTTGGCGAAGCCCTGCTGGAATTCCTCCACCACCATCTCCACCACGCTGTCGTGCTGCTGGGTTTCTCCGTCAACTTCTCCTTCCCCCTTGTTGGATCAAGAAGGAGGAGACGTCCCCGAGCTGCACGTGTGTTGAACGCGGAGGCACCGTCCGTTCGGTGCTGGGATCTTCGGCGATTTGAATCGCGGCGAGTACGACTCCATCAACCGCGTTCTTGAACGCTTCCGCTTAGCGATCTACAAGGGTATGTGGATCCGACTCTTCCCTCGTAGATGCATCTCCTAGATTGATCTTGGTGAGCGTAGGAAAATTTTTGTTTCCCATGCAATGTTCCCCAACAGGGATATCACACTATATTAATTATTAACTGAAATCATCTATATATTGGTAATGGGTGGAAGGCTAAGCCTTTTGCTTGGTGTTTTGTTCCACTCATGCCGCCCTAGGAACCGTATAAACCGGTGTTATGTTCCTTGATTTTGCGTTCCTCACACGGTTGGGGTTATGGGACCCCCTTGATAAACCGCTAAGTGCTAAGTCTTTTCCAGCAAGTCCCAACATTGGTACTATTCGCCTAAACAACTAAAACTTACCGAGGGAGTAATTAACCCGAGGATTAATTAATTCAACCCCCCTGGGCCAGTGCTCGATTTGAGTGTTGGTCCAAACTAGAGTCATGTGCGGGACCCCCCTTGGCAACTTGGGTTTTTGGTCACTGTACGCTGTGCTCATCCGGTCGTGGCCTGAGACTAGATACGCGCGGCTACCATCAGGCTGTCGGCACGCCGGGAGGATTTGCTGGATTAGCCTTACCTTAGTTCGGAGTATCTTGAGCACGGGATTTCGAGGATACTCGGGCCTTCTCACCTTGGAGTTGCGACTCCGCGGATCGTGGGCTTGTCATGGGCCAAGTTGGAACACCCCTGCAGGGTTATGAACTTTTGAAAGCCGTGCCCGCGGTTATGTGGCAGATGGGAGCTTGTTAATATACGGTTGTAGAAAACTTGACACAATGTTCCAAAACACTACCAGCGTGAGTACCGTGACGGTCATTTTCCGAAAGGGATTCAGGAAGTGAACACGGTGGGGTTATGTTTGTCTGGCTTTAGTTAGGATCACTTCGTGATCATCTCTCGATCGAGGCACCTTCTCTTCTCGCTCTCTTTTACGTAAGCTAGTGCTAGTGCTGCTGCAACCTCTTGTTCATTCTTCAGCCTTGTTCCACACCCAAGGCTTAAATAGTCGTGTTACCCGGGAACGGGATTGCTGAGTCCTCTGTGGCTCACAGTTACTTCAACACACCAGATGCAGGTACGATGGTGAGCTACACAGGCGATGGCACTGAGCTAGACTGGGAGTACGACGAGGAGCGTAGCCGTTACTATGTGAACTATTCGGTTGATCAGTAGAGCTTCTACTAGGATTCGATCTAGACCTGTGGTTTAAGTTATGTTTGGTATCTTGTCATTTGGATCTTTACCCTTAGATGGGCTGTGATGTTTAATTGTATGATGATTGGATATGTAATGTATTTGTGTGACGTGGCGAGTGTAAGCCAACTATTTTTTATGTTTTCCATCCCCATTTTTACATGAGATGTGCAAAGATACCGAACTTGCGATCATTCCAGAATGGGCTTATATCTTTAAGTCGTGCCTCGACAAGTAGGAGATATAGTCCCATCCTGGGCATTACAGCTCTCGCCACGTCTGTCATGCCCCCGACCGTCTATAATAGGCGACGCCACGCTCACCGTCGGAGCTAGTGTTAGGTTATTTACCGGAAGGAAGACTGAGGGAGGAGGCATTCTATCAGTCTTTAGATGGCAATGCGGGGTACGAGGACTTGTTGGAGCATGAACACCTGGCAGAGGAGCAGGGTATCGCCGATTTGCGCCGGCATGGAGGAGCAACGCACCGCTGCTCTGAGTCGCGAGCAGAGCGCCCGCAACTGAGCCGACTACGTGGAGGCTGGCGCCCGGTAAATAGCCCTAGAGGCTGTCGGACAAGCACGCGTGCGCGACGTCGAATGTTACTACTAGCTTGTCAAGTGGGGTTTCCACTTAGAATCCGAAGCTTTGGTGGAGCACACCAGCATGGAAAGGGCCAAAATGCGTGAGCAACGCGCCCTATTGCACCTCCGGCAAGTCCGAGACGGGTAGGAGGACGTCGGTGCCAGCATTTAGCATGTACCGCAGATGGCGACCGGCATCGTCTAGTTAGCTAGGAGTAAGTTAGTGCTTGTACACTGGAGTATTAGTGGGAGTAGATAGTTAACTTGGCTATGATGGTTGTCAACGTGAAAGTTCAGTACTCTATATCTGATCAGACCTGTTACTTTGCTCTGAATGTTGAACTTTCCGTGTGAACGTATGGAATGGGCTGTTATTTTTTTAAATGGGTTGTATTTGTCTGCCAGGGGTTTAGAGGCTGACTTGTGGGCCTACTAGGTTGACGCGTACACAATCAGGAGATGATTGTACGTGGAGAGGATGACAACAGGGACCCACCTGGGTCATGGCAGTATACAAGCAAGTGCCTCCTTATTTCAAGCAAAAATAGGTTCCTCCTAATGAATTTCTAACATCTGGGTCCCATGCCATTGTCAACGTAGTCAATAAACGAGAGAATTGCACAAGGAGCGGCTGACACCAGGGATCCAACAACTTGCCCAGTTATTTTTGTTTTCGAGATGGAAGCAGGGTGTCAACTAGGTTGTGCGGGGCACTCTCGCCTGTCTAAAGAACCTTTTCTTTTATGTTTACCACAAGACCAGCCCACTAGTTTTTTTCTTTCTGAAAATGGATGGCTCAGTTTTTTTGTTCTTTTGCAGAATACCCAACCGAGTCCTACTTGCTTCGTCAGCCCTGCTGGGCTACAAATCTTTCAAGACGAGGAGAGCTTCATTGGGCTTGCCCAGAAAATGGGCTATCAATAATGAGAAATGGGATGTACATTTTTAAAACACATCAATCCAGCAATTAGTTTCAATTTTTTTTTTTCATTTTGATGTTTTAAATTCCATTGATATTTATGCATGGACAATTATTTGGATTTTATATTGATATGAATTTATTTTTCAAATTAGTTTGAATGTGACTCAATATTTCGGGATTAAAAACAATTCCGACCGCACCAAAATATGCAAAATTTCATATAATGTTTTAACCGTGGCCATAATATGGGCTGTAATGCTAACAAAAAGAATATGGGCTCCAAAAAAATCCTTAAGAATTAGCAAATGGTCTGTAAATTATTAGAAATAATAGCAGATGGGTTGTATGCTGTTTTCCACAGATTTGAGGCTGACTTGTGCGCCTACTATAGGTTGACGCGTACACTTTCCTAAAAAAAGGTTGGCACGCACGCAACATCGTGTCAACTTAGTCAAGACACGAGAGCAGTGACTGTTGGATGTCCATCCAATGGTCGTCGTGCTTCTTCAATCTGTGATCTTCCTGTTCCAGCCGCTCAAACAAGCGCCAGCGGGACCGCGTGCTCCCTCCTCCCGTGGCCCGTTGAGCTGCCGCGTAGGCCTCACCGCCCCACCATACTCCCATCGCTGGCCTAGCCATCCTTCTACTCACCCAGACCTCATGTTATTCTCCAGTGATGATAGCCTCACACTGCAGTCAAAGCAGTAAACCCTCATACTCCCCTACGCGTGGGAAACAACTGCTAAGTCTTCCCCGGCTCCTGGTCATTCCCTTCCTTAGGCCTCCGTCATCCCCGCCTTGTTTCTCTCGACGCGGTGTGCTCAACGTGGTCAAGGAACGACTTCCATCGGAATAGGACTGTACATGGAGAGGCTGACAGCTGGGTCCACACCCGCAACAAGGAAGTGCCTCCTTATTATGTGCAAAATAATGATTCCTCCACCTGACAGCGGGGACCCACTGGAAGGGCCTCTGTATTTCATGAAAAAAAACATTCCCTCCGCTGGCAGCTTGGACCCACCAGCTATATCTCTTCGCACGCAAGTGCCTCCTTATTATGCACAAAAAAATGAAGACCCCTGCTACTAGGTGGGACCCACCATATTTGGAGGCTGCCTTGTGAGCCTACTAAGTTGACGCGGACGCAAGGCTTTGTCAACTTAGTCAATATAAACGATTCTAGCTGCAGTGACCGTACAATGTCCATCCAACAGCTGTCATGCTTCTTCAACCTTTGGTCTTATTGCTCCAGCCGCCCAAACCATCGCGGGCCGTGCCGCCTGCTCCTACCTCCCATGGCCGGTTGTGCTGCCGCGCAAGCCTCACGGTCCCCTCCTACTCCAACCGATGTCCAGGCCATCCCTCTAGTCACCCACAACCCATGTTATTCTGCGGCGATGGCAGCCTCAGACCACAGTCGAACCAGTCAACCCTCATACCCCTCTTCGCGTGGGCATCCACTACCGCGTCTTCCCTGGCTCCGCTTCGTCCCCTTCCTAAGCCTCATCGTCGTCCCCCGCTTTGGTGCTCTCAGCGCGGCATGATCAACGTGGTCAAGGAACGACTTCCATCGGAAGAGGATTGACCGTGAAGAGGTTGACAGCTAGGTCCATGGCCGCAGCAAGGTAGTGCCTCCTATTACGCATAAAATAATTATTCCTCCACCTGACAGCAGGGACCCACCGGAAGGGACTCTGTATTTTGTGAAAAAAATGTTTTCCCCCTGACAGCTGGGACCCACCAACTACATCTTCGCACGCAAGGAAGTGTGTCCATACTACAAAAAAAAGATTCTTCCCCCTAACAGCTGGGACGCACCTGCTATATCTTCTCACGCAAGGAACAGCTGGGACCCACCCGGTCAAAGCCTACATAGCGTTGTTTGTGTGGTCGCGAACGTGTACGTACATAGTGGTCGATCGATCTCTCTACCGCGATGAACTGTGGCCGAGTAAGGAGCGGCACGTGTCGTAGTAGAGCCGCGGACGTAGCATGTCACGCAGTCCCGTCTATAATGTGTACACATACGTACAACCACGCTGCAAGAAAGTAAATACGGCTACGTACGTACATACGGACATGATCTCGAAGGCGTACAGCAACGTCGTCCTGTTCATAGGCAGCCAACCGGCTGGGTCAGAACGGAGGAAACATCGTCGTGCTCATCGGGGGGCAACTAACTGGGTCAGAATACGTCATGTTCATCGGGAGCCAACAGGCTTGGATGGAACAGCTGAAATGAGGTCCAGCGTACCGCAGAACGGAGGAAACGGGCCTTCTATTCGGCCGCGTACGATCGATACAGGGTCCTGGTCATGGGGAAGGGTCTGGCGTACCGCAAAACAGAGGAAACGAACTTCTGTTCGAGTGCCTACAGTTGAAACGGGGTCCTGTTGATTGGGAGGGGTGTGGCGTACCGCAAAACGGAGGAAACAGACTTGTGTTGGAGCGCCTACGGTGAAACGGGGTCCTGTTCATCCACCGTCTACTGCCTCGCTCCAGTCTCCACGGGCTACTGTTCATCCACCGTCGAGCTCCTCTATCGTCCACCAGCTACTATTCATCCAGCCTCCACCGGCTACTGTTCATAGAGCCTCCACGGGGGTCCTGTTCATCCAACCCCAACCGGCTAGGGTGCGGCGGCCTCCTCGGGGTCCTGTTCATCCAGCGGCAACCGCCTACTACCACGGGGTCCTATTCATCCACCCCCATCGAGAATTGTTCACCCACAGCCAACCAACCGGCTCGACTCACCACGTCTCGACTCGTTCTACGTACCGGGCGCACGGTAGCAACATTCATTGTTCATCGAGAGGCAACCCAACACCGGCTGGCTACGTCTCTCACGGGGGCTCGATCGGCTTCAGTAAGCAGCATCAGTGATCGATCGCTTGGTTCAATTAGCAGGAGCAGCGAATGAACCGCTCAGGTTCAGTCAGCAGCCAAGGGATCGATCGCTCGGGGTTCAGTAACGTATCTAGCAGTGTGATCGCTTGGGTTCAGTTAGATCCCAATGCCTCGCACACACGCGACGTGTATGAGTGAAATGCGCAAACCTCCGTGCATCACTCCACCCCGACCACCCACCGTAACTGGGAACTCCCCGAAATTTTCCTCGCCCTCCCTTCTACCATGATTTCTTCCGTCATGGACAGCCCAAAGAATGTCATGCAGGTGCGTCCCCGGCCCGCCCAGGACGAAAAAGCCCATTTTCTTTCATGGTTTTTTTGTCATAGAAGTAGGAGCCCACCACATCTATGATGAAACATGTTTTTATCACAATTATCGTCATAGAAGTTTCATAAGCATGACAGGGGAAAATTTTGTTCGGGCCAAAATGTCACGGGTGTGTCTTTTTTTTGTAGTGATATAAAATGGTTTATGGAAAAGCTTGTCATTTGCCTCTAGAGTTAGAACATGAAGCATTTTGGGTAATTAAAGAACTCAACTATGATTTCAAACTTGCCAGTGAAAAGAGGTTATTTGATATTAGCTTACTAGATGAATGGAGAACCCAACCTTATGAAAATGCCAAATTATTTAAGGAAAGGGTTAAAATATGGCATGACAAAAGAATCCAAAAGCGGGAGTTCAAAGTTAGAGAATATGTTCTTTTGTACAACTCTTGTTTTAGATTTTTTTTGCAGGAAAACTTCTTTCCAAATGGGAAGGACATAATATTATCGAAGAGATTTATTGCTCTGGAGCTATCAAGATTAATAATGCCGAAGGTACTAACCCGAAGGTGGTCAATGGACAAAGAATTAAACATTATATCTCAGGTACGTGTATTAATGTTGAAAGCAATATTATCCAAACCATGACACCAGAGGAACACATAAAAGAAACCTTCCAGAACACTCCAAAACCCTAAAAAAGAGGAGGCACGTGATACGGTAAGTAAACGGATTCCGAAAAATCTGCATTTTTTTTCTGTCAGTTTTAGAATATTAGAAAATTAGGAAAATAATAAATAACTGGGAAGGCAACCGAGGTGAGCACGGTACACCAGGTCGCGCCTGCCCTCTCTAGCGCACCCTGGTGGGTTGTGCCCTGCTCAGGCACCTTCCCGACTCTGTTTTCCTTCCATATTATTGTTTCCCACGATAAAAAAATCCTTATATATACCCCCGGTTGATTTGACCACCGCATCGTAGAAAAATTATCTGTTCTTGTTTGTGTTGTTTTCTCGACAGATGTGAAAATATGTCGCCTCAAGATTCAGAGGGGGAGAGCTATGTTGCCGACTATATTGCAAACCCTAAGTTTTATGGAGAGGTGGATCAGTATGGTTGTACCCAGATAAGGAGGAAGACGCCAGCATGAAGGAAACAAAGGATGATAGCTCTAAGGAGGAGGATGACCCACTACCTCAACCTGAAGACATGCATGTGAAATTCAAGAAGTCAAGCCTTCCTAAAAGAAATAAACCTAAGGTTTAATTTATCCCTTCTCATCTTCTACAGGAGATCAAGGCGACATTATGCAAAAGGATATTAAGGCTTGAGTTAGAGAATGAGGATCTAAGGGAGGAAAACTTTATGCTCAAATATTTTGGGCGGATTCGATGGCATGCTCCAAGGGCGTGTTTGGTTGTTGTAGTCCACAGTAGCTGCATTGCATAACCTTCTTAACTCAGCCTAGCTATGCAAATGCAGCCTCAAATACACCATCTGCAAGTTGTTTGGTTGCCTGCATGCCCTCTTGCCTGCATGGGCTGAACCACAATGCCTGGTGTTTGGTTGCCTGCATGTTAGTGGACAAACACAAGGCATGGTGTTTGGTTGTATGCAACGCCAGGTGTGTGGTAACCTCTTTGGCTAGTTGATGAGGTTACCAGCACACTTCGGCACAACCATGTACCAGCCATCATAAGCAGAGCAGAGCTTAAACAGAGCATCAACTACTTAACAGCATAGTTCAGATAATAGTACCACACATCATAATGGTAGTTCAAACAGTTCAACGCATAAACAACTCGATAGTACTTAAGAAGGAGGTGGCCCGGCCCTAGTCCCTGGCGGCGAAGGCTTCGTCGTGCTTCCCGCATTTGTTGACAACCTCAATGCCATCGTCGTCGAAGATGACGACCTTGAGGGTGTCGGGAGTCAGGAACTTGAACGTCACCATGTAGCCGATCTTGATGTGATGAACGGCGGCGTAGGTGGCCCAACCCCGATCGAGGGTCACCCTGCCGTTCATCAGCTTCACCGTCATCCTCCAGGAGCAGCCGATGTTGTTCCTCAGCTTGAACTCCGTCAGCACCGCGACGAAGTGCTTGGTGAAGTCCAGGGGCATGCGGATGCACTCAAGCTTCAGTGCAAGGATGACCTTGCAAAACTGAGTTGGGCCACCCTCCTCATGGTAGTGGTCATAGTTGCGGGGCTTGTTGCTGGGGGGATCCTCCATGCGCTCGTCGTCGTCAACCGTTGGCCTCTTCGATTCTGCCTCGGTGGTGGGTGGCAGCACCACCTCGGGCATTGGATGAACCGCCTCCGTGCTCTTATTGTCATGGCCGGGAGCACCTCCGTGCCCATCTCATTAGTCTCCTCGGTCTGCACACAATTCATGGAGTCAGGCACATCACAAAGTTTATGGCTTATTGAAGAGCATGTAGAAAACGGCATGACTATCACTCTTCCTCCTCTCCATCATGCCTATATTTACTCACCCTGACCACCACTACTTACCCACCCCCTCTCTTCTCTCACTATCAACCTTCCTCCTCTCCATCGTCATGAGCTCCAGCTCCAACGCCAACCCCTTCCCTTGGGGTATTGTCTAGAGGGCCTTCTTCCTCGGGTAGTCGGCTGGTGACCGCACCAAGTTTGAGAATACCATGGAGGTGTGCTCGAACTTTGGCTCCATGCGTGACATGCAGAAGGAATCTGATGCAGTGCTCATGAGGGCCACTGCACAAGAGTTGGAGACGCTGATTCCTAACCCAGTGAAAGGACGCGATGGCAGTCGACATCATTCGCTCGGCCATGAATCAGGACGTCTCCGACGGCGCTAAACAGAGGAAGAGGTACAAGAACTACTGGGCTCCTAATGACCGTCGTGCCGCTGTGTACTGGGAGACAGCAATCGTGCCGGCGGTGGTAATCGGTGGGGAGCCTAAGGAGGAGGAAAAACTGGTGCAGATACCAGTGAGGGCGCTGGAGCCAGGCCGTCGTACCTGGCAGATCGACCTCGACTCTGCCGAGGACGATGACGACCAGCCCCCCGCACGGCGAAGGACAAGAAGATGAAGGACAGCCACTCGACCCGCCGCCGCGGTTAGCCAGTGTCTGTTGTGTACCCCCAATCCCGCTTCTACTCCATCCGCATCTACCTCTATTCCGATCTTGCATGAACTTTTTTCCGATAAAGGGTGAACTTTATTGGCTCAAATGGAGCATCGAGAAGATACAATATGAGCACACACCCGGCCTCTGCATAACTAGGATGCACATAGCCAACCCAAAACACACACACACACGCATAAACACGCCAACAACTAGCAAGGTCACAAGACCAAAAGCTGTGCATAGGCATGGAAAAAGGAAAAAGTAAAAGTAAAAAACTCCAAAGAGATCAGATCAGCAATCGACAAACTACAACTGAGATCATGACCGCACCAACCATTGACATCACATGGAGGCCGATGATCTTCAACAGCAACACCTTCAGGAAGGAAGCGACACTCAAGCGCTGTCGTCACCGGATCCAACCACAAAGGCCAGAATCAAAGTTTTCACCCTGAATAATAGTTTGAACATATCCGAGCAATGCCTCCAACAAGGTAACGACATAGAAAACATCGCCATTGCCAGGTATGACCACTCGGGTCTGACCTAGGCTTTCGCCCCGGAGCTCGAGACCAGGTGCTCACAGCACCACCATCAAAGCCACATATGTGTTGTCGCCACCACTTTTCCGCAATACGAGCAGCTACAATTTGACCGCCGCCACTCCACCAAACATCCCTGTGCGTCAAAGTCGTTGTCCATAATTTGTATCCCACCACAGAAAGTCATCCACCGGATCAAAAGATAAAACCTCCCGAAGTCTTTTCGATAACCTCGCTGTCATGGATCCGTAGGAAGTCACTATGACCAGTCAGTAGTCGCCTCTGTCGGGCCAATCTGATCAAAAACACCACCACCAACCGAGGATTGCAATGTCAGCTGCCCGCACCGCACATGCAGAAGGCCACCACATTGTCACAGCCCCACATGCCCAGAGACCGCCATGGCCGGAGCCGTGCCATTAAAGGTGCACCGCCACAACCACAGATGCATCGCCACGTCCCTGCGAGAGCAGTCACCGTGGCTCGGGGAGGAGGAGGGCCGCCGGAGAAGAACGCCAGGAGCGCCGGAACCGTCGCCGGCCGGCAAGCTCGTGCAGCAGCTGGTGAAGGGCGCGTCGAGTGGGGTACTGGGAAGGAAGGGCGCAGCAAGGAGGGCAAGCCCAGCCGCCATGACGGGCTGGTCGGGGAGCAGCACAACCAGCTGGGGAGGGCCTAGATCCAATCGAAGGCGGACCGGGATGATGAGCCACGAGCCGGGGCGATGCCATCCATGGCGGGGAAAGCCGCCAGGAGCCGCCGAGGGAGGCTGCCTCCGCCGGTGGGGGCCGCTGGCGCCACCGGTGACGGATCAGATCCGGGCGGCGAAGCGGGTCAGGAGACCAGCAGAGCTGAACTAGTATGAACTCGTATGAACTACTATGAACTAGTATGAACTGCCATGCTTATCTACCTCTATTCCCCATTCCCCTCTCCGCCGTGGATCGAATCTACTGCCGGATCGAACATGAAAAGTAGTGCATGGCGAAAAGAAAAGTGCTTGCCGACATTGCCGCGGGCCAGGTGATAATCTGCTCGCCGGTGATGGAGTCTGGCGGTCTTCTTCCTCTCCTCCGACCCGCCGCCGCTGGTGAGAGTTGAGAGAGTGGGGGAGAGTGGGGAGAGGGAGCGGTGAGGGACGGTGAAGCTAATAACTGCCGGCGCTTCTGGAAGCAACGCGACTTCTCGAGCGTGGCCGTGCACGTGCAGCCGCCGCCGCCCACGTGCACCACTCGGGCCTGGCTCTGGAGAAACTGCCGATTCGAGCGTTTCCAGAGAGTCAGACCCAGAAGTACTTTAAACATCATGCCATGCAGACCCAACAGTATACACAGTCAATCAAACACGTTTTCTTTTCGCATGAGATTGGTTAAACCTCATGCAGACAACCAAACACACCTCAACTAAACGCGTCCTATCACACGCACAAACGACATGAAAAACGAGCGTTCCGCGAGCAGCACAAGTTGCCAACTCTCGCTTTCACAACGAAATCAATCCTCAAATGATTACACTCGTTGCCACCATCGATTTGTAATAAATAAAATTATTCAAAGACTCGTGAGCATCCGTCCAACCCGAGCAGAGCGGATGTCTGCCCCGCGTCCCATTTGACAATTCAGTCCCCACCCCACGCACCGTCCTCACCTCGACCTCGCCATGCCTCTCCCCGTCCTGCTCGCCCTGCTCTGCGCCCTACACGCTCCCGCGAGCTCCGCGTCCACGGCGACCTACTCCCTCTCGCCAGGCCAGTCGCTCGCCGGCGACGACAAGCTCGTCTCCAGCGGCGGCAAGTTCGCGCTCGGCTTCATCCAGATCCCAGGCAGCGACAGCAAACCCTCTGGCTCCGGGAGCAACAACACTCAGCTAGGCATATGGTTCAACCTCAACCGTATTCCCAAGCTCACACTGGTGTGGGTGGCCAACGGGGGAGGCAGCCAGGTGGCCGGCGCCGCCTCCCCGAAGCTCACCATCTCCGGCGACGGCAACCTCGTCATCCTGGACCACGGCAAAGTCGCCTGGTCCACCCAAGCCAACGTCACAGCCAGCAACAACAGGACGGCCCTCCTTCTCCTGGACACCGGGAACCTCGTCCTGAGCAGCGCCTCCAACGCCTCCGACGTGCAGTGGCAGAGCTTCGACCACCCCACGGATACTCTGCTCCCCGGCGCCACCATCGGGCTGGACAAGGTCACCGGCCGGAGCCGCCGCCTCGTCTCCAGGAAGAACCGGATCGACCAGGCTCCGGGCGCCTACTCCATGGAGCTGGGCCGCAGCGGCGTCGTCCAGATGCTGTGGGACTCGTCCGTGCCGTACTGGTCCAGCGGGGAGTGGAACGGCAACGGCGACTACTTCAGCTCGGTGCCGGAGATGACCGTCCGCCACCTGCTAGGCTTCACGTTCGTCGACGACGACCGGGAGGTGTCCTTCGCCTACCACCTGCTCGACGAAACGCTCACCATGTATAGCTTCCTGGACGTGTCCGGGCAGAGGAAGATTTTGATCTGGCAGGATGCCACGCAGGACTGGGTGACGGTCTACATCCACCCCACCACTCAGTGCGAGGTGCATGCCGTCTGCGGGCCATTCACGGTCTGCGACGACAGCGCGCCGCTGCCGTGCACCTGCATCAAGGGATTCTCCGTGGATTCGCCTGAGGATTGGGACCTTGATGATCGAAGCACCAGCGGATGCAGGAGGAACACTCAGCTGAACTGTGCTAGCATTAGCAACGGCACTATGGTTGGCCTGGCTGACATGTTCTACGCCATGCCGGCCGTCAGGTTGCCCTATAATCCCCACAGCGCGGCGGGACATGTCACCAGCGCAGGCGAATGCAAGCAGGTCTGTCTGAGCAACTGCTCTTGCACTGCATATTCCTTTGGAAGTGATGGTTGTTCTATGTGGCATGGTGGCTTGCTGAATGTAAAACAACACCAGATTGATGGTGCTTCCAGCGGTGATGGAGAAATTCTTCACATTCGCCTCGCAGCAAAGGAGTTCCGGACACAGAAGAACAACAGCATAGTTGTCATTTTAGGTGCCATTGGTGCAGGCCTCAACGCTTTGGGTATCTTGGTACTCATCGTAGTGCTACGCAGGACCAGGAGGAACAAAAGGTACAGTGAAACATTAGACAACATCCATGGTGGTAGTGGACTTGTTTCATTTAGATATAGTGATTTGCGGCGTGCAACTGGAGATTTCTCGGAGAAGATTGGGGCAGGTGCTTTTGGTTCTGTGTTCAAGGGGTCACTAAATGATTCGATCACTATAGCAGTGAAAAGGCTTTACGGTTGTTATCAACAGGAGAAGCAATTCAGGGCTGAGGTGAGTTCAATTGGAATCCTCCACCATACAAATTTAGTCAAAATGGTTGGTTTTTGTTGTGAGGGCGACAAGAAGCTTCTTGTCTATGAACACATGCCAAATAGTTCCCTTGATACTCATCTGTTCAGGAGCAATGCCAAAACTCTGAATTGGAGAACCAGATACCAAATAGCTCTTGGAGTTGCGAGGGGACTAGCATACTTGCACGAAAGCTGCCTGGACTATATCATACACTGCGATATAAAGCCGCAAAACATACTTCTCAACGAATTGTTTGTTCCTAAGATCGCCGACTTTGGGATGGCAAAGCTTCTCACAAGGGATTTTAGCCGGGTCATGACCACAACGAGGGGCACAATTGGGTACCTTGCCCCTGAATGGATCAGTGGAGTGGCTATCACGCCCAAAGTCGATGTGTATGCATATGGGATGGTGCTACTGGAGATCATATCTGGGAGGATGAACGCGAACGGAGAATGCAGCAGCAGTGGTGATGGCATTGTTTATTTCCCAATCCAGGTGGCACGCAAGCTTCTCGAGGGAAATGTCATGAGCTTCGTGGATGATAGGTTAAACGGTGATGTCATCGTCGACGAGGTTGAAAGGGCTTGCAAGGTTGCCTGTTGGTGCATTCAGGACAGGGAATTTGAACGGCCAACGATGGGCAAGGTAGTCCATATTCTTGAGGGTCTTGTTGAAGTCGATACCCCTCCGATGCCTAAGTTACTCGAAGCTATCGCTGGAAGATCACACTCAGCACGCACCTAACCTGGTAACCATTTTTCTCTTCTTCTTTAAACTGAACTAACCTAACCCATTTATTTACTCTAGCACCTAACCTGCTAGACATTGTTTGAAATGATACAACATGCAAGTACATTGATTTGAGAACCTTTTTTGTTATAAGGGAGTTTGAGAATTTTGATAGCAATGACTGCTTGCGATGCTATTCTCACACATGGCATGGAGTAGAACTTGTCTGTTGAGCTTGCACTTCTGTTGCTACTACAGTCTAATGGAGCATTTCTAAAGCACCCACTGTTTCAATCATGGAGCTCCCAGTCCTCTTGTGATCTCACGGTGAAGCCCTTAATACAATTGCAAGATGGCAGTGTGTATCACTGCAATTGCGAAAGGTCCGCAAATTGCTAGACATCATAGGCATTGGGTTGGGCAAACATTAGTACCCACTTCTTTGAGCTTTCTATCCACATATATGCCCATGTACCGGTCCCGAAGAAGCCAAGCGCGTAGCTGTCATTCCGAGAGACGAGCTTGTCGCTGCTGCCAAGGATTGGCAAGCTGAGATGGTGTCCGTCGTAGCAGAGTTTTGTCACAACGGTGTGTAGATGGAAGATGGCGGTGAACACAAAGATGGGGAGAGGCATGATGAACTGAGGGAGAAGGCGAGCTTGCAGGTGTAGCAGGAACGTAGGTGGTGGTTATTGGCAGAAATAAGCATTGTGAAGTCAAGTAGCTATTCAAGTACAACCATCAAATTAACTAAGAATGGAGGGAAAATATGTTCCAATGGCGATCTAAGAACGGATGTTAGGCTTAACTTAGTGATGAGCTGCACGACCAATGGGCATGGCGACGACGCCATCTCCTCTTCCTAGAATATATTACTACTGTTCATGAACCTAACATATTTTTGTTTGACAGTTTCCTGAACCTAAAATAAGTTGACAATGGGCACGGCGCGAGACCTTAAGTGATCTGCTGGCGCAACACCAAAACAGCAGAGACAGGAACAGATTGATGTAGAGTTTATTACTTCCCTGTATTTAACAAAGTGAAAACGAATGGGCAAGTTTTGAGACTAACCGAGGGAGGCTATTGATTGTCTTTTGAGTGGACGTGTTACTGCCACTAGTGGAAGAAAACCAGTGGCAAATCAACAATTGTTTTCTGATGTTTCTTACTGCCCTCTGGGTGTAAATTGTTTGTTACTGTTTGGTGATCTAAATAATCCAATTTCGAAGGGTCAAACTTTCAGGGGTAAAATAGACGTGGCGTCGGTCAAACAAATTTTGGCCATGTAAAGTTTTGTTACAGATTGATTTTCCAATCCAACATCTCTTACGTGGGGGTTTGACCGATGGCGTTACTGTGGGTGAGCAAAGCTTTGTCGCTGTCTGGTCTTTCATACGCTATATTATACTCCCTCCTTTCCCAAATATTTGTGTTTCTAGACATTTTAAATGGACTACAAGTAGACATATTTTAGAGTGTAGATTCACTCATTTTGCTTCGTATGTAGTCACTTGTTGAAATATTTAGAAAGACAAATATTTAGGAACGGAAAGAGTAGTATATAACTATAATCAATCGGGGCTGGCGTTTTGGCTCCTCGGAGCATATGCTCTTTCAAAAAATTCTGAATTTTTTGGTAGATGATTGTATTAATGTCGCAAACATGCATGACAATTTTCATGCGAAACGGGGCGGCTGTGTATTGTCGGTAAAAAACATAAAATTGGGGTGACATTTTGGGATAACTTTTGGTGTTCATTTTTTTTTTCAGAAGCCAAAATGTTTAATCTTTTTGCCTCAAAATTTGCAGATAGCATTGGGATGTGACTAGGTACACACAATTTTTTGTCTTGATTTCTTTTTCATTTCAAAATATATTTTTGGCCTCGGGAGCCAAATTGACTTTCCATTAATCAATGCTTTGCCACGGACTTCTTCGTTCCGTTGTATCTTTTTCTCTCGAATACGCATGAATATGTATCATATATTTTTTTTAAAAAAAAAGGAAAGAGCCTCTCCACCATTGGTTTACAAGGTATGATTACAGAGCGAATCACACCTCACTCCATGCTCATAAAACTATGGGACTACTTGCCATGTGTCCACTCTATTGCCGCTATAAATAGAACATCAAACTGCCCTCTCCTTGCAACAACCCCGCTTGTTACCATACTTCACACTTGCTCGGTACCTCTTGCGGGCATGGTGATCCTTCATCAAACGCAATGGTGTTTTAATGCTTCCACAACTCTCGCATGGCCAGGAGACCAGGCCCGTCGATGAGGGGGCCAAAGTGGCCGACCGCACAGGACCCCCCAAATCACGGGTCCTCGATTGGAGAAAAACCCGAACGTAACACGCATGCTACAGCCTGAGCCCTAGGTCGCCAGTCCCCTGCCCACACACATCTGCGCTGCCTCACGCCATCTTCCACCCGTGCGATGGATTCGACGACTGCTGGTTGCTACATACTGCCGCCGACGTCCGCTCCCCGGCTCTCCCGCGGTCTAGCCACTTCTGCTCCGTGCAAGCGCCACTGAATCATTCTTGGCAGTGCTCCCCGTCCTCCGCCCGGTCGACCCAACACACCTCCGTGTTGTTGCTGCCGGGCGCTGGCCCTACCTCCGCTTGATCGACCCAGCCATCATGCTACTGCTGCTGCTACTGGGCGCTGGCCCTGCCTCCACTACGCCCAAGATTGGTACGCCTCCGAAGCTGAGAAACAATGACACTGCTCGCTGTCTCGGCCAATGATCAATGGGTAAATTATTGGACCGAGACAAGCAAACAACACTGCAAGATGCATTTGAAGTGACATCATGTATGTCTCGTTTTCCAAATTGATGCATTTAAACACTGAACCAATTGAATTGAAAAAAAAAAAGAATTGTGTGTATGTATGGATTAAACCCAAATTGATGCATTTTTATACATGTGAGACAAAAAGGATGCAGATATATTTTTGCTGTCATCCCCCAACAATAGGAGTGTCTACACGTATGGGAGGAATGGATGGGCAATCTGTTGATTCGGTATTTGTTTTCTATCCCTTACTATTTGTACTTTTTGTCATGTTTTATCTAATTTGTTCGATCGCTAAGCATTGAGTTTAGGTTCTATATATATTGTGCGTTCAAGCAAAAATTTCTATGCTTTCGCATGAGGTGTTTCCTGCATATCTATTTTTTTTTATAGTTCTTTAGTATACAGAATTAAAAAAATTAGGACCTCAATTTGTATTTTGTACCGGGCCCTCAAATTTCTGGAAACGGCCCTGCAGGAGACAAACGATGCGCACCATCTTCGCGTGGCGTCCCTGCTGTCCTTGTTGTCCGTGTCTCACGCATCACTCTGGAAGTGATTTCCCCACATGCGGCTCGACTGGCACCACACCCAACGCCAGGACCCTGGCCCATAGGTCTCGTGCAAAAACGCAATGTAAGAGTAGATGATCAATCGTCTTCTCATGATGGTCGCAAAATGGGCACGACTCCTGATGTGGCAAGCCTCTTCTGCGAACATATCAGAGGTCTCACATCAGTTCTTGGCCGCAAGCCATGTGAAGAACCGACATCGTAGTGGAGCTCACGATTTCCATGTGAATGGCACTGGGTGAGCCCTCAAGACCCCCAAATTTTGCTTGGTAGGCTGACTTGGCTGAGAATTGCCCCTCCTTGTCCCATGACCAAGTGATGTTGTCTCCTCGTTGATCATCCAGTTGGACTGCCGCTAGCATTGGCCAAATGGCCATGAACTGCCCCAGCGCTTCCGTGTCCATTGATGACCCAAAGTCCATTGATGGCGTCATAGACAGTTTGAGAGCCTCTAATTTGAGTGGAGACTCGTTCGTATAATCGTGGTGCCAGCTCTTGCATTTGGAATCCATTTAGCCACTGGTCTTTCCAGAACAGTGTGTCCCGTTCATGCCCCACCTCGGCTCGAGTAGCCGCTTGAAATATATGCCTTGAATCTTTGGCGACGGAGAGTCGAATTCCAACCAAGGCCTACTTCTATCTGTCCACTGCAGTCAGATTCGTTCCGTTTTATCACACGGCCGAAAAGAAAGCTTAAGTGCTCCTAGCCCGGGAGAAGGGTATGCGCTTGTAGTTGCACAGTGTTAAAGAAAAAAAATGCATATAGAGCGATGTCCAGTCACCACTCGTGCAACCCCATGCAGACCATTTGACCAGCCCAGTACGGGGAGCGGTTCGCCAGTGTACTTTTCCGTTCTTTTCTTCTTTTTTTATTTTTTACTTTTAACGAAATACTACAAAATATGAAATTCGCCAATTTGAATATATTTTAACATTTTAAAAAATTATTTGGTACTTTTCCAATAATTTTTTAAGAATGTTACAAATTTCATTTATTTATGAATTTAATATTTTAAATTATCCCTAATTTTAAAAAATGCTGCAGAGTTTCAAAATGTGTTGCTGAATTTCAAAAAAAGTTCATAAACTTCAAAAAAGTTTCCAATTTTCAAAAAATATTCACAAAGTGTAAAAAAATGATTGTGAGACTTAAAATGTTACTTTGTTTGAAATATGTTCACTGTGTTAGAATATTTCCAGGATTTTCCATATATATTAAAAATTTCAACAAATGTCTATGAATTTGCAAATTGTTGCCAGTTTTTATTATTAAAAAATCGTGTTTTTCAAAAATGTACTTTTATTAAAAATAATTAAAAAACACCAATAAAACAAGTAAAAATAAAACACAGCAAAACCAGAAAAAAGATGTAGGCCCTAGTACCTTCACAAAACAGGTGGTAACAAACAACACAAAAGCCCAAATTAGGCCAGCTCATTGACATGCAGGGTGCGTGTTTGGTTGCTATCTGGTGCAGATTATGATCCGCCACCGTGAAACAAGCATGCGCACGGGCCGAGGATCACAAAGGAGGATAAAGAGCCCGAGCTGATGATGCTTTTATCGCCCATTTTACATCGAGGCTCGCAGAAATATCGAGTTTAGCATGCACCTAACAAGTCTATTCTTTATCTAGAATAATTATTTTCTTCTATTTTTTCACCAAAATAAATTTTAGAAAAAACAATTTTCTTCTATTTTTCTTTTTAAAACCAAGCTCACCTAACCATTTTGGTACCCTGTGAATCAGGCAACATGTTTGATTTGAGAACTTTGAAATTTGTCGTTGCCATGACCGGCCATGTTGTGTTTCTGATTTATACGCCTATGTTTTAGCTTTGATTGGATTCGAATCATCTGTGAATTCACTTCACTGGCAAAGCTGATTGTGTGGCCTGCGGAATCAGTTTTACCACTTAAGTACACTTGTGGCAGGAATCAGTTTTACCATTGAAGTACACTTTGAGGTGCACCAGGCAATTCAATTGAAAATTGCTCAAATCCAGATTCAGCTTAACTGGCAAAGCCGACTCAAACTAGTTATTTAGTTCAACTTCATCGACAAAGCAGAATCTGGTCATGAATCCCAAACAATATAGTTCTTTGTTTCAGATTTCATATTCAACTTCACTATTGAATTTGTACGTGAAACCCAAATGAAATAGTGACCTCAGTCGCAGCCAGGCATGCGTCAACTGCCAGCCCGTTACTTAATTGGAAAGCTTTGCTCACCCACAATACACAACTCTCGCCAATCAAAACTCACCCAAGAGCAGTTTGACGACGGACTGCCAAATGAATATCTACCAAAATAATACAATCAAAAAAATATATTACTTTTTTCTCTATTTATTACCTTTTCTTTATTATTTTTCTTCCTTTCCCTTCTTTTATTCTTTCCTTTTGTTACTCTACCACATGAATACAGTATTATTTAACGAGCAAAAAAAAAAACAGCTAAGCATTATTGGCTTGAGCAGCCTTTACCTCATCAAACAACACTTTCAACTTTATTCGGGATTTGGCACAAAGGCTTGTTTTGAGAAACATGAACAACTAAAGAAACTGTTAACACCTTTTTAAAGATACATGAACATTTTTTTACATATAATAATATTTTAAAAAATCATGAACATGTCGTTTTTGTATGATGCAAACATTATTTTTAAAACATGAGCATCACTATGAGAAGTAATGAAAAATATATTTTCAAATACAAAAGCATTTCCTAAATTACATGAACATTTATTTTCATATGCGTGAACATTTTTTATTGCTACAAATGAACACTTCATTTCCGCATACAGGAACATTTTAAAGAAAATACATTAACAAAATAAATCACATTAACACGTTTTATGTCCGTGGATATTTTATTTTTGCAACACGTGAACATTTTTTCACTTACTATTTTGAAACTGGCTATATAAAACTAGTGAATACATATAAACTGTCCTTGGAGATGTGGACAGCCATCCAAGAATTGTGTACGAGGTGCCCAACCTGCAGGCTATATCAAGCGTCAAAATCAAAGGATGACTTGGAGGAATAGTTGGTAAGCTTTACTCACCAACAAGACACAGCCTTCGCCGGTCAAACCTAACGCAAGAGCAGCTGGACACTTAGACTGCTGACAAATGTATCCGCACCAAAAGTATACAGCCAAAATTGTACTCCCTCCGTAAACTAATATAAGAGCGTTTAGAATACTAAAATAGTGATCTAAACGCTCTTATATTAGTTTACAGAGGTAGTAGCAATCAGCAGGCCGGCAAGTATTGTTGTTTGTCTGACAAAGAGAAGAATGGAATTTTTTGGTTGTCGATGTAGAGTTGCAGACATACCTCACATGCATTCTACAAACATGACCATCTCTCTCAGATTGTTTCAGCTTGACCAAGAGTACACCCAGACCACATCGTCGCCGTGATGTGGATGTTGTGCGCTTCATTGCTAAATTAAACCTGAAGAAGATCTTCAATCACAGAATACTGACATTTTTTGCATACAATAATATTAAAAGAATTGATATTCATGAACATGTTGCTTTTGTGTATGCAACATTTCTTTTTTTAAATATGAGCATCTCGTTTAGAAGTTACGAGAACTTATTTCCAAATACAAAAGCATTTTAAAAAAATTACATGGACATCTATTTTCATATGTGTGGAATTTTTTATTGCAACACCTGAACACCTCATTTTCACATACTTGAACATTTCAAAGAAAAATACATTAACACTTATTAAAATCACATTAACATGTTTTATGTCCGTGGATATATTTATTGTTACAACACGTGAACGTTTTTTCCACTTACTACTTTTAAACAGGCTATATAAAACTGTTCTAAGAGATGTGGACAGCCAGACAGCCATCCAAGAATTGTGTATGACAGTATGAGGTGCGCAGCCTGCAGACTATTTCAAGCGCCAAATGATGTAGACTGCTTAAGCAGACTTGGAGGAAGTAGTTGGTAAGCTTTGCTCACCCAATATTCACAGCTCTCGTCAGTCAAACCGAGCTCACGCAAGAGCAGTTGCACACTTGGACTGCTGGCAAATGTATATGCACCAAAAGTATACAGCTAGGCTGTGTTTGATAAGAAAGTATCACTTAAACTGAAGTATTAAAAAACTACAGTATTTTTGTCTGTGGGTACTAGATACTCTGTTTTTGATATATCCAAGTATTTTGAAGTATTGTCAATACCGAAACCTGTTTGGTCAGTGCTGTATGGAGCAAAGTAAATTAGCTAGCCATTTGATAGCAGTTGGAAACATGCATGTTCCTAGCAAAGCTACCCGTTGCAAACTGAAGGGCCATGCACAAAGACCACCAGCATGCATAAACAGGTTGATTTATTGATCATCATCATCACTTATCAATGGTTTGGTTGATTAGTTGGATATGGACCCTCGTGTGTTGTGGCTAGCACCAATGGGCAAAAATCGCAAAAGCAAGAGGAGCAGTAGGTTAGCTCTGCAGCCAGAAGACAGTGCACCGCGGCAGAGCAGCAGATACTATGACCGGCACCGCGCTCGGCTAGCAGGTTGCAGCTGTACGAGAAGATAACGTGAGGCGTTTCTTTCGCTAGCTCGGTTTTTAAAAAAGAGGTCCAGGGTTCTTTTTTAAATACAGAAAAAATACCATGGTTTTGCCAATACCACAGTATTAAAAACACAGTTTTTAGTGATAGACAAACGGCTCACGGTAAATAAAACCATGGTAATCTCAATTACTGTAGTATTCTATGAATACTTAGAAAAAACTGAGCTATCAAACAGGGCCTAAAATTGCTTAATTCACGCCTATTTTAGCAATCAGCAGGCCGGCAACGGCAAGTATTGTCGTTTGTCTGACAAAGACAAGAATGGATATTTTTCGGTTGTCGATGTAGAGTTGTAGACATACCTAACATGCATTCTGGCATTCTACAAACATGGCCATCTCAGATTGTTTCAGCTTGACCAAGAGTAACACCCAGAGCACATCGTTGCCGTGATGTGGATGTTGTGCACTTCATTGCTAAATTAAACCTGAAGATCTTCAATCACAGCATACTAACATCTTTTCCTCCGCTATCAATGAAAATAGTCGCGACATGTAACCATCTAACGCCTTAGATCTGGTGAAGAAAGACTAGACGTGAGGCAGGCGGAGTGTCAAAGTTTTCGACGAAACTGCCAATCCAATAGTAGTGCAGTTCCTCACTAAATTAAGCCTGAATCTCACATCCCCACAGCGACATTTTTCACTCCATTGGTTTGGAGGTTGTGCTTGACAACTAGTTCACCACGCTAAATTATTTGTTGCCATGGCGACCGAGCGGAGCACCCACCCTACTACTACAGCTGCGGTCTCTGCAACTGCAAGCTACCCTCACCATGCCTCTCCTCCTCTTCGTGTTCACTGCACTCTTCACCGTACACGCCGCCCCTGCATATTCTGCCACGACGGACACCATCTCCGCCGCCCAACCACTCGTCGGCGGCGACAAGCTCGTCTCCGGGAATGGAAGGTACGCTCTTGGCTTCTTCGAGACCGGCAGCGAGTCCAACTGGTACATGGGCATATGGTTCAACACAGTCCCCAAGCTTACTCCAGCGTGGGTCGCAAATAGGGACGACCCGATCAAGAACATCACTTCGCTGGAGCTCACGATCTCCGGGGATGGAAACCTTGTCATCCTGAACCGGTCCAGCAGCTCCATAATCTGGTCTTCTCAAGCAAGAGTAACAACCACTGACACCATTGCTGTCCTCCTGAACACTGGGAATCTCGTCCTGCAGAACAGCTCTTCAGACTCATCAGATGTTTTCTGGCAGAGCTTCGACTACCCCACGGACACATTTTTGCCCGGGGCGAAGCTTGGGTATGACAAGGTCACCGGCCTCAATCGCCGCCTTGTTTCTTGGAAGAACCTGATCAACCCAGCCACTGGAGCATACCATGAGGAGTTAGACCCCAGCGGCCTCAACCAGTTCCTCCTGACACCGCTCAACTCTTCCACGCCGTATTGGTACAGCGGTGTCTGGAACGGCCAATACTTTGCCTTGATGCCAGAGATGTCAAAAGGCTATCTTATGAATTTCACATTTGTCGACAACGATCAAGAGAAGTACTTCATGTATACCTTGCATGATGAAACCACGGTTATCCGTAATTATCTGGATGTCTCAGGTCAGGCAAAGACAAATCTTTGGCAAGAAAGCTCACAGAATTGGTTGGTGATGTTTGCCCAACCCAAAGCTCAGTGTGATGTCTATGCAGTCTGTGGACCTTCCACCGTTTGCGATGACAACGCGCTGCCATCTTGTAACTGTATGAAGGGTTTCACCGTGAGATCACCGAAGGATTGGGAACTAGATGATCGAACCAGTGGGTGCTTGAGAAACACTCCATTAGATTGCAGCAACAGAAGCACAAGTTCGACGGACAGGTTCTACCCCATGCCATGTGTTAGATTGCCCCAAAATGATGATCATAGCACGCTAGCGGCTGGTAGTTCTGATGAATGTGCACAGATCTGCCTGGGTAACTGTTCTTGCACTGCATACTCCTTTGTGAAGGACGAATGCTCTGTTTGGCACGGCGAGTTACTTGACTTGAGACAGCATCAATGCAGTGGCAGTTCCAGCACAAATGGTGAAACTCTTTACCTTCGCCTTGCCGCCAAAGAATTTCCCAGTCACCAGGCTAGCAGAAGAGGAAAACCCAATGTTATACTCATCATCAGTGCAACTGTTGCTTCTTTAGGCTTGTTAGCAGCACTGGCCCTACTAATCATGATCTGGAGGAACAGAACAAAGTTATCTGGTGGCACACTGAAAATTGCTCAAGGTGTCAATGGTATCACCGCGTTCCGGTATGCTGATTTGCAACGCGCAACTAAAAGTTTCTCTGAGAAGCTCGGAGGAGGCAGCTTTGGTAGTGTGTTCAAGGGGTCTCTGGGTGACTCGACAACCATAGCGGTGAAAAGGCTTGACCATGCTAATCAGGGGGAGAAGCAATTCAGGGCGGAGGTGAGCTCCATCGGGATCATTCACCATATCAATCTAGTCAGGTTAATTGGCTTTTGCTGCGAGGGTAGTAGGAGGTTGCTTGTCTATGAGCACATGCCAAACCGTTCTCTCGATCTCCATTTATTCCAGAGCAATGCCACAATGCCATGGCATGCCAGGTACGAAATTGCCCTCGGAGTTGCTAGAGGATTGGCCTACTTGCACGACAGCTGCCAAGACTGCATCATACACTGTGACATCAAACCAGAAAACATCCTCCTTGACGCTTCATTCGCTCCGAGGATCGCCGACTTCGGGATGGCCAAGCTTCTGGGAAGGGATTTCAGCCGGGTGCTGACCACGGTGAGAGGGACTGCGGGGTACCTCGCGCCTGAATGGATCAGCGGCGTCGCGGTCACAACAAAAGTTGATGTCTACAGCTATGGGATGGTGCTGCTGGAGATCATATCTGGGAGGAGAAATTCTTGGGCACCGTGTTCTTGCGGCGGCGACCATGGTGTTTATTTCCCTGTTAACGTTGCCCAGAAGCTTCTCAAAGGAGGCGACGTCGGGAGCTTGGTGGATCACATGTTACATGGCGATGTCAATCTGGATGAGGCTGCAACGGCTTGCAAGGTCGCGTGCTGGTGCATCCAAGATGATGAGTTTGATCGGCCGACAATGGGAGAAGTGGTTCAGATTCTTGAGGGGCTGGCTGAGATCAGTGTTCCCCCGATGCCAAGGCTGCTTCAAGCTATGAGCGGCAGGGGAAGTTCGCATTCGACATGTTCCTAATAAATATTTTATTTTTCAAGGGAATATTTCGATTCTGGAATCCATGAATTACTTGTAATTTCCATGTGTCAGAAATGAAGTTGCTATTTTTGTTGAAAATATATAGTATTTAATATACTTGTATATAAAACAACTATATGTAGCATTGGGAGAGAATACATAGTGTTCCCGTAGCTTGAATGCTACACGAGCTTAGGGAAACTTTACTCCGTTCTCAAAAGTACTCCCTCCGTCCCATAATGTAGGACGTTTTTTGACACTACACTAGTGTTAAAAAACGTCCTACATTATGGGACGGAGGAAGTAGTTCTCAAAAGTAATTGTCTAAAGACACATCTCCAAAACTCAAGTTCCAAAAGCTCCTGGGAAGGTGCCATCGATCGAACCATCCCCAAAGGCCAAAGCCCTAGCAATGTTGAAGGCCCTAGCGATGCCAATCTTCAGGTGAAGGGTCGGCGATGAAGATCCCGGATCAGATTTTGAGTACTCCCTCCATTTTTGTATACAAGGCCACAAACTCAGATTACAGGTACCAATGTAAAATTTAATGCATGCTTTAAAAATCAACTTTTGTTCTTATTTACTGGGATCATTAATACTCCGCATGCATGCAAAGAAACTAAGTGGAGGAAGGAGATGACTGTCATTATGACTGCATGCATGCAAGTATTAAACAGGTTGTTAGTACGAGAAAATGTCATTAATTTTGCCTCGAATACTGTTGGTGGCCTTGTATAGATGTAAAATGTATATTCCATAGTGGCCTTGTATATAAAAATGGAGGGAGTACAAAGGAAATTCTCTTGAACACATCTTTCTTGATGAATTTAAGGCCTTAATCCAAAATCGCCATCGGTCAAACCTCAGATTCAAGCGTCTGATTAGAGAACTCTTGTAGTACAAACAAACTTCCAGCAGTGCACATGCGATGCGAGCGTTCACTTTAGAATAATTTTTATCACATAAACAGACAACTGATATTGCCTTAATTTCGCTGCAGTGGACGTCACCTAGGCAAGAATTGTTTGACCAGGCTTTGCTTGTACTCGAAATTAAGGTTTGGACAGCAATATTCTCCACCCCACAGCTCCGGCCCGGTTGACATGGACAACCGCCGATATGTATTCAGTCGTATTCGGATCCTTTAAGAAGCCGTGACAGGGGACTAGGCTTGCGTGTACCCCAACGGCCGCCTACGTACCACACTCTGCTGTCGTGTGGCTGGCTTCCTTATCATGCTCAGTTTGCCCCCTTCGTCCCATATAGTTGTGCGTCACTGACGCCTTGTACCCTCACGCTGAGGCAGCACTTCCTCATCTCAAGAAAAAGAGCAGCAATTCCAGTTTTGCACCACCATGCCGAACCCGATCATCGTCGCCTACGGCCTCCTCCTGCTCCTCAACCTGCGCAATCCCACCTGTCGTGCCGCGACGGACACCATCTCAGCTGGTCAGGTACTCCCCGGCAAGGACACGCTCGTCTCCAGCAACGGCAAGTTCGCGCTGGGCTTCTTCCAACCCAACAGTAAGTCCTCGCACGATGCCTCCAACTGGTACCTAGGCGTATGGTTCAACACAGTCCCAAAGTTCACTCCGGCATGGGTGGCCAACGGAGATAAGCCTGTCACTTTGCCGGAGCTCGCAATCTCCAGCGACGGGAACCTAGTCATCATAGACAAGAGCACCAAGTCCATCATCTGGTCCACCCAGGCCAACACCACAGCAAACAGCACCAGAGCCATGCTACTGAAAACCGGTAACCTCGTCTTGCAAAGCACCTCAAACTCTTCTCATGTCTTGTGGCAAAGCTTTGATTACCCGACGGATACTCATCTCGCCGGCGCAAAGCTTGGTCGAGACAAGGTCACCGGCCTGAACCGCCGTCTTATCTCCAGAAAGAACTCGATAGACCCTGCTCCTGGTATGTATGTCTATGAGTTGCATGAGAAGAACGGTTCTGCCCGCTTCAGTCTTGCAGCACTCAACTCGTCCAGACCTTACTGGTCCAGCGGAGAATGGAACGGGCACTACTTTGGTTCTATACCAGAGATGTCAGGCCGCCAGTTGATTGATTTTACGTTCGTCAACAACGAACAAGAGGTGTACTTCACATATACCTTGCTGGATGACGCGACCATCATGCGTTTTGCCCTGAATAACTCTGGTCAGGTCAAGATACTCTTGTGGGTTGAGCGCGCACAGGATTGGGTACCAGCCTACACCAACCCCAACGACCATTGTGATGTGTATGGCATCTGCGGACCTTTCACAATCTGTGAAGAGGACAAGCTTCCTTACTGCAGCTGCATGGAGGGTTTCTCCATAAGATCGCCTGATGACTGGGAGCTAGAAGATCGAACAGGCGGCTGCATGAGAAATACTCCATTAGATTGCAGAATCAACAACAACACAAGTATGCAAGACAGGTTCTACCCTATGCCGTGTGTCGGTTCGCCTGACAATGGCCGCAAGATAGGAGATGCTACAAGTGTAGCTGGATGTGCACAAGTCTGTCTAGACAACTGCAATTGCACTGCATATTCCTATGGCAACAACGGATGTTTTGTTTGGGATGATGAATTAACCAATGTGAAACAGCAACAATGTGGTGATATTGGTAACAATAACCAAGGTACTCTTTACCTCCGCCTTGCCGACAAATTAGAGGTGCAAAGGTTGGGAAGCAACAGACGACGGATAATCATTGGCAGTGTCGTTGGTGCAAGTGTTGCTCTAATTGGTTTGTTGTCACTCTTCTTTCTACTGATGACTAGGAGGCTGTGTGCTCACAGGATGAAAAACCTTCAAGGTGATGGTGGCATTATCATGTTCAGGTATGCTGATTTGCAACGTGCGACAAAAAACTTCTCTGAGAAGCTAGGGACAGGTGGTTTTGGTTCTGTATTCAAGGGGGCTCTAAATGACTCGTCTGCAATAGCAGTTAAAAGGCTTGATGGTGCTCGTCAAGGCGAGAAGCAATTCAGAGCTGAAGTGAGATCAATCGGGACCATTCAGCATATCAATTTAGTTAAACTAATTGGTTTCTGTACCGAGGGTGATAGGAGGCTGATTGTCTACGAACACATGCAAAATCGTTCTCTTGATGCCCATTTATTTCATAGAAACACTACAGGCTTAAAATGGAGCATCAGGTATCAAATTGCTCTCGGAGTTGCTAGAGGACTGGTCTACTTGCATGATAGTTGCAGGGATTGTATTATACACTGTGATATTAAGCCAGAGAACATACTCCTCGATGCATCATTTGTTCCAAAGATCGCAGATTTTGGGATGGCAAAGTTTCTTGGAAGGGACTTTAGTCGAGTCCTCACTACAATGAGAGGAACTATAGGATATCTTGCACCTGAATGGCTTAGTGGAACTCTTATTACAGCAAAAGTTGATGTCTATAGCTATGGCATGGTTTTGTTGGAAATTGTATCAGGAGAGAGGAACTCAGGTAGACAGTGTACAACCGACGATGATTATGGCTATTTCCCTGTGCAAGTCGCAAATAAACTACTGAGGGGGAATGTTGGGAGTTTAGTGGACAGCAATCTGCATGATCATGTCCATTTGGAGCAGGTGGAAAGAGTTTTGAAGGTTGCATGTTGGTGTATTCAAGATAATGAGTTTGATCGACCCAGAATGAGTGAAGTGGTTCAATATCTTGAAGGTTTTCTTGAAGTCGAAATACCCCCAATGCCAAGACTACTTGAAGCTATTGCAGGGAATCCACACTCGAAATGTAAGCAAGAACTTACTTGCACAAACATACTAATCCAATCATAGTTTAGTATATATACTAAATATAAGCAGTGAGATGTGTCATGATTACATTTGGTATAATACTGATAAAAGCCTGGTATGTCAATATTCAGTGCTAGCATGCCTAACTTGCATCATCTTTTATATGTTCGCGTAGCCGACTGGTGCCTGGACCAAGCTTCACAAGAGGGGGGGCTGAAAGATGATGGAGGCAGTGCGCCACACCAGGCGGCTCACCCATGACATGAACATAGGGTAATTGGCCAGAACCTGTTTAGGCCTTGTTCAGTTAATCCTCCTCCCAAGGGGATTGGAGGGGATTTTGGCTTGTAGGGGATTTAAAACCCCTCAATCCCTGCCAATCCCCTTCAAATCCACCTCAACCGAACAAAGCCTTATTGTTCCCAGTTAGGCTTCTACTAAGTTATGGTAGCAACAGAACTGAGTAGATCTCAGTGGTAGGTTTCACACCATGGTGGACATCAGGTTGAAAGAAAAAGTCCAAAAAACACGAAGCAACATGTGAAGTCTATGATGAAGTACGAAGGAACGAGACATTATCTTGTGAATGAACTTACTGTTTTGTAAAATGTATGATCTCTTTGTACCAAGAGACCTCTACTTGTTGGTTGAGATGTTAATTGCTGAAAGCCTGAAACTAACATGGCATGTATCTATGACCAAACATGCATATAAGTTTCTCTGCACCCATTAGTTTTGTACATAAATAGCTTGCTACCTCATCAGTTTGCCTAAGCCGTTTCCCAGTCTTATCCCTGCTCACATCAATAAAAAAAAAACATTAACCATGGTTTATATATATAAAGTAACATGATAATGTATGAAACCTAACAAGGCATGCTGCAAACAGGGTTTCTATATGGAGTAGATGTGCTCCCTGACAAAGAAAAACACAGCAGCCTGCCTAACTGCTGGCGTAAGGATATACACATTCCAATTTACAGAATAGGCTGAACAATTAATACAGTTTTTTTTTGCGAAAAATAATACATGTTGTACACTTGTACTAGCTAGTCGACCTCAAGATACTGTGGCTAATTGTAGCATATTTTTATCGTGAATACTAAAATACTTTTTTGAAACAAAACTGTAGGGAAGAGCCAACAGACAATTTTAACTAAAGATCAGATATATTTCCAAGAGAGGAATCCTATATAACTACTCCTTCTGTTCCAAATTAGCTGAAGTTCTAGATTTGTCCTAAGTCTATAGAAAATAAGCTAAGATTTACAATACCAAATATACATAGTACCAAAATATATTTTATAGATATAGTTTGGTATTGTAGATGTTAGCACATTTTTCTAGACTTGGTCAAACTAAAAGAAGTTTAGCTTAGGAATTAGGATAGACCTAGAACTTCAATTAGTTTGGAATGGAGGGAGTAAATAGGTGATCCCCACGAATCTATTTATGTCGACATGCAAACATGCCACCTCAACAAACGACCATGCATGGGAAAAGAATCAGACATTTATATTTTATTATGCTACTTATATTCAACACAAATATTTTAGAACTACACAACAATCAAATACAATAAATCATATACATTTTTAGTTTCAGTTCTCATAATCTTAATCCAAATTTCATGTTCCGTATCGAAATATATTGCAACAAACTCCCGCAGCAACACGTGGGGCATCATCTAGTATACACCAAGAGGGAGGGGGAGGAGGGGGAGACGTAAGCAAGCTGAACAAGGCATTCCCAAATGGAAGCACCGGCAACGCCTCATCTGCGATGGCCTGCACAATCGCTCCTGGATCCGCGACATCAGTTGGGCTCTAGAGCCCCTGGCCACGGTGGAGTACATCGACGCGTGACAGCGCCTTTAACAGATCACGCTCAATGCCCTCCGGACACGCTGTCCTGGCGGTGGACTGCCAGCGGGAATTACACTGCCAATTCCTGCTATCAGGCCCTCTTCCACGGATCCACGCTGGCGCCACACTGGAGATTGACGTGGAAGAATTAGGCTCCCCTTAACGCAAAATTGTTCTTCCTTTGCCTTGGTTCACTTGATCACTGCTGGACTGCCTTGCTCGGCACGGGCTTCAGCATGACACCCCCCCCCCCCGGGTGTCCTTTGAATTCTTTCACGGTGCAAAACCACAGCCTCACGGCCGGACGGCTCCATTGCCTTCTTCGCCTGGTGGAACAAGATCATGGAGACGTCGCCAACCGGTCTGCACAAAGGAGTAGGTTCCCTCATCACCCTCACTGCCTGGCTTGTTTGGAAGCACCGTAACACTTGCATCTTCGACGGCGCACGACCCTCTGCAGCCGAGCTCGTTCGCGACATCCAACAGGAAGCCAAACTTTCGACTGGTGCCACGGGCCTCAACATCATCCCTGTAAACTAAACCCATTGTATCGGGGCTGAGCAGCCTCCTCCTTCTGCTCACTGCCAACCTCAACTAGGCCATCTACAGTGCATAGCGGAGGAAGTCCTACTTTTTTCTACTCTCCTTCTATCAATTGAATGATACGCATCAATGCGTATTCACAAAAAAAAAAAGTTCAGCCTTCATTCTGTAAGAAAGAAGGACGATGTCTCTCTTGAAAAGGAAAGACTAGGAGGCTAAACTTAGCATTACTCTGTTTCCATATGTTCCATGCAGCAATATTGAAAGTCTCAATGAAGGACTTGCTGAAGTTGTATCTAGCCTGGGCAATCATGCCTTCCATTGGTAGGAGTTGAGGGGTGAACCAATAGTCACATATCACCTGTGTTGAAGTCGCATTTCCAGAACAGGTGGTAACAGGATTCAACATCTCCTGCGTTACATAAACTGCAACTAGAATTTCCATTGATCTGGATGTGTCATCGCTTGAGCAAGTCCTTAGGATTAAGCCTATCATTCAAAAGGAGCCAAGCAAACGCCTTGAGCTTGGATGAGCAGTTTGACTTCCATATCCAGGAAGAGTAAGGGGCTTGAACATGCTGGAGGGAGATGTCATAAATCTTTGATGCGGAGAAACAGTCGCCCCAAGGGAAGCTCCAGGTGTCACAAGGAAGCCCCACAGACTTGACTCAGCTAAACATGAAAGTGGCCTCTGGTGAACAGGTCATCGGCAACTCAATGGCGTCACCCCTCACCCGTGGTTACGCCATAACTTGGTATTTCTAACTGAGGTCATCCAAGACCTAGTTGTGGTATTATTCATTATTTACCTCCATTGTTTCTGCAGCTGATTGAGCCATTTAAACATGCAGCGATGCCACTAAGTCACTGTTCTATATTCTCCGTTCATCTTCCTGCTTTTATAGTAGCAAACATGAGAGGTGAGGGTCTGTTCCTTCCTACCTGGTTCCCATATCAAATCACAAGTGCAAGAGTTTGAGAGGATGAGAACACAATCTTGGATGAGGTGAACGAAATGTAAAAAGGTGCACTGGTTAGCCATCTTGTCACAATCAGGCATTGTTTTTTTAATCTAGTGTGCAACATGTGGTCACCTACCACTTTTCACATATTCTTTTTTCTGCAAGTGTTGGATTTAGCAAAGATGGCATGCCACCTGATTAGTAAATTAGGGATATCTATCACGGTCATAGAGGGGAGTGCTTGACTTTACCTTGACGTTTGGTGTTGCCCAGTGTTTTAAGTACCCAATTCTAACCGAACTTCTTGATGTTCGGCTAGCTCTACAGGCCATTCAGTATGCATCTCTTCCTCATCCCTTTCGGTTTTTTCTTGTCCCTACACCTCCATGGATGTTCTGCTGCCATGGACGCCATTACATCCAGGAAAGCACTTGTCGGCAACGACAGGATCATCTCCAACAACGGCAAGTTTGCTCTCGGCTTCTTCCAGACAGGCAGTAAGTCCTCCCACAACACCCTGAACTGGTACCTAGGCATATGGTACAACAACGTCCCCAAGCTAACTCCAGTATGGGTAGCAAACGATCATAACCCAGTTACAGACACCACCACATCGGAGCTGATAATATCCAGTGATGGCAACCTCGTCATCTTAAACCAAGTCACCATGTCCATCATCTGGTCTACCCACACGAATACCACAAGCAACAATACCATTGCTACGCTATTGAACAGCGGAAACCTCATCCTACAGAACTCATCAAACTCATCAAATGTGTTGTGGCAGAGCTTTGATTACCCCACAAATACCTTCCTTCCTGGTATAAAACTAGGTTGGAACAAGGTCACGGGTCTGAATCGCCGTCTGGTTTCTAGGAAGAACTTGATTGACCTAGCCCCTGGCAGATATGGTGAAGAATTAGACCCAAGTGGTGCCAATCAGTACATCTTTACGCAGCTGAACTCGTCCATGCCATATTGGTCAAGTGGGGTATGGAACGGCCAATACTTTCCGTCAATACCAGAGATGGCAGGCCCTTTTGTTGTAAATTTTACATTTGTCGACAATGACCAAGAGAAGTACTTCACGTATAACTTACTAAACGAGACAACCATTTTCCATCATCTGTTGGATGTCTCAGGTCAAACAAAATCTTTCCTTTGGCTTGAGAGCTCACAAGACTGGGTGATGACCTATGCCCAACCCAGAGTTCAATGTGATGTATTTGCTGTTTGTGGACCATTCACAGTTTGTAATGATAATACGCTTCCATATTGCAACTGTATGAAAGGATTCTCCATAAGATCACCTAGTGACTGGGAGCTAGATGATCGAACTGGCGGCTGTGTGAGAAATACTCCATTAGATTGCGGTATCAACAAAAGCATAAGTGAGGAAGACAGGTTCCACCCTATCACATGTGTTGGATTGCCCAATAACGGCCACAGCACAGAAGATGCTACAAGTGCAGATAAATGTGCTGAAGTTTGCCTGGGCAGCTGCACTTGCGCTGCATATTCCTATGGTGTCAATGGATGTTTTGTTTGGAATGGTGAAATTATTAATGTGAAACGGCAACAACGTGATGATACTACAAATACTAGCAAAGCCACTCTTTACATTCGCCTAGCCAACAGAGAGGTGCAAAAGTTGGAAAGCAACAGAAGACGGATAATCATCGGCATAGCAATTGGTGCAAGTGTTGCTTTCTGCGGTTTATTGTCACTCTTCTTGCTACTGATGATTAAGAGGAACAAGAGGTTGTCTGCTCATAGAATGGAAAACCTTCAAGGTGGTGAGGGCATTATTGCGTTTAGATACGTTGATTTGCAACGTGCAACAAAAAATTTCTCCGAGAAGCTAGGGGCAGGTGGTTTTGGTTCTGTATTCAAGGGATTTCTAGATGACTCCACTGCCATAGCAGTTAAAAGGCTTGATGGTGCTTGCCAAGGAGAGAAGCAATTCAGAGCTGAAGTGAGATCAATTGGCTTCATTCAGCATATCAATCTAGTTAATCTAATTGGCTTTTGTACTGAGGGCGATGGTAGGTTGCTTGTCTACGAATACATGCAAAATCGTTCTCTTGATGCTCATTTATTTCACAATAATGCTACAATTTTGAAATGGAGCATTAGGCATCAAATAGCTCTTGGAGTTGCTAGAGGACTGGTCTACTTACATGATAGTTGCCAGGATTGCATCATACATTGCGACATTAAGCCAGAGAACATACTTCTAGATGCGTCATTTGTTCCGAAAATAGCAGATTTCGGGATGGCAAAGTTTCTCGGAAGGGATTTTAGTCGAGTTCTCACTACAATGAGAGGAACAATTGGATATCTAGCACCTGAATGGATTAGCGGAACTGTTATTACAGCAAAAGTTGATGTCTACAGCTATGGCATGGTTTTGTTGGAAATTGTATCAGGGAAGAGGAACTCAGGTAGACAGTGTACAACCGGTGATGATTATGTCTATTTCCCTGTGCAAGTTGCAAACAAACTACTGGAGGGGGATGTGGGGAGTTTGGTGGACATCAATCTACATGGCGATGTCCATTTGGAGCAGGTGGAAAGAGCTTTGAAGATTGCATGCTGGTGCATTCAAGATAACGAGTTTGATCGACCTACAATGGGTGACGTTGTTCAAAGTCTTGAAGGCCTTCTTGAGGTCAACATACCCCCAATGCCAAGACTACTTCAAGCTATTGCAGGGAATCAACATTCAACATGTAAGCACGACTTTATTTACGCAAACATCTTCATTCAAGCACAATTATTTGTCATGCTGGAAGCCTGGAGTCCAAGAAAATAAACAGAGACATGCTAAGCACTTCAGATTTTGTCACGAGTACATTTTTTATATTACTGATAAATCCTATGGAACATCAACATTCATTGCTAGCATTTCTGACCGCAGTATCTTTTATATGTTCAAGCTTCACAAGAGGCACGCAAACTGCAACATACCTCAGAGCTTCATGAAGACAGGTTGCTGCAATGATGGAGCAGAGCTTCCCTTCAGTGATTGTCTAAACCCTGAAATACCAGTGGCAAGTTAGCATTTCTGAAACTAAATGAACTGAGATAAGGTATACTGTGTTTTTCAGGATATATTGTTGTATAATATGCATAGCAATCATTTGGACTCTCATCAAAGGTCGCTGACACTCTTTAAGATTGGAGGTGTGCATAGAAGCACAAGTATTTTTGACATAAATTATTGGTTGGTTGTCTATGTGATCTTCCAAAAAAATGGATGCAAGCACGGATATAGTGCAATTTGACTAGTGAACGTTGCCTGTGTTGTATCCAAATACCTTTTTCTTCTCCCATTAGTGGCAGGAGTTTTGCTGCTTCGATGAAGAAAGAGAATTAACTAGTGAGCGTTAACCCTGTAAAGACTGCAGAAGGTATGAAATACTCAAAAGGAAAACTGACAGAAGACAGATTGGACTAGGACAGAACAGTAGTACGTAGCAGCTAAATAGGCTAGTGCACAACTTCTGGTAGCAAATTACTAGTCTTAAGTCTTAACTGCAATCAGTGGTTGAGGCATGTTGAATCAACATGGTTATGGGGAAAAAATGGGCATGCAGCCAGGATGCGGCGAAGAGTGGATAGTTGTGCCACAGCTAGAAGGCGTATACCTCAGCTTGGGACCAGATCTCCTGAGCCGGGTGATAGAGGTGGGCACTGCGGTCAGGCGTGGTGTGGCTTCCCGGCTTCACACTGGCCTGAAGGCCTTGCGGGAAACAGCAGAAGTTGCGGTAGGTGATCTCGCCGGTCTTCCTGCTCCTGTCAGCGTACTCCTTCCGGGCGTTCAATCCCACCACCACGACCGTGACCCGTGAGCGGTAGAAATTGCACCTCTAGACCGAGGGGTTTCGGGACGCCGCCGCAATGGTGGCGACATTGGCAATCGAGGTATTTCGGGGCGGTAGCCCCTGGTAACGTGGTCGTGGTATCCCCCGAGGTTTTGGGGTTTCAGGGTGGCGCGACGGCGGCGGCAGAAGCGTTGCGGGACGGGATGGCGACATGGCGTGGCGGTGATTGATGGGTGGAGACGAGAGGGGGG
>LR738710.1:585567000-585620970 GCA_902687465.1 Secale cereale
GAGGTTCAGGAGCGGGAGTGGAGAGTTGGTCGGAGTCTGGGCGAGGGGAGTTCCGACGAGCAGCTCATCGGCGGCGTAGCCAGAGGAGAGAGGGGCTCGCAGCCGCAAGTTTTTCCGGAGAAACTTCATCCGTCGGACCAAAATCAAATCGGACGGTTTGGGACGACGCCCGCCCGAACGAAGCGAGCAGCCGCCTAGGCCCTAGTGGATTTTTTTTTTTCTTTTGGGTGCTTAGAGCATCTCCAACAGCCGCACAAAAATTTCGCGCCCAATAAAAATTATAGCGCGCCACTTTAGCACTTTTAGCGCGCCGGACCCAATATTGCTTTGGCAGATGCCCAAAAATGCGCGCCCAAAAAACCACGCAGTGTAAACTGTGAAGCGCGCGCAATCCGGCGCCTCAAATTTGCAGCTTTTGATGGCGCTTTTCAGCGCGCACCCAATCCTTTTGTGTGCCCGCACTATTTTACAGCTTCTGTTGGAGCTACCCGGCGCCCAAAAAACTCACATTTTAACGCGCGGAGCACTTTTTGGGCGCCTGTTGGAGATGCTCTTAGTCATGCGGATCGATTTCGATTCAAGGGCCTACTCTTTTGAGTGCTTAGTCATGCGGATCGATTTCGATTCAATGTCCTGCTGGCCATGCCAAATCGCAGGCGTGCCAAAATATTGGCGGACCTTTCTTCCGCCCTCATCTCGTCAACTATTGGCGTCAAAATGACTACACTCCACTTGCTAGTGTCACTAGGGCAGGTCGAGCGAGTCCCCTGCTACAGTGACTTTACTGCCGGATGGCGAATTTGGCGATTCTGCCGATCTACTCTCCAATCCCCAGCATCTTCTCCCCTGACCCCTGGTTCTAGCATCCACCTTCTTATCATTTATCTTCCTGGTTCCCGCATATCCACTTCTGTGTCCTGATCCATCCCCAACTCCTTTCCACTTAGTTTCTTCTCTCCTTCCGGTGATTCTTTCCAAATTAGCCAATTCTGCGACTTCCTTCGCGGCTTCTGGATACCTCCACTTCCTTGAGTATGGATACTGGCTGTGTTGGTGTGGATTTGGTGGAGTTGAAGAGGTGGAAGGCACGGGCGTCGCAAATTGTCCACAACTCGCCGAATCCAGCGCGAAGCTTCGGGATTTTGCGGGACAAGGTGGTGTCCTTGTTTGGGTTGGGGGACTTGCGGCTAACAATCAAGCAGGATCGACGAAAACCATGTCCTCGTTCCCTGACACCGGTGGCATCAGATGCACGTGCGTGTGTGCGGGAAGATATGATTGAGGTGCAGCGTCCCTGCTGTATTGCTCTGATGACCCACAAGTATAGGGGATCAGTTGTAGCCTCTTTCGATAAGTAAGAGTGTCGAACCCAACGAGGAGCTAAAGGTAGAACAAATATTCCCTCAAGTTCTATCGACCACCGATACAACTCTACACACGCTTGACGTTTACTTTACCTAGAACAAGTTCTCTCAACAAGGATAACATAATTGGATCATATTACTAGCCCTCAACATGCAACAAAGAGTCACTCCAAAGTCACTAATAGTGGAGAACAAACGAAGAGATTATGGTAGGGTACGAAACCACCTCAAAGCTATTCTTTCTGATCGATCTATTAAAGAGTCCGTAGTAACGTTCAATCTATCATAGAGTTCGTACAAGAATAACACCTTAAGACACAAATCAATCAAAACCCTAATGTCACCTAGATACTCCATTGTCACCTCAAGTATCCGTGGGCATGATTATACGATATGCATCACACAATCTCAGAAACATCTATTCAACCAACACATAGAACATCAAAGAGTGCCACAAAGTTTTTACCGGAGAGTCAAGACGAAAACGTGTGCCAACCCCTATGCATAGGTTCCCAAGGTCACGGAACCCGCAAGTTGATCACCAAAACATACATCAAGTAGATCACATGATATCCCATTGTCACCACAGATAAACATGTGCAAGACATACATCAAGTGTTCTCAAATCCTTAAAAACTCAATCCGATAAGATAACTTCAAAGGGAAAACTCAATCCATTACAAGAGAGTAGAGGGGGAGAAGCATCATAAGATCCAACTATAATAGCAAAGCTCGCGATACATCAAGATCGTTCCATCTCAAGAACAAGAGAGAGAGAGAGAGAGAGAGAGAGAGAGAGAGAGAGAGAGAGAGAGATCAAACACATAGCTACTGGTACATACCCTCAGTCCCGAGGGTGGACTACTCCCTCCTCGTCATGGAGAGCGCCGGGATGATGAAGATAGCCACCGGAGAGGGATTCCCCCCCTCCGGCAGGGTGCCAGAACGGGTGTAGATTGGTTTTCGGTGGCTACAGAGGCTTTCGGCGGCGGAACTCCCGATCTAGGTTAATTTCCGAAGGTTTCGGTATTTATAGGAATTTTTGGAGTCGGGGCCAAGTAAAGGGGAGCTACGGGCCTTCCTCGAGATAGGGGGGCGCGCCCCCTTCCTAGGGCGCGCCCTCCACCCTCGAGGACAGCCCGTGGCTCTCTTGGCCCACCTCTTTTCCTTCGGGGGCTTCTTTTGGTCCAGAAAAAATCATAAAAAATTGGCTCGTCAATTAGACTCCGTTTGATATTCTTTTTCTGTAAAACCCTAAAACAGGAGAAAAACAGAAACTGGCACTGGGCTCTGGGTTAATAGGTTAGTCCCAAAAATCATATAAAAGTGTATAATAAAGCCCATAAGACATCCTAGAAGGATAATATAATAGCATGGAACAATCAAAAATTATAGATACGTTGGAGACGTATCAATCCGCAACTACTAACGTTCATTAAGGTGAAACCCAACCATAGCATTACGATATATTGGCCCCCCTTCAATCTTGTATGCATCAATTTCTACGCCAGGTTGAAGTTTCTGTCACTCTTGCCCTCCAATACGTAGTCCTATCAACATACAACTAACCCTATGGTGTGATCCACGCGCGCGCTCATATGATGGGCACCAAAGGACAACAACATAACCACAAGCAATTTAAACCAATCATAGCAATTCACCAATCACCGATAGGACAATGATAATCTACTCAAACATCATAGGATGGCAACACATCATTGGATAATAATATGAAGCATAAAGCACCATGTTCAAGTAGAGGGTACAGCGGGTTGCGGGAGAGTGGACCGCTGTAGATAGATGGGGGAAGGTGATGGAGATTGATAACCCACAAGTGTAAGGGATCAGTTGTAGCCTCTTTCGATAAGTAAGAGTGTCGAACCCAACGAGGAGCTAAAGGCAGAACAAATATTTCCTCAAGTTCCATCGACCACCGATACAACTTTACGCACGCTTGACGTTTACTTTACCTAGAACAAGAATGAAACTAGAAGTACTTTGTAGTTTTTGGATATATTTGCAAGAATATAAAGAGCACGCAAATATAACCTAGGGGCTGTTAAGATAAAGACACAGCTAAATTAGTTTTAGCGAGTGTGGAAAAGTGGTGGTAGGAGTTGCGAAATTGCCCCTAAGCAATTGACTACGTTACTAGACCGATAGCAAGTTTTATGTGGAAGAGGCCACTGCTAGCATGTCATCCCTTACTTAGAATTCTATACACTTATGATTGGAACTATTAGCAAGCGTCCGCAACTACTAACGTTCATTAAGGTAAAACCCAACCATAGCATTACGATATATTGGCCCCCTTCAATCCCGTATGCATCAATTTCTACGCTAGGTTGAAGCTTCTATCACTCTTGCCCTCCAATACGTAGTCCTATCAACATAGAACTAACCCTATGGTGTGATCCACGCGCGCGCTCATATGATGGGCACCAAAGGATAGCAACATAACCACAAGCAAATTAAATCAATCATAGCAATTCACCAATCACCGATAGGACAACGATAATCTACTCAGACATCATAGGATGGCAACACATCATTGGATAATAATATGAAGCATAAAGCACCATGTTCAAGTAGAGGGTACATCGGGTTGAGGGAGAGTGGACCGCTGTAGATAGATGGGGGAAGGTGATGGAGATGTTGGTGAAAATGACAGAGGTGTTGGTGTAGATCGCCGTCACACGATGAGCCCCGGTGGCACTCCGGTGCCACCGGAAGCGAGGGGGAGAGAGCCCCCCTCCTTCTTCTTCTTCCTTGACCTTCTCCCTAGGTGGGAGAATGGTTTCCCATCTGGTACATGGTCTCCATGGCGCCAGAGGGGCAAGAGCCCCTCCGAGATTGGATCTGTCTCTGTCACTTTCTGTTTCTGCGTTTCCAGATTCTGGCCCTTCACCGTTTCTTAAATTCTCGGAGATCCGTAACTCCGATTGGGCTCATCTTTTGACACGATTTTTATCCGGAAATTAGCTTTCTTGCAAAGAAAGAAGGGCATCAACCACCTTACGGTGTGGCCACGAGGGCCCAGGGCGCGCCCCCCTGCCTCGTGGCCCACTCGGGCATCGTTTCGTGGTGGTTCTGCTTCCCAGAATTCACATATATTCCAAAAAAACTCCCTCCGTTTTTATTCCGTTTGGACTCCGTTTGATATGGATATTCTGCGAAACAAAAAGCATACAACAATCAGGAACTGGCACTGGGCACTGGATTAATATGTTAGTCCCAAAAAATAGTATAAAAAGTGGCCAAAAGTATATGAAAGTTGTAGAACATTGGCATGGAACAATAAAAAATTATAGATACGATGGAGACATATCAGCATCCCCAAGCTTAATTCCTGCTCGTCCTCGAGTAGGTAAATGATAAAAAAAATTGATGTGGAATGCTACCTAGCATAATCTTGATCATGTAATCTAATCATGGCATGAATATTAAGACATGAGTGATTCAAAGCAATAGTCTATCATTTGACATTAGGACAATAATACTTCAAGCATACCAGTAAAGAAATCATGTCTTTTCAAAATAACATGGCCAAAGAAAGTTATCCCTACAAAATCATATGGTCTGGCTATGCTCCATCTTCACCACACAAAGTATTTAAATCATGCACAACCCCGGTTTTAGCCAAGCAATTGTTTCACACTTTAGTATTCTTAAAAATTTTCAACTTTCACGCAATACATGAGCATGAGCCATGGACATAGCACTATGGGTGGAATATAAGGTGGCGATAGACAAAAGGAGGGAGAAAGTCTCACATCAACTAGGCAAATCAATGGACTATGGAGATGTCCATCAATCGATATCAATGTGAGTGAGTAGGGATTGCCATGTAACGGATGCACTAGAGCTATAAGTGTATGAAAGCTCAAAATAAAACTAGTGGGTGTGCATCAACTTGCTTGCTCATGAAGACCTAGGGCATTTGAGGAAGCCCATCGTTGGAATATACAAGCCAAGTTCTATAATAAAAATTCCCACTAGTATGTGGAAGTGACAAAACAAGAGACTCTCTATTATAAAGATCATGGTGCTACTTTGAAGCACAAGTGTGGAAAAGGATAGTAGCATTGTCCCTTCTCTCTTTTCTCTCATTTTTTTGTTTTTTTTTGGAGGGGCCTTCTCTCTTTTTTTAGCCCCTCTTTTTTAGGCCATTTTTTTTTTATTTGGTCTTTCCTCACATGGGACAATGCTCTGATAATGAAGATCATCACACTTTTATTTACTTACAACTCAAAGATTACAACTCGAAGCTAGAACAAAATATGACTCTATGTGAATGCCTCCGACGGTGTACCGGGATGTGCAATGATCTAGCGTAGCAATGACATCAAAAAAGGACAAGCCATGGAAACATCATGCTAGCTATCTTACGATCATGCAAGGCAATATGACAATGATGGTACGTGTCATAATAAACGGAACGGTGGAGTTACATGGCAATATATCTCGGAATGGCTATGAAAATGCCATAATAGGTAGGTATGGTGGCTGTTTTGAGGAAGGAATATGGTGGGTGTATGGTACCGGCGAAAGTTGCACGGTACAAGAGAGGCTAGCAATGGTGGAAGGGTGAGAGTGCGTATAATCCATGGACTCAACATTAGTCATAAAGAACTCACATACTTATTGCAAAAATTTATTAGCCATCGAAACCAAGTACTACACGCATGCTCCTAGGGGGGAGGTTGGTAGGAGTTAACCATCGCGCGCCCCGACCTCCACACAAAGGATGACACTCAATAAATAAATCATGCTCCAACTTCGTCACATAACGGTTCACCATATGTGCCCGCTACGGGAATCACAAACCTCAACACAAGTATTTCTACAATCCACAACTACCCACTAGCATGACTCTAATATCACCATCTTTATATCGCAAAACTATTGCAAGGAATCAAACATATCATATTCAGCGATCTACAAGTTTATGTAGGATTTTATGACTAACCATGTGAATGACCAATTCCTGTCAACTCTCTAAATAGATATAAGTGAAGCAAGAGGGCATTCTACAAATGGCGGTTTTCTATGTGAAGAGAAACAGGCAATCCAAACTTCAAATGATGTAAGTGAAGCACATGAAGTATTCTATAAAGCCATACTCAAAAGATATAAGTGAAGTGCAAAGAGCATTCTATAAATCAATCAAGGACTATCTCATACCAGCATGGTGCATAAAAGAAAAGGTGAAAATTAAATGCAAAAGACGCTCCAAGATCTGCACATATCACATGAATGAAACGAATCCGAAAACATACCGATACTTGTTGAAGAAAGAGGGGATGCCTTCCGGGGCATCCCAAGCTTAGACACTTGAGTCTCCTTGAATATTTACTTGCGCTGCCTTGGGTATCCCCAAGCTTGAGCTCTTGCCTCTCCTTCTTCTCCTCACATCGAGACCTCCTCGATCTTCGAACACTTCATCCACACAAAACTTCAACAGAGAACTCGGTAAGATCCGTTAGTATAATAAAGCAAATCACTACTCTAAGTACAACCAATTCATATTTTGTTTTTGCATTGTAGCTACTGTAATATAACTTTTCCATGGCTTAATCCACTGATAGAAATTGATAGTTTCATCAAAACAAGCAAACGATGCATCAAAAACAGAATCTGTCTAAAACAGAACAGTCTGTAATAATCTGAACATTCACCATACGTCTGATACTTGAAAAATTCTGCCAAAATTAGGAAAAATCAACAATTTGTATAGAAAGACAGTGCAAAAAGTTTCAGAACCATTTGGCGTTCCAGAAAAAAATGTAAAATCACGCACTACATCCAAAGTTTCTGTCCTGCACCGCACAAACCAACAAGCATTGTAAACATCCTAAAGGCAAACCTTGGCACATTATTTTTATAATACAATGGAATTGTACAAGGGGATAATTATTTTTGTTGAAAATTTTATGTAATTAAGATTCATAAAGTTTCCATGGGCATGCACAAAGTTCAAGGACGTCCCCCACTTTCACAATGCTCGTCTATATCACTTTCACTTTTCTTTTTGAAAAGTTTTGGGTTCCCCTCTTTATTTTTTTTTTGTTTTTAAACTTTATAAAAGCACACAACAGAAATAAATGACTCTCTAAAACTTTCGGGTTGTCTCCCTGGAAGCACTTTCTTTAAAGCCATTAAGCTAGGCATATAGTGCTCAAGTAATGGATCCACCCGGATCCCAAGGTATATCAAAGCTAATTTTAATTAGCAATGATTTGGCATTTAGTAGTGAGCACAAAGTGATATATATCATGAAAAAACAAAGTCTAACTCTCTTCCTATGCATCGTCATATCATACAAGAACAATTCATGCACATCAAGTAAAGGCCAATGCATAGTATAAGCAGTTTCTTGCAATTTTATCATGTTGGAAACATAGAGAGGCGGAGATGTAGTTCCTCTCTAGAAATAATTGCAAGTAGGAGCAGTAAGCACATGCATATTATATTCATCAAAATCATCATGTGTAACAGAAAAAGGCAACCCATCAATATAATCATTAATAAGTGCAAACTTCTCCGATATAGTGTAGTTTGGAGAATTCAAAAAGATAATAGGACTATCATGTGTGGGTGCAATAGCAACAATTTCATGTTTAACATAAGGAAATATAGCAAGTTCATCTCCACAAGCATAATTCATATTGGCATCTTGGCCACAAGCATAGCAAGCATCATCAAAAAGGGATATTTCAAAAGAATCAACGGGATCATAGCAATCATCATAGCAATCATCCTTCGGTAAGCACGAAGGGAAATTAAACAATGTATGATTTGAAGAGTTACTCTCATTAGAAGGTGGGCACGGGTAGCTAATCCGCTCCTCCTCCTTTTGTTCTTCACTCTCCTCCTCATCTTTTTCATCCAATGAGCTCACAATGTCATTAATTTCTTCTTCCATAGACTCCTGCAAAATATTAGTCTCTTCTTGGACAGCGGAGGAGTCCTCAATATATGGTTTAACATAGTCATTAGAAGCATAATTATCATAACAATATTTAAATATGGCAAAAATTTCAGATTTGTAAAGAGTAGCATCATACTTTTCAATCAAAGAAGCAATTTCATAAGCACCCTTAAAAGCAACAAATTCTTCAATTTGTTGAACATCATAGTAACTATAAACACCCTTAGCATACGAAGATACGATTCCATTATCACTAAACTCACTTTGGTAGGGAAGGTGTTTCTTAGGGTCTTCAGAACAACAAGTAAATTCATATATTTCGCATAAATTCCAAGCATAGCATTGCAAACAATGAATTTGATCCAATAAAAGTTTCCCTTTTTCAGATATGCGGCGTCGCACATAACAAGCATGCCCATCTAAAGATTTGCCCTCAACTAAGCTAGTTGGGGTTTCAGCCCGAGCACATATGGACCGAAGATGATCCAAGTAGAAAGCTTCAGGAGTGTGATAGATTTTGAGTGGTTCTTCAACCATTGGTTAAGTAGGTACCACTAATTTTTTTGGTATTTTGCGTTTCCTACCCATAACTAAAGATAGAAAACAACTTAGAATAGCAAATAAAATCTACTTAGTGATAAAGCAAACAAGCACACACGAGAATATTCACCCCACGCTATTGCTCCCCGGCAACGGCGCCAAAAAAAGGTCTTGATAACCCACAAGTGTAGGGGATCAGTTGTAGCCTCTTTCGATAAGTAAGAGTGTCGAACCCAACGAGGAGCTAAAGGCAGAACAAATATTCCCTCAAGTTCTATCGACCACTGATACAACTCTACGCACGCTTGACGTTTACTTTACCTAGAACAAGAATGAAACTAGAAGTACTTTGTAGTTTTTGCATATGTTTGCAAGAATATAAAGAGCACGCAAATATAACCTAGGGGCTGTTAAGATAAAGACACAACTAAATTAGTTTTAGCGAGTGTGGAAAAGTGGTGGTAGGAGTTGCGAAATTGCCCCTAAGCAATTGACTACGTTACTAGACCGATAGCAAGTTTTATGTGGGAGAGGCCACTGCTAGCATGCCATCCCTTACTTGGAATTCTATGAACTTATGATTGGAACTATTAGCAAGCGTCCGCAACTACTAACGTTCATTAAGGTAAAACCCAACCATAGCATTACGATATATTGGTCCCCCTTCAATCCCGTATGCATCAATTTCTACGCTAGGTTGAAGCTTCTGTCACTCTTGCCCTCCAATACGTAGTCCTATCAACATAGAACTAACCCTATGGTGTGATCCACGCGCGCGCTCATATGATGGGCACCAAAGGACAACAACATAACCACAAGCAAATTAAATCAATCATAGCAATTCACCAAACACCGATAGAACAACGATAATCTACTCAGACATCATAGGATGGCAACACATCATTGGATAATAATATGAAGCATAAAGCACCATGTTCAAGTAGAGGGTACATCGGGTTGCGGGAGAGTGGACCGCTGTAGATAGATGGGGGAAGGTGATGGAGATGTTGGTGAAAATGACAGAGGTGTTGGTGTAGATCACCGTCACACGATGATGGCCCCGGTGGCACTCCGGTGCCACCGGAAGCGAGGGGGAGAGAGCCCCCTCCTTCTTCTTCTTCCTTGACCTTCTCCCTAGGTGGGAGAAGGGTTTCCCCTCTGGTACATGGTCTCCATGGCGCCGGAGGGGCGAGAGCCCCTCCGAGATTGGATATGTCTCTCTGTCTCTTTCTGTTTCTGCGTTTCCAGATTCTGGCCCTTCACCGTTTCTTAAATTCCCGGAGATCTGTAACTCCGATTGGGCTCATCTTTTGACACGATTTTTATCCGGAAATTAGCTTTCTTGCGCCGAAAAAGGGCATCAACCGCCTTACGGTGTGGCCACGAGGGCCCAGGGCGCGCCCCCCTCCCTCCTGGCCCACTCAGGCATCGTTTCGTGGTGGTTCCGCATCCCAAAATTCACATATATTCTAAAAAAAACTCCGTCCATTTTTATTCCGTTTGGACTCCGTTTGATATGAATATTCTGCGAAACAAAAAGCATGCAACAAACAGGAATTGGCACTGGGCACTGGTTTAATATGTTAGTCCCAAACAATAGTATAAAAAGTTGCCAAAAGTATATGAAAGTTGTAGAATATTGGCATGGAACAATCGAAAATTATAGATACGACGGAGCCGTATCAGAGGTGTTGGTGAAGATGATGGAGGTGATGGTGTAGATCGCCGTCACACGATGATGGCCCCGGTGGCACTCCGGTGCCACCGGAAGCGAGGGGAGAGAGCCTGATAACCCACAAATGTAGGGGATCACAACAGTTTTCGAGGGTAAAGTATTAAACCCAAATTTGTTGATTCGACACAAGGGGAGCCAAAGAATACTCTTAAGTATTAGCAGTTGAGTTGTCAATTCAACCACACATGGAAACTTAGTATCTGCAGCAAGATAGTTTAGTAGCAAAGTAATATGATAGTGGTGGTAGCAGCAATAAAAGTAAAGATAGTGTTTTTGTAGTTTTTGTGATATAAGCAACGGAAAAGTAAATAAGCGACTAGCAATATAGGTAAAGCTCATAGGCATTGGATCGGTGATGGGAAATTACGTCGGATGCAATTCATCATGTAGAAGTTATAACGTAGGGTGACACAGAACTAGCTCCAGTTCATCAATGCAATGTAGGCATCTATTCCGAATATAGTCATACGTGCTTATGGAAAAGAACTTGCATGACATCTTTTCTCCTACCCTCCCGTGGCAGCGGGGTCCTATTGGAAACTAAGGGATATTAAGGCCTCCTTTTAATAGATTACCGGACCAAAGCATTAACACATAGTGAATACATGAACTCCTCAAACTATGGTAATCACCGGGAGTGGTCCCGATTATTGTCACTTCGGGGTTGCCGGATCATAACACATAGTAGGTGACTATAGAATTGTAAGATAGGATCAAGAACACACATATATTCATGAAAACATAATAGGTTCAGATCTGAAATCGTGGCACTCGGGCCCTAGTGACAAGCATTAAGCATAGCAAAGTCATAGCAACATCAATCTCAGAACATAGTGGATACTAGGGATCAAACCCTAACAAAACTAACTCGATTACATGATAGATCCCATCCAACCCATCACCGTCCAGCAAGCCTACGATGGAATTGCTCACACATGGTGGTGAGCATCATGGAATTGGTGATGGAGGAAGGTTGATGATGATGATGGCGACGATCTCCACTCTTCGGAGCCCCGAACGGACTCCAGATCAGCCCTCTCGAGAGAGATTAACGGCTCCGTCTCGTAAAACGCGATAATTCTTTCTCCTTGATTTTTTTCTCCACGAAACGGAATATATAGGACCTGGGGATACGTCGGTGGAGCATCGGGGGGCCCTCGAGGCAGGGGGCGCGGCCTGGGAAGGGGGGCGCGCCCCCCACCCTCGAGGACAGGGTGTGGGCCCCCGGTGCAGATTTTCTTGCAGATATTTTTTATATTTTCCGAAATAATTCTCCATTGATTTTCAGGCGATTCCGAGAACTTTTTATTTCTGCACAAAAACAACACCATGGCAATTTTGCTGAAAATAGCGTCAGTCCGGGTTAGTTCCATTCAAATCATGCAAGTTAGAGTCCAAAACAAGGGCAAAAGTGTTTGGCAAAGTAGATACGTTGGATACGTATCAACTCCCCCAAGCTTAAACCTTTGCTTGTCCTGAAGCAATTTAGTTTATAAACTGAAAGTGATAAAGAAAAACTTTGACAAACTCTGTTTGCTCTTGTTGTTGTAAATATGTAAGCTAGCATTCAGGTTTTCAACAAGATCATGAACTAACCACATTCACAATAACTTTGAGGTCTCAAGACTTCTCACATCAATGGCATAATCAACTAGCGAGCAATAATAATAAACCTCGGATGACAATACTTCTCAAAACAATCATGATATGATATAACAGGATGGTATCTCGCTAGCCCTTTCTGAGACCGCAAAACATAAATGTAGAGCACCTTTAAAGATCAAGATCTGACTAGACATTGTAATTCATGGTAAAAGAGATCCAGTCATGATCATACTCAATGAAAATTAATAGTAATGCATGCAACGACAGAGGTGCTCTCCTATTGGTGCTCTTTGATAAGAGGATGATGACTCTGCATAAAAGTAAATAGATAGGCCCTTCGCAGAGGGAAGCAGGGATTTGTAAAGGTGCCAGAGCTCGATTTTTAAATAGAGATTGAATAGCATTTTGAGCGGTATACTTTCATTGTCAACATAACAACCAATAATCTCGATATCTCCCATGCTACGCACATTATAGGCGGTTCCCAAACAGAATGGTAAAGTTTATACTCCCCCAACCACCAACAAGCACACTCCACGACCAGCCAAGTCCACGGGTTACCGTCCAAACAAGCAACAGCCCTAGGGGTGTTTTGTTTAATTAATATGATTTTAAGCATGGGACTGGGCATCCCGGTTACCAACCATTTTCTCGTGAATGATGAGCGGAGTCCACTCATCGTGAGAATAACCCACCTAGCATGGAAGATATAGACATCCCTAGTTGATACATGAGCTGTTCGAGCATACAAAACAGAATTTCATTTGAAGGTTTAGAGTTCGGCACATACAAATTTACTTGGAACGGCAGGTAAATACCGCATATAGGAAGGTATGATGGACTCATATGGAACAACTTTGGGGTTTATGGAAGTGGATGCACAAGCAGTATTCCCGCTTAGTACAGGTGAAGGCTAGAAAGAGACTAGGAAGCGACCAGCTGGAGAGCAACAACGGTCATGAACATGCATTAAAATTAATCAACAATGAATGGAAGCATGAGTAGGATATAAATTACCATGAACATAAATATCGTGAAGGCTATGTTGATTTGTTTCAACTACATGCGTGAACATGTGCCAAGTCAGATCACTTAAATCGTTCAAAGGAGGATACCACCCATCATACCACATCACAACCATTTTAATATCATGTTGGCACGCAAGATAGACCATTATAAACTCTCAGCTAATTAAGCATGGCATAAGCAGCTATGATCTCTAGTTGTCATTGCAAACATGTTTCATTCATAACAAGCTGAATCAAGAACGACGAGCAATCATATTTACAAAAACAAGAGAGGTCGAGTTCATACCAGCTTTTCTCATCTCAATTAGTTCATCATATATCATCCTTAGTGCCTTTCACTCGCACGACCGAACGGTGTGGAAAATAATAATAGTGCACGTGCATTGGACTAAGCTGGAATCTGCAGGCATTTAATACAAGAGAGAAGACAAGGTAATATGGCTCAAGGTTAGATCAACAACAAAGCATAAGAGAGCCACTAAGCATTTTCAATCATGGTCTTCTACTCTTAACCCCTAAAGAAAAGAAAAGAAACTATTTATACGGGAAAGCTCCTAACAAGCAAAAAGAAGAACGGGAAATCTTTTTGGGTTTTCATTTTTTTGTTACTACTACAGGCAAATAAAGTAAACTAGATAGAAGCTACAACTAATATATTTTTTGTTTTTCTAGGACACAAGAAAAAGACTAAGAAAAAGAAATTGAAGCTAAGCATGGATGGTACAGTGAAAGAGTGTGAGCACCGACAACTAGAATAAGTATGAACATGAGTGTAGGTCGGTGAGGAACACGTACTCCCCCAAGCTTAGGCTTTTGGCCTAAGTTGGTCTATGGCCAGGGATCGAAGCCACTCCCTCCGGTGTACTAAGATGTGTCCTCTGGGCGCCACTGGTTGGCGAGCTCGTCCAACTCCCACCCATAAAGAGATTGACGTGAAGCATCAAGTGGTTGTTCTGGCTTAGGCTCTGAAGCTTGTGCCTGGCCTTGGTACTTATAGAAGACATCTGAGGTGATGAGGAATATGCCTGTAGATAGATCAAACAAAGAAGATGCAGGCAAGGTAACAATTTCACAGTATATTTCATCAAACCTCAATTTATAATGGAGTCGCATATTTTTGTCTTTAACAATAAAGTCATGAGCTACCATGCTCTTGTAGTCTAGATAAACAGGGGCAAGCAATTTTTCTTCCTTCTCATGATGCCTAATAGGTATATTAAAATGTTCAGCAAGGCGAGAAGCAAAGATGCCTCCAAAGACGGGCCCTCTTGAGCGGTTAAGACTCAATCGTTTGGCAACGACGGCACCCAAGCTAAAAGTTGTGTCGCGAAAAAAAGCATGGCGTAAAATAATAATATCAGGGGCAGTGAGATTTCCACTGTTCCCGCGACCAATTAAACACCTACTAGCAAATAAAGCAAAGTAGCGCAGAACAGGGAAGTGCATACTAGTGATTCTTGCCCCTACAACTTGTCTAGTTTCACCTACCGCTATCATATCAATAAACCCTTTGACGTCTTCATGACGCGGTTCATCAAGTCTACCTCCAAAGGGTACTTTGCATATTTCACAAAAATCTAACGATGATATCTCCTTAACCACATCATATAAGCGAAACTCCACCGTAGGTGGTGTTTTCCTAGAATGAAAATGAAAGCTTTGCGTAAAAATATTGGTGAGTAAGAGATATTGTTCGTTTTGGTCGTTGAGGAAGTCGGTGAGGCCTGCATTATTCGTCATCCAATAAAAGTCTTCGTAAATACCGGCGGACATCATGAAATCATTACAAGGCCATTCGCACGGTCGAACTTCTGCCATGTGAGGAAGATGATACTTGGGCTTCTTATTTTCTTCGTTCCTCTTCTCCTCTGAGCTCTTGCTGGAAGAGTCCCTCAATAATCTTTTTAACATTTTCCTTTTCTGAAAATTTCTGAAATTTTTAGTAACTCACAATAAAAGTTAACCAAACTCGACAGGAATGATAGCAACAACTCCTATAAGTGCCTAGAGGCTAAATCATGCATTAGAACTACTTGGGACCAAGAAAATTTGACATGCAAGCTCAAGAACAAGGTCACCACAGCAGCACAAATTTGCAACATATAAAGCACTAGAACAAAAACTAATTGGACCAACGGAGGAGTCACATACCAAGGAACAATCTCCCCAAATAGTTTGGTGAATGGTGCTTTGAGCAAGGAGATCGAAAATGGCAGCAAAATGAGCTAGAACTCAGGTTTGAGCTGGTTGGGGATTTTCTTGGGAGGAAGAAGAAGAGTATGGGTGAAAGGATAAGTGGAGGGGGGCCACGTGGGGCCCTAGAGGCAGGGGCGCGCCCTGCGAAGGGGGGGCATGCCCTGTGCCCTCGTGGCCACGTGCTGGCTCCCCTCGTTGTGTGTTCAGTGCCATATTTTCTTAAATATTCTAGAAAAAATCATATTTCATTTTTGTGGCATTTGGAGAACTTTTATTTTCGGGATATTTTTTTATTGCATGGATAAGTCTGGAAACAGACAGATAATGTTATTTTTGTTTTATTTAACCTAATTAACAAAAAGCAAAAGGAGGGTACAGAATATTTGTGCTATCTAGATTCACCTATCCCATGTTCATCAAAAGGAATCCATTAACAAGGTTGATCAGGTCTTGTTAATAAGCTCTTTCCGAGTAACACGAAACCGGAGAATTTTCTAATAACACTATGTTACCTCAATGGGGATATGTATGTCCCCAACAATAAGTATGTCATATGCCTTCTTGATAGTAGGAATAGGAAACTCAAAACCTCCAATAGTAATAGTCGAAGTTTTTCCAATATAATTGATACTATGAACATGAGGTTGTTTCCTCGGAAAGTGTACCGTATGCTCATTACCATTGACATGAAAAGTGACGTTGCCTTTGTTGCAATCAATAACAGCCCCTGCAGTATTCAGAAAAGGTCTTCTAAGAATAATAGACATACTATCATCCTCGGGAATATCAAGTATAACAAAGTCCGTTAGAATAGTAACATTTGCAACTGCAACAGGCACATCCTCACAAATACCGATAGGTATAGCGGTTGATTTATCGGCCATTTGCAAAGATATTTCAGTAGGTGTCAACTTACTCAAATCAAGTCTATGATATAAAGAGAGAGGCATGACACTAACACCGGCTCCAAGATCACACAAAAGCAGTTTTCGCATAGTTTTTCTTAATGGAGCAAGGTATAGTAGGTACTCCTGGATCTCCTAATTTCTTAGGCATTCCACCCTCAATAGTGTAATTGGCAAGCATGGTGGAAATTTCTACTTCAGGTATCTTTCTTTTGTTGGTAATAATGTCTTTCATATATTTGGCATAAGGATTTGTTTTAAGCACATCAGTCAAACGCATACGCAAAAAGATAGGTCTAATTATTTCAGCGAAGCGCTCAAAATCTTCATCATCCTTTTTCTTGGATGGTTTCGGAGGAAAAGGCATGGGTTTCTGAACCCATGGTTCTCTTTCCCTACTGTGCTTTCTAGCAACAAAGTCTCTCTTATCATAACGTTGATTCTTTGATTGTGGGTTATCAAGATCAACAACAGGTTCAATCTCTACATCATTATCATTACTAGGTTGAGCATCATCATGAACATCATTATTAATATTATCACTAGGTTCATGTTCATTACCAGATTGTGTCTCGGCATCAGAAACAGATATATCATTGGGATTCTCAGGTGGGTGAGCTACAGGTTCACTAGAAGCATGCAAATTTCTATCATTTTTCTTTTTCTTCTTTTTAGAACAACTAGGTGCATCTAAATTAGCTCTCTGAGAATCTTGCTCAATTCTCTTAGGATGGCCTTCAGGATACAGAGGTTCCTGAGTCATTCTGCCACCTCTAGTCACAACTCTAATGGCATTATCATTATTCTTACTATTTAATTCATTGAGCAAATCATTCTGAGCCTTAAGTACTTGTTCTACTTGAGCGGTGACCATGGAAGCATGTTTACTAATAAGTTTCAGTTCACTTTTAGCACTAGACAGATAATCACTCAAGCGTTCAATCATATGAGCATTGTGTTGTAATTATCTACCAACATAAGCATTGAAGTTTTCTTGTTTCACAATAAAATTGTCAAACTCATCTAAGCATTGGCTAGCAGACTTATAACGAGGAATATCACCTTCATCAAATCTATAAAGAGAATTTACCTTTACAACCTGTGTCGAGTTATCAAGACCGTGTATTTCTTCAATAGGCGGTAAATTCTTAACATCTTCAGCTTTAATACCTTTTTCTTTCATAGATTTCTTTGCCTCTTGCATATCTTCAGGACTGAGAAATAGAACACCTCTTTTCTTTGGAGTTGGCTTAGGGGCTGGTTCAGGAAGTGTCCAATTATTTTCATTGGCTATCATATTGTTCAATAGTGATTCAGCTTGTTCCACTGTTCTTTCCCTGAAAGCACAGCCAACACAACTATCCAGGTGGTCTCTGGAAGCATCGGTTAGTCCATTATAAAAACATCAAGTATATCATGCATCTCTAGAGGATGATCAGGCAAAGCATTAAGTAACTGGAGAAGCCTCCCCCAAGCTTGTGGGAGACTCTCTTCTTCAGTTTGCACAAAGTTATAAATTTCCCGTAAAGCAGCTTGTTTCTTATGAGCGGGAAAATATTTATCAGAGAAGTAATGCATCATATCCTGGGGACTACGCACACAACGAAGATCAAGAGAATTAAACCAAGTCTTAGCATCACCCTTTAACGAGAACGGAAATAGCTTAAGGATATAGTAGTAACGAATCTTTTCATCATTGGTAAACAGGGTGGCTATATCATTCAACTTAGTAAGATGTGCCACAACAGTTTCAGACTCATAGCCATGGAAAGGATCAGATTCAACCAAAGTAATTAACTCAGGATCAACAGAGAATTCATAATCCTTATCAGTAACACAGATAGGTGAAGTAGCAAAAGCAGGGTCATGTTTCATTCTAGCATTCAAGGACTTTTCTTTCAGCTTAGCTAATAACTTCTTAAGATCATATCTATCATTGCAAGCAAGAAAGTCTCTAGCAGTTTCTTCATCCATAACATAACCCTCAGGTACAACAGGCAATTCATATCTATTGGGAGCAGTTTCATCATCACTTTCATAAATATCGTCAACATTTGCACTCTCCCTAACCTTAGCAATTTGTTCATCTAGAAATTCACCTAGTGGCACAATATCAGGCATAGAGATAGTTTCATCATACATAGCAGAAGTAGCATCATCAAGAACATAGGACATATCAGATTCAATAGCAAGAGTAGGTGTCACAAGTTTACTCATAACAGAAGGAGAATCAAGTGCAGAGCTAGATGGCAGTTCCTTACCTCCCCTCATAGTTGAGGGTAAGATCTTGGTTTTTGAGTCCTTCAAATTCCTCATAGTGATAAGCAGATATAAATCCCAAGTGACTTAAAGAATAGAGCTATGCTCCCCGGCAACGGCGCCAGAAAATAGTCTTGATAACCCACAAGTGTAGGGGATCGCAACAGTTTTCGAGGGTAAAGTATTCAACCCAAATTTGTTGATTCGACACAAGGGGAGCCAAAGAATACTCTTAAGTATTAGCAGCTGAGTTGTCAATTCAACCACACCTGGAAACTTAGTATCTGCAGCAATATAGTTTAGTAGCAAAGTAATAAGATAGTGGTGGTAGCGGCAATAAAAGTAAAGATAGTGTTTTGTAGTTTTTGTGATATAAGCAACGGAAAAGTAAATAAGCGACTAGCAATATAGGTAAAGCTCGTAGGCATTGGATCGGTGATGGGAAATTACGTCGGATGCAATTCATCATGTAGAAGTTATAACCTAGGGTGACACAGAACTAGCTCCAGTTCATCAATGCAATGTAGGCATGTATTCCGAATATAGTCATACGTGCTTATGGAAAAGAACTTGCATGACATCTTTTGTCCTACCGTCCCGTGGCAGCGGGGTCCTATTGGAAACTAAGGGATATTAAGGTCTCCTTTTAATAGAGTATCAGACCAAAGCATTAACACATAGTGAATACATGAACTCCTCAAACTATGGTCGTCACCGGGAGTGGTCCCGATTATTGTCACTTCGGGGTTGCCGGATCATAACACATAGTAGGTGACTATAGACTTGTAAGATAGGATCAAGAACACACATATATTCATGAAAACATAATAGGTTCAGATCTGGAATCATGGCACTCGGGCCCTAGTGACAAGCATTAAGCATAGGAAAGTCATAGCAACATCAATCTCAGAACATAGTGGATACCAGGGATCAAACCCTAACAAAACTAACTCGATTAAATGATAGATCACATCCAACCCATCACCGTCCAGCAAGCCTACGACGGAATTACTCACACACGGCGGTGAGCATCATGGAATTGGTGATGGAGGAAGGTTGATGATGATGATGGCGACGATCTCCACTCTCCGGAGCCCCGAACGGACTCCAGATCAGCCCTCCCGAGAGAGATTGGGGCTTGGCGGCAGCTCCGTCTCGTAAAACACGATAATTGTTTCTCCTTGATTTTCTTCTCCACAAAACAGAATATATAGGACCCGGGGATACGTCGGTGGAGCATCAGGGGGCCCTCGAGGCAGGGGGCGCCCCCCCACCCTCGAGGACAGGGTGTGGGCCCCCTGGTTTAGATCTTCTTGCAGATACTTTTTATATTTTCTGAAATAATTCTCGGTTGATTTTCAGGTGATTCCGAGAACTTTTTATTTCTGCACAAAAACAACACCATGGCAATTCTGCTGAAAACAGCGTCAGTCCGGGTTAGTTCCATTCAAATCATGCAAGTTAGAGTCCAAAACAAGGGCAAAAGTGTTTGGCAAAGTAGATACGTTGGAGACGTATCAGGGCCCCCTCCTTCTTCTTCTTCCTTGACCTTCTCCCTAGGTGGGAGAAGGGTTTCCCCTCTGGTCCATCGCCTCCATGGCGGCGGAGGGGCAAGAGCCCCTCCGAGATTGGATCTGTCTCTCTGTCTCTCTCTGTTTCTGTGTTCCCGGATTCTGGCCCTTCACCGTTTCTTAAATTCCCGGAGATCCGTAACTCCGATTGGGCTCATCTTTTGACACGATTTTTATCCGGAAATTAGCTTTCTTGCGGCGAAAGAAGAGCATAAACCGCCTTACGGTGTGGCCACGAGGGCCCAGGGAGCGCCCTGGGCAGGGGGGCGTGCCCCCCACCCTCGTGGCCCACTCGGGCATCGTCTCGTGTTAGTTTCGCTTCCCAAAATTCACATATATTCCAAAAAAATCTCCATCCGTTTTTATTCCGCTTGGACTCCGTTTGATATGGATATTCTGCGAAACAAAAAACATACAACAAACAGGAACTGGCACTGGGCACTAGATCAATATGTTAGTCCCAAAAAATAGTATAAAAAGTTGCCAAAATTATATGAAAGTTGTAGAATATTGGCATGGAACAATCAAAAATTATAGATACGACGGAGACATATCATGCTCCTGTTGTATGTGTTGCCGGCGGCGTTGACGTTGCTGACGACGTTGATGTCTATTCCATTGGTAAGATGGTTTTGCGAACTCGGTCGCCTGGTGACTTCAGCCACTAGCCCCGGTGGCTTGGGCGATGTAGTGGGCGTGACGGCGATGCACTCCCATGGAGTGGTCAAATCCTTGGAAATTACCGAAAGCTTGTCTTCTTTGATGGAAGCTTTATCCCTACTGTCGTTCTTTGAGTTCGACCTGTTGCTATCTACGTGATATGGGATGTTCCTTCTGTGAAAAGGCTTCATTGGAATATAACCCAGGAAGGCAAGATAAAGAAATGTATCACAAGGAGGGTTAAAATGAGGATATTTGCTATTGTTGTGACGCCATTGAACATCGAAGGATCATTCTCCAGGGGTGGCAGTCGACAAATTATTCTTGCCAGCTGGTGTGTTGTCTGTAGTATGTTTAGCCATGGTACAGGAAGGGGGAGTCCACCCTTTGCTAAAAAGAAGAAAATTAAAGGGGCTAATGGTACAGTAGGGGATTACTCTGTTGCTGAACAAATAGATGCGAGATCGGCGACACCTCTTGAGGGTGACCGCCGGGCATAATGAATATTATGTGTTTGAACTGTCGGGGTTGTGGGCGGCCCGAGACAGTTCGTGAAATTAGTGACCTCGTTAGGTTGCAACGCCCGGGTTTGCTCTTTCTCTCGGAGACCAAGTTGACTGATAAGAGAGCTCAAGATCTTAGATGGAGATTTGGTTTCAGTAATGCTTTTGGAGTTAAGGCCATTGGCTTAAGCGGAGGATTGTGCCTTTATTGGAATAATGATTCTAAGGTGTCACTGAAATCATACAGTAACTCGCATATAGATGTAATGGTCCAAAATGACAATGTCGGTGATGTGGGATGGAGGTTTACTGGATTCTATGGTGATTCGGTGAGATCTAAGAGGAAAAGATGCTGGGATTTATTGAAGTTCATAAGAAGGGAATTTGATAATGCGTGGATCTGTGCCGGTGACTTCAATGAGGTCCTGCATGCATCAGAACAAATAGGAGGCAATGAAAGACATGAGTGGAAGATGGAGGTCTTTAGAGATACAGTTGAATACTGCAGATTTGATGACTTGGGTTACTATGGGACACCTTATACATGGGATAATCGACAACATGGTGATAGAAATATAAAAGTCAGACTTGATAGAGTGTTGGGAGATGATAAATTTGCAGAGTATTTTGATAATACTTTTGTGAATCATGTGCAATGTGCCGAATCTGATCATTGTGCTTTGTTAATTTCTGTAAGAAAATCGGGATGGATTGAAGAGAACCAAGGTGGACGACTTTTTCGCTTCGAGAATGCGGACTAGGCATGATCGGTATACTCATATAGTGGAAGAGGCCTGGCAAGGGGGTGCGAATAATATGGAGGACATATATCATGCTCTAGGTGTTGTTCGAGAGAAGCTGAAAAACTGGAGCAGGACCGAATTTGGTTCTGTAAAGTAGCAACTAAAGACTATGCGGGCTCGACTAAATAATTTAAGGGAACTGCAGAGATATTACTACCAGGTATAAACCGGCCAGGAGGGTCCGGTTTACGTTATTAATATTATATTATCAGAGGCCCAGCGGAGTAAGAAGTAAAAGATTGTAGCCCAAGAGGCTTAGAGCCCATATGTTAGGGCCCATGATTTGTAAACCGTCATATTATGTAACTTGGGATGTAAGATAGAAAGAGCAGAGACCGAGGCGGACACGTTTATGAGCCGGCCTCGGGACTCTGTAAACCGGACCGGGCGTCACCTCTTATATAAAGGGACGACCCGACGACGGTTCAAGACAGAGAACAACAGCTCGAGACACAGGAAAAGCGGATTCGCTCCCTGGTCATCGAAGCCCAAGTAATACCACACCAAACTAGATGTAGTCTTTTACCTTCATCGAAGGGGCCAAACTAGTATAAAATCCCTTTGTCCTTCGTCCACTTTAACCCCTTTAAGCTAACCCGTAGCGATGGCCTCACGACTAAGTCCTTTTGCTAGGACATCTGCCGTGCTAAATCCACGACAGTTGGCGCCCACCGTGGGGCTATCGCACGATGGTTTCGAGTTCTTGAAGGGCAGCTTTGAAGGACTCAAGGGCTACGTAGTGGGCCGGATGACTAAGAGTCGTCGCGGCCGGATCTACATCGATGATGCAGGCTGGGGCCCCGAGGCCGATTCAATCGAATACGGGTACCGGGTCCCCTTCGGCGGCATCCACGTCTTCATCGGCAAGATCGGCGAACCGGGCCCTGAGCCGGACACCTTCCCCAACATCGTCGAGTCTGCTCAGCGTGCGAGACCTGCCCGGATTCAGCCCGCCATGAAACACATTTTCGTTGGAGCAGTGCATGGAGTACAAGCCGAGGACGGATCGGATTCTCATGGCGAGATTGTTGTTTATTCTGGCGATGAATCTTCTTTCGGAGAGACAGAATCTTTGTATCTGTTGCAGGATGGCCGATCTGGGGGCTGTTCCGATGGTGACAGTATTCCGGACCCCCTCGATCCGCCAAACAGGGTTGTTGTCTTCATGGCCGGATCACAACCCATGCAGCAGCCCTCGACGACAGGGGCGTTGACATCAGAAGCAATGGGAGCCAGAGCTGGAGATTCTCCTCCGTCGCCTTCTGACGCTCTATCCACCTTGGTCGACACTTTGACGGTGCTTGTAACAGCAGAGGTAGCCCAGACCGACAAGGAGCGGCAAGATGCGGAGATCGCTTAGGTCAAGATCCAGATTGAACAAGTCAAGTTGGACCTAGCAGCTGAGAAAGCTAGGATGACTACAAGGCAGGCGGAGCTTGAGGCTCGGGCCTATCGGCTTATGTTAGATCAGACCGCCTCACAAGGGGTAATAATGAGAAGGCAACGATCTCGCCTACCGCCGGTTTATGAGGCAAGGAATCTCTTCAGCACACCAGGCGCAGGGACCAGTAACCAGCTGGAGGTAAACTGGGGAGGAGCACCAGGAACAGGCGCATCGGTTCAGCCACCGACCGCGGAGCCAAATTGCCAAGTTGTGCCGACCCAACATGTGCCTACCCCTCCTGGTCATTATTCTAATCCATTGGATAACATAGTTGCTGCCGCTTCACGATTGGCCGCCCTTCCTATTGAAGGAACGTCCCCATAGAAGTAGAGGCGCGACGGGCCAAGGAGTTGTTGGACACGGTGCTAACTCAGCAACAAGCTTATTCCTATAGCCGGGAGAGGATCCATTCAACCCCCCGTCCGAGCCGGAGTTATACGAGGCGTCTGGATGAACCGGCCGTATCAAGCAGCGCACGGAGGCGTCATCAACAGAGGCGGGACAATCCGGCAGCAGATGAGGCGCACGCCCAAGAGGTGGTGGATCAGGCCAGACAGCGTCGGGAGGCCGAGCTAACAGCACAATACGACGCCCGTCAGGCGACGCCGGTTCGTCCCACCACCACAGTTGAACCGGGGGTCATGTCCAGTTCCCTGGGCGTACCGTGTCTCATCCCCGCTTTACGGAACGTGAAACTACCCAAAGATTTTAAAGGTCCGCGCAAGGTGCCCAATTACACGGCGGATCTTGCCCCAGAGGCATGGGTTGAGAATTATGAGATGGCAATGGAGATGCTCGACGTGGACGAGGCAACATGCGCTAAGTACTTCACAATGATGCTCAAGGGCACGGCCCGGACATGGCTGAAGGGTTTACCACCTAATTCCATCAGATCATGGGGTGAGTTGCGGTGCCGGTTTATCAATAATTTCAAGGACACGTGCAAGCAGCCGATGTCTGTTGTCGACTTAGCTGCCTGTGTTCAAGGAGATCAAGAGTCTACAAGCAGTTGGGTGCGTCGAGTGTCCGAAATCTTGCTCTCCTCCGATAGCATCAACCCAAGTACAACAATAGTAACCTTGGAAGGTAATTGCCGGTTTGAACCTTTGAGGCAGAAGTTGGGACGGCTCAAACGTGATTGCAACGACATGGGAACACTCATGGGCGCTTTGGTGAAATACGAAGATTCTGATAACACCAAATATCCAGACGCAGATGGAGACAAGTCAAGGAAGGCAAGCAAGAACGGTAAACCGCCGCAGGCCAATCCGGCGAGTCAAGGATACAATGGCAAGCGTAAAGCGGAGGGCAGCTCAGACTTTGTGGCCAATACCAACGCTCAGGAAAATGGGCAACGTTGTAAGGGTAGACCGCCCCCACGCAACAGGAGGCCACCTATTAATCTAGAGCGCCAGTTGAACGTGCCCTGCCCAAAGCACGGTACGGCGGAAAACCCGGCTACGCATCTCTGGAAAGACTGCTTCATTATGCAAGAATTCATGAAATGGACTAGGTATGATCACGGGGCCCCAGGCGGATCAGGCGCCGGTTTTCAAGGTCTGGGTCACCAAGGTGGTGGGTCCGGTTCAGGATATCAAGGCCATAACAATAACCACAATGGGCACAATCAGCATTACCAGCAACACGGTTAGGGCAGATACAATAACCAAGGGAATCAACAGTGTCAACAGCAGCAACAGTCCGGATATCAAAATAATCCGAAGGAGCTGAGCAGTGGGCAGTATCACGTCTTCACCACGAGTTTGTGCAAACGGGATCACAAGGTTCTAAAGAGGGCAGTGCATTCTGTTGAACCGGCGATACCACATTTTTTTGCGTTGGTCTGAGCAACCCATTGTGTGGAGCAGAGAGGATCATCCACCCCGGGTTGATAATCCGGGTCAATTAGCTCTGGTGGTGGCACCACAGGTGGGTGGTTACAAGTTCACCAAAGTGCTTATGGATGGAGGCAGCAGCATCAACATCCTATATTATGAGACTTTTCGACGTATGGGGTTGATAGATAAGAAGCTCCGACAGTCCAACACAGTCTTCCATGGGATGGTGCTCGGTAAGTCGGCTTACCCAGTTGGAAAGATTGACTTAGAGGTCACCTTTGGAGATGAGCATGACTCCAGGTCAGAGACTGTGACCTTTGAGGTGGTAAATATCAAAAGCCCGTACCACGCCTTGTTTGGGCGGCCGGTTTATGCCAAGTTCATGGCTAGGTCGTGTTACGTCTATCTACAACTCAATATGCCAGGCCACAAGGGAACTACTACGGTTCACGGGAGCCGCAAAATTGCATTAGAGTGCGAGGAAGGTGATGCAGCTTATGCTGAGGCGGTTTGTGCCACTTAGGAACTAAAGTTCTATAAGGACAATGTTGATCCGGCGGATATGTCCCCGCTGAAGAAGCCAACCACAGAGCATGATCCGGCGTTGAAATTCAAATCGGCTGAGGAGACTAAGCAGGTGGACTTTGTTCCTGGCGATTCATCCAAGCAGTTCACTATCAGCGCTAACCTAGATCCAAAATAGAAAAGCGCGCTCATCGAGTTCATCCGTGAGAACCGGGATATCTTTGCGTGGAAGCCTTCTGACATGCCAGGTATACCGAGGGAACTCGCTGAGCACAATCTTAATATCGATCCTAAATTTAAACCGGTCAAGCAGTATCTGCGCCGCTTCAATGAGGAAAGGCGCAAGGCTATTGGAGAAGAAGTGGCTAGACTCTTGACCGCATGTTTCATAGTTGAAGTGTTTCATCCAGAGTGGTTGGCTAATACGGTGCTAGTACTTAAGAAAAATGGAACTTGGAGGATGTGTGTTGATTACACAGACCTGAACAAGGCTTGCCCAACTGATCCTTTTGCTCTCCCCCGTATTGATCAAATTATTGATGCTACAGCAGGATGTGAGCGGCTAAGTTTTTTGGATGCATACTCAGGTTATCATCAGATCAAGATGGTAGTTAAGGACCAGGAGAAGACAACCTTTATAACTCCATTTGGAGCCTTCTGCTATGTATCTATGCCATTCGGGCTCAAGAGTGCCCAGGCAACCTACCAGCGTTGTGTACAGAACTGTCTACAAGGGCAGATTGGGCGGAATTTTCATGCATATGTCGATGACATTGTGGTGAAATCTAGGAAGGAGGAGACACTGATAGATGATCTGAAGGAAACTTTTGATAATCTCCGTGTCTATAAAATGATGCTTAATCCGAAGAAGTGCGTTTTTGGTATTCCGGCAGGCAAGCTCCTAGGGTTCTTAGTGTCAAACAGAGGAATTGAAGCTGCTCCAGAGAAGAACAAGGCGATCACGTCCCTGGCTAAACCGGCGTGCATTAACGATGTCCAACGTGTGGCGGGCCGTATTGCAACACTTAGCCGGTTTATCAGCCGTTTGGGGGAGAAGGCAATCCCGCTTTATCAGATGATGAAAAAGATGGACCGTTTCATCTGGAGTGATACTGCTGATGCTGCGTTCGAGGATCTAAAGAGGCAATTGGCAGAGCCGCCGGTCCTTGCTGCCCCAGTCGAGAACGAGCCGCTGCAGTTATAATGGCTGCCAACGCCCGTGCGGTAAGCGTTGCTATTGTGGTAAAGCGCAAGGAGGCATGCAAGGAATATTCGGTTCAGTGGCCGGTTTATTACATCAGTGAGGTGCTCATCGAGTCAAAACAGAGATATCCACATTGGCAGAAACTGGTGTATGGAGTGTTCATGGCAAACCGGAAGCTAAAGCATTATCTTCAAGGCCACCCAATCACCGTTGTCAGCTCAGCGCCGTTAGGAGATATAATCCAGAACAAAGAAGCCATTGGTAGAGTTGCAAAGTGGGCCATTGAACTTAGCCCGCACGGATTAAAGTATGTGCCCCGTACTGCTATAAAGTCCCAAGCACTGGTGGATTTCATCAACGATTGGACAGAGTTGTAAGCACCTGAGGAGAAGCCGGATCATACATATTGGACTATTCACTTTGACGGTTCAAGGCAGCTGGAGGGCTCGGGGGCTGGAGTCGTGTTAACTTCCCCACGAGGTGATAAGTTCTGCTATGTCCTCCGTTTAATGTTCCCTTGTACTAATAATGCTGCTGAGTATGAAGATCTCCTCCATGGTCTGCGGATGGCCAAGGAAATGAACTTAAGCCGAGTTAAGTGTTTTGGCGATTCAGATCTGATGGCACAGCAAGTATCTGGAAGGATCCACTCATGGCAGCATATCGACGAGAGGTAGACGCCGTCGCTGGATACTTCAAAGGATATCTGGTGGATCATATAGACCGGCGGAAAAACGAAGCGGTTGATGCGTTAAGCCGGCTGGGTTCCGAGCGTAAACCGGTTCCACCTAATACCTTCTTGGATGAGTTGCATAATCCGTCGGTGCAGATACCTTCAGAGGAAGACTTGGCTATTCCTGATCTGGAAGCACAATTGGTTGCAGCACTTCATGTCATTCCGGATTGGACACTCTCTTACCTGGCATACATGAACCAAGGGGAATTACCAGAGGATGAAGTAGAGGCCCGACAGATAATCCGGCGATCCAAATCTATGACTATTATCAATGGAGAACTTCATCATCGCAGCGTTTCTGGAGCTTTTCAGCGGTGTGTATCATCAAAAGAAGGATGTGATATTCTTAGAGAGATTCATGAAGGGGATTGCGGTCATCACGCCGGTTCAAAATCTTTGGTGGCTAAAGCTTTTCGTCATCGGTTCTACTGGTTGACGGCTCACGCCGACGCGAAGGACTTGGTCAGAAAATGTGATGCTTGCCACAAATTCTCACGGCGTGCTCATATACCAGCGTAGGAGCTGAGGATGATCCCAATTACTTGGCCGTTTGCGACTTGGGGGCTTGATATGGTTGGACCCTTCAAGAGATCCCAAGACAAGAAAACCCATCTGCTGGTGGCAGTAGATAAATTTACCAAGTGGGTTGAAGCGGAGCCTGTTAGTAAGTGTGATGCAGCAACGACGGTTCAGTTCATCAAAAAGGCGATTTTCCGGTTTGGCTTTCCACACAACATTATAACTGATAATGGCACCAATCTATCCAAGGGGGCTATGGAGGAGTTCTATCAACGGGAGCACATCCGTCTTGATGTATCATCAGTAGCTCACCCTCAGTCTAATGGCCAAGCTGAGAGAGCCAATCAAGCGATCTTGAGAGGCATCAAACCCCGGCTTATGGTTCCTTTGCAGAGAACACCGGGTTGTTGGGTGGAGGAATTACCTTCTGTGCTCTGGAGCATCAACACTACACCTAACAGATCCACAGGGTACACGCCTTTCTTCATGGTATATGGAGTTGAAGCGGTCCTTCCTAGTGATATCCGTCATGACTCACCGCGAGTGGCGGCTTATGTTGAAGCGGATAATGAACAAGCAAGACAAGATGCTCTGGACCGGCTGGACGAGGAACGGGACACGACAGCAGCACGATCGGAGATTTACCAACAAGACCTGCGCTGGTACCACAGTCGCCTGGTTAAAACCAGGACATTTCAAGAAGGACATCTGGTGCTTCGGCTTATCCAAGACCAGACAGATATGCACAAGCTGTCCCCACCTTGGGAAGGACCCTTTGTGGTCAGCAAGAACCTGCACAACGGATCATACTACCTCGTCGACGTTCGAGAACATAAGGACTCACTCACGGCAGAGGAGGAGACCAAGCGGCCATGGAACATCGCTCTTCTTCAACCTTACTATACTTAAGCCATCGGCTCCGCTTTATGTACAATGTATATATTATGATTAATAAAATAAACTGGCGCCCCCGGTAAACCGGGGTATCAGCCATCTTTTCCACAAGAGTATCACATGGGGGCTTCCGTGGGCAAGGAAGTTTTCTATGGCCTCTTAAACCGGCACCCTTGATAAATCAAGGAATCAGCCATCCTTTCTATACAAAAAGAATCACATGGGGGCTTCCGCGGGCAAGGAAGTTTCCTATGGCCTCTTAAACCGGCGGCCATATCAAGACCATCATAAGAGCACTGCTCTGGTTGCTTCTGCAATTTCCACATGATGATGAGGGGCAAAAGAGGGTTTGATGCCTAGCACAACTCAAACATAGGCCCCGACGAGCAATGCTCACACGCTACCTGGGGGCTCCTGGTGCAAGTTCATCAGTGGGTTGAAAACTCTTGTAGTGAACACGGCTTGGAAGCCCGGTGTATACACCTAAAACCCCGGATTAACCTGCCTGCATCAAGTAAATCGCGCCGTCCAGGTAAACCTGGTATGACCCGTCGAACATATCACAAGTCAATCCTTCAGGACCCTGAACTTGGTCACGTTAAATTGACGATCATCAAGTGATTACACAAGCCAAAATCTTTATGAGATTTTGAACATTGGTAGCATTTGACATTGATGATTGGGTTAAAGATTGCGGATCATCTTAACAGGATTTGCTAAAATGGTTAATGACAGTAGCCTGGCAGCTCATAAAAAGCCTCGAATTTGGAGCCCGGCAGCTCGTAAAAAGCCTCGACTACATGGTCTTATTTGCCCAAGAACTTTATTTTTCATTTTTTTATGTTTTCTCAAATCTTTATCTTCAAGGTCATTGGTTTTTCAACCAAGTCCGTTGATTCAAGACTGGATAACTACAAAGTTGTCACTACATCTGTATTTACAGAGCTATAGTCTGGGTCATGAACACCAGTACTACTTTACAGGTAAACCGGCGCTCATTGTAACCCGAATCGGCTTTCATGATAAGCCGACAAAGAGCCAAGTAAGTCATCAGCGCTTACACCTCGGATTGTTCCTGCCGGATTAAGGTTTACAGATACACTTCATCACAGGTATGATACGGATACGTCCAAAACGTATCTATAATTTCTGCTTGCTCCATGCCACTTTTGGGTGATATTGCTATGATATTCATACACTTCCATACACTTTTGATCATATTTGGACTAACTTACTAATCCAGTGCACCCCAGTGCCAGTTTCTGTTTTCGGCTGTTTTTGTATTCAGGTTTTCACGTTTCGAGAACTGCCCAGAAAAATCCAGAAAAATTATATAAAAAATCAGCGTTCCGGAAACAACACTGCGTCCGAAGGGCAGCCTGGGGGGGGGGGGCACAGGGGCTCCAGGCGCCCTGTGGGCGCGCCCCCCCTGGGCCGCGCCGGGGGGGCGCCTGGGCCCCCCGAGGCTCCCCCGGTGCCCTACTTTGGCATATATTTAAAGGGTCCTCCGTAACCCTCAGAACAGGACTTCTTTTCGCGATCCCATCTCTGTTCCGCCGCCGCCGCCGCTTCCAAGATCGGGAGCACCAGGAGAACTCTTCCCGGCACCCTGCCGGAGGGGAGGATCACCACCGGGAGCTTCTCCACCACCATGGACGCCTCCCGGATGACTCGTGAGTAGTCTCCCTTGGACCATGAGTCCATGACCAGTAGCTATGTGATGTTCTCCTCCCGTTCTTGTGCTTCACTAATTAGTCCTCGTGAGCTGCCCTACATGATCGAGGCACCTATGTAATCCTTATGTTGTTGCTATGTTGAGTTTGCTGGGATCCGATGGATTATGAGATTATGTTCAGATTGATCTTGAGTTATATATTTGATTCACCTCTTTTATATTTTAGTTCATATGTAATTCTTGCATGTTCTCCGTTGTTATTTATTGCTTTGGCCGAGTAGTAAGTAGTGACTCCAAGAGGGAACGTTATGCTCGATTGTGGGTTCATGCCCCTCGATGACTAGCTTGAGTGACAGAAACATGAGTCTAGGGGATGTGATGTTGCCACAAGGGGGAAAACAACGGTGCTTGTGCCCGCGGGTGCAAGGATTGTTTACTTTACGCAAAGTTCTTTTAATGCAGTTGTCTGTTGCATTGAGTTTACACTATGGGTGGGACTCGCAACTTAATACCAGCGAGATGTTCTGGATAGATATCTCAAGGTGGATGATTAGTAGTAGATATTGATGGATTTCGGTCTACTTACTTTGGCGTACCGCCCATGCTTTGAACCTCAACCTTTCTTGCAATGTAATCAGCATTGGTTTGCGTTCGTGGTCCTGTCAATTGCCCAGCTGTAATTTGTTTACCTCACATAGCTGTTTTATCGTCTTTTGGGAGAGAGACATCACTAGTGAACATCATGAGACTCCGGTCCATATTACCATCATTGATCACATCCACTATTTACTTTTCGCTATTTACTTACTATTGCAAAACACTATCTATCACTACTATCATATTGCTTTAAACCCTTTGTGAACTACAAGTCCGGAGAGATTGACAACCTCTCTGTACTCGTTGGGAGCAAAGTTATTTGTATCTGTGTGCAGGTCCACGTTGATTGCTAATTGCGCCGTTAGCAATTGACACCTACTTGTTGAACCTAGGAGTCTCTGGGGATTCGATCCTTGGCATCTTTGCTAGGGGAAAACACTTCTACTTACTGCATCTTACACCTTCCACTTGGGGTAACCAACGAGGGGTTCGAGGCCCATCAGATACATGTTCATATTTCATACACGGTTCAAGTTATTAACTTAGATCATGTGTTTGGCCAGTATGACCCGTTCGGCGATAAACCGCCAGGATATTTTGAGCATTGTTTATGCAGACACAGGTAATATAAACTGTCAAAGCATTGCAAGCAGGAGATAATTTAGGAGTTGCCAAACAGAATAATGCCATGACACAAAGTGCGGGACAAAGACAATATTTCAACTATTCTATTACAAGGCACTGGCAGGCCCAAAATAATTATCAGTTTTTTGCACCAAGTGTTCAACATATGAAGATAAACCGGATCGGTTTAGGACTCTGCTTCGGCTCGCTGTGAAGACTGAGAGTCAGCTTGTTCCGGGTCTTCGACGACTTCTGGCAGCTACTGGAAATTAGGGGTGCTCCAGTCAATCTTGGCAAGGGCACGGAAATATACTTCATCGTTTATAAGTTCTGACGGTTCAATGTCAGGAGCGAAGGTATGCTTACGAACGGGTGGAATCAGATTTTTGATGTCATAAGACGGCCGCTTCATCGGCAAGCTTACTGGCAAGAGGCCGCATGTCTTTAGTTAAGGCGCGCAGATCTTCAGCGGAGAAAGCTGACCCGTCTTCTTTCATACTGGGATAACCATTCATGGCCTCCGCCGGATCAAAGTCGGGAACCCATGCCTTGGCCCGGGTTAACGCCATGAGGGAGCCGGCTCTTGCAGAAGACTTCTTCACCTCGACAATACGGGCAGGCAAGATGGATAGTTTCTCCAGAGTACCTTGGATAGTTGTTGGTGCCGGTTTATTGTGCGAAATAACGCTGATGGCCCTCTGAGCGCCGGCATAGAGTTGTTCCACCAAGGTGTAAGCAGCCTTCAGCTTCTTCCGCACATCATCCCCGAGATGACTAACGCGCCTCCATGTGTACAAATGTTGAGTTAAGCCGGAGCAGCATAAGATAGCAAGGATAAAGCGTATGACAGCAAGTACTTATCGAAGATAGCAGATGTCATATCGTCTATATGCTGCCTTAATCCGGATAACTCCTCCGTCACCGGATTAAGAGCAGCCTCAGCATCCTTGGCCCTTTTCTCTAAAGCAGCCTTCTGTACCTCCCAAGTGGACCGCTCCGCTTCAACATCTTTCTTGAGCTTCTCCATACTAGCTAAAGCAAGGGTAAGTTCCTCCTTGGCTTTAGTCGAAGCAGTCTCTTGGAAGGATAGGCTATTCCGGAGTTCAGTAATTTCAGTGGCCCTCCAGTTCAAATCAGTCTGCCAAGGATACAATATGTCAGATATCTATAGCAATCCTTTCAGATAAGTCCCAAGCACATAACAAGTTATGCACTTGACACTTGGGGGCTAATGTACAATTGAAGTGAAAGAAAGCAACTTTTTCAGACAAGTCCCAAGCACATAACAAGTTATGTCCTTGACACTTGGTGGCTAATGTAATGTCATTCTCAAACATAGGAGAAGTCTCGGTTCACCCACAATGGAGTAAACCGGCCCTTGGGGGCTACATGTGCAAATCAAAATAATACAGTTGATCTATCAAAGTCCCGGTTTACCCTAAAGTCCAAACCGGCACTTGAGGGCTACAATGGACTAAAGGTACAGCTACAAGATACAAGCAGAAATGAAGAGCAAATGAAAAGAAGTTACCTCATATCTCTCTTTCATCAAATTCACCAAACCGGCCTCATGGTCACAGCTGGTGAAGAGACGGTTCAGGTACCCAGAATGAAGTTCTTGGGCACTGAGTTGGGCGTAACTAGACAGATCCGTGCTCCACTTGCCCTTGTCTTTCTGAAGAACTTATTCCTTGGCAGTATGTCTGGCCAAGATGACAGGCTCCGCGGGAGCAGTAAAGCCTATCCCAGTGATTTCGACATCATCTGCCGAGGCAGCAGTTGGCCTGGGGGGATCAGCGGCAGCAGCGGCATTGGTCTGCACCGGACTAACAGGAGCTGGACTAGCCCGGGGAGGACTAACCCTGACAGGGCTGGCCGGTTCAGCAGCATTTTCCATGGCTTCACCCCCCGGAGTAGCAAGATCTTCTTGATCCATAGGGGAATGATCATGATGTGGAACTTCGACGTTTTCTTCCAGAGGATTGGCAGCTTCAGGATGTTCTGTCGGTTCAGCGGTGGTGTTTTCGACCGGTGGTTTATTCAACTTTGCCTTCTTGCTAGGCTTAGGCATACTGAAAAGATTAAAGGAATAATGAAAATCCCAAGTCAAAAAGGAAAGATAAACCGGACATACTGAAAGATGGCTTACCCATGAACGGTCTTGAGCACCGGGACTTGGGTGGCAGTTGACTCGCCAGAAGAAGATAGAGGAGTTTCCTGACAGTTTGGATCAGACGGTTTAAGAGGTTTACGAATAAGACCTGCTTTTGGATGAAGAATGGTAGGAGTAAGCAAATCCTCTGAGCAGCGTCTTCGAGCCGGAGTGTGGGTTAATCCGGTTGATTCGACCACGTGACCACTATGGCGTGTGGTCCGGCGGGCCTCATGTTGCTGCTTCTTCAAAAGAAAATGGGGATCCAGTTGAGCATAAGGGTGAGAAAATGGATATTTTCGGGCTACCCGACGAATTTTGAGTGGTAATGGTTGTGAATCAGAGGAAAGAGAGATTACCACCACCTCATCCGCTTTACTCCCTTTCGTCGGATCCTGGGAAATGTCATTGTTAACATAAATACAGACAAAGGAAAATCAAAAGACATAAGAACCAAGCAGTACCTCAGAAGCCGGATCATCTTCTTCAGCGTTTGAACCGGAAGCAGCAGCAGGTCTTTTCTTATGCTTCTTCACGGCCAGACTTTTCTTGGGAGATGGTTTTGCCGGTTTGTCTTGGGCTTTCCGCTTCCAGAAGGGGTCATTGGCCTGTGTAAAGGAATAAAAATATGTTGAAGACAAGCAGTATGGACGGGTTGAAACAAAGAGAAAGGAACAGAGGAATCTTACCGCTGGCGGTTTGTTGTTTACGCAGAAGGGTGCTAAACCGGTCCGACAGCATTCCTCCAGAGGTATGTTTAGCATCTTCTTCGCAGATTCGGTAACTTCATTGTCTGGAAGCACCATCTCCATGTGACACTGAGGGTCCTTTGGGTTGCCGGTATATTCGCACATTAACCCGGAACGCCGGCTTAATGGAAGAATGCTCCATGAGAGCCAGCAGCGGACAAAGTCAACTCCAGTTAAACCGTTGGCTACAAAGGCCCTGAGTTTGGAAAGTTGGGGGGCAAATCGAGCCTGGTCTTGGGCACTCAAACGCTGCGGGAAGGGATGATCCGCTGTCAGACGATAAGAGTGGTAACCCGGCAGTGGATTCTCTTCCTCTGGTGAAGTATCAACACAATAGAACCAGGTTTGGTTCCAGTCCTTGGGATGGCTGTGAAGGGTAGCATGAGGAAAGCTGACATCCTTCCTCTTCTGGATACTCATTCTGCCTAGTTCAGTGTTTGGACCATCATGAAATTCAGTCCGGCGGTTCAGATGGAAGAAGTCCCGAAATAACTCTTCAAACGGCTCTTCTTGCAGATAGGCTTCAGAAAAGACTTGGAAATTGCAGATGTTTGATACGGAGTTGGGGCCTATGTCTTGGGGATGGAGCTAAAACTCTGCCAATACATCGCGGAATTTTTTTGACCCTGGAGGGTTAAAGCCCCGGGCCAGGTGATCAAAAAAGACAACAATCTCTCCCTCTTTAGGCCGGGGAGGACACTCTTTCCCGGGAGCCCTCCAGTGCAGAACCTCCTTGGGACCTAAAGCGCCAATTGAGGCCGCCTCTGCTAAATCATCCTCGGTAATCTGGGATGGGACCCAGTTGCAGGCAACAAACTGCTTGGCCACAGAAGTCATCTTTTTCAAAGGGAGAACGCTGAAAAATACAATACAAGACCCGGTTTATGATCCACGCAGATGTAAACCGGCATGTTCTATGAAGGCATTGATCTACATTGGCGGTTTAAGCAGGGGACTAATGGTATCTACTGATCCGGAGCAACTATGAATGAGACAGATACCGGATTATGAAGCTTAGAAAGGGAAAGTTAAACCGCCAAACACAGGCAGGTGAAATACAGATCTAAAATTAAACCGTCGACACAGGCATGTGAGGCGCGGATTCAAGGTTGAACCGTCAACATAGGCAAATGAGACGCAGATTTTAAGTGTGGGAAATAGCTTTAACACGAGCAGCAGCAAAATATGGATCTACAGCATGCGGAAAACTCAAGATAATTTAAAGTTATATTCGTCGAAGGCAGCGAAGGTTTCTACAGATCCAGTCTAACTAGCAATATTGGGGGAACTAAGATTATAAAGACGGAGCGGAATCATGCGCACGAGAATTAGCCTAAAATGTTTTTCGTCTACAGCTAAGTACTGCCTATGGTGATGAGCTGCGAAGAACAAGGGTTCGTGGGCGAGCTCCCGAGGAACCCTAGAACTGAGATCTACAGGGAAGAAGGAATGAACGTACCTGAGGCAGCAGAAGCGGAAGGGCGGCGACGAATCTCTGGACGCACTCAGGTTGATGCAGCGGCCGGGTTTGGTGAAGACGACGAGCTCGAAGAACGGCGGCGGAGCTTGAGCGCTGGAGGTCAGAGGATGAAGGAAGCGAAGGGGGATAAAGAGATGGCCCTCGGCCCTATTTATAGGCCGAGGAGATAAAACGGCAAGCGCGGGAATCGAGGAGACCAAAAATCGGATATGGATGGTGTTGTCGCCCCGATCTTCGGAGATTTAATAAATAAAGGTAAAAAACAGGTACATGCATTAAATGTGCAGATGACGTCACGACGGTTTAAAGCGACTCGAGGGGATGACGTCATGCCGGTTTACCAAGCATACTGAAGCTGCAGAAAGGAAAAGATGTACAAGACTTTGGAGATTGACATGAACGGGTTCAAATCAATCTGGGGCCTAATGTCAGGGATATTACTACCAGGTATAAACCGGCCAGGAGAGTCCGGTTTATGTTATTAAGATTATATTATCAGAGACCCAGCGGAGTAAGAAGTAAAAGATTGTAGCCCAAGAGGCTTAGAGCCCATATGTTAGGGCCCATGATTTGTAAACCATCATATTATGTAACTTGGGATGTAAGATAGAAAGAGCAGAGACCGAGGCGGACACATTTATGAGCCGGCCTCGGGACTCTGTAAACCGGACCGGGCGTCACCTCTTATATAAAGGGACGACCCGACGACGGTTCAAGACAGAGAACAACAGCTCGAGACACAGAAAAAGCGGATTCGCTCCTTGGTCATCGAAGCCCAAGCAATACCACACCAAACTAGACATAGGCTTTTACCTTCATCGAAGGGGCCGAACTAGTATAAAATCCATGTGTCCTTCGTTCGCTTCAACCCCTTTAAGCTAACCCGTAGCGATGGCCTCACGACTAAGTCCTTTTGCTAGGACATCAGCCGTGCTAAATCCACGACAAGAACGATCTCTTCGGTCTGGTCCAACTAAAGAGGAAAAAGATTTAATGAATAGGATTTCAGAATTGCTTGCAAGGGAAGAGGCAATAGAGAAGCAACGTTCTAGAGCTCTTTGGCTTGCAGAGGGAGACCGCAACACTGGGTTCTTTCAGGCAAAAGCAAAAGAAAGATCCAGAACTAATAAAATAAAGTCTATTAGAAGAGATGATGGATCAGTTTTGACCTCCCAGGCTAATTTGGAAGATGAGGCAATCAACTTTTATAAGAATCTTTTTACAGCCCAAGTTGAAACTGATCCGAGCTTGGTGACTAATTGGGTGCAACAGAAGGTTGATGATGCAATGAATATCAAGTTGTGTGAGCCAATTACAGATTATGAAATTGAGCAGGCCTTATTCATGATGCATCCGGACAAATCTCCGGGGCCGGATGGTTTCACAGCTGGCTTTTATATTCGTCACTGGAATTTATTGAAAGGTACAGTCTGTTTAGCGGTAAGGAATTTTCTGGAGGGAGGTACTATGCCTGATATTGTTAACTCGACTGTCTTAGTTCTCATACCGAAAGGTAAGAATCCCCGGGACTTTTCTCAGTACTGTCCAATCTCTTTGTGCAATGTGCTTTATAAGCTTGCCTCGAAAGTACTAGCTCTAAGATTGAGACCTTTTCTTGAGGGGTTAATCTCGGAAGAACAAAGCGCTTTCGTTCCCGGTCGTCTCATTACGGATAATGTGTTACTAGCCTATGAATGCATCCATTATTTGAAGAGGAAAAAAGGAAAAGCTGCTGCATGTGCGGTAAAGTTGGACATGGCGAAAGCCTATGATCGTGTGGAGTGGTCGTATTTGAGAGCGATTATGGGTAAGTTGGGTTTTGCTGCACAATGGATTGATAGAGTTATGGCCTGTGTGGAGACTGTTTCTTTCTCTGTTAGAATTAATGGCAACTATTCTGAAGTTTTCAAGCCAACAAAGGGTATCAGACAAGGCGATCCTATTTCGCCGTATTTATTCCTTCTCTGTGCTGAAGGTTTTTCTTGTATGTTAAATAATTATGGTGTAGGACATTTATCAAAGGGGGTGAGAATTGGTATCCATTGCCCTTGGATATCTCACTTGTTGTTTGCTGTTGACAGTTTGGTATTTACACAAGCAACAACCGAGGATGCTCAAAGATTGCAAGATGTGTTAGAACAATATCGTATGGGTTCCGGGCAAATGGTGAATAAACACAAATCGGCTATATTTTTCAGTGCCAATGCAGACGAGGCTATGAAAATGGCGGTTCACCAAATTACGGAGATTCCCACGGAAGCCTTGGTGGAAAGATATTTGGGACTTCCTACGGCTGTGGGAAGATCCTCTGATCATCACTTTGATCATATTGTCGCTACTATCAAGAAACTTGTTACAAGTTGGGCGCCAAAATTACTAAACAGTGCAGGCCGTGAGGTATTGATTAAATCAATTTGCCAAGCTATTCCTACATATTCCATGAGTTGTTTCAAGCTTTCCAAGAAGTTGTGTAAAAAGATAATTGCAGCAATTGCTCGGTTCTGGTGGGGGGGAGATGAGACCAAAAGGAAGATGCATTGGGCAAATGGAAGGATCTCACTATACCCAAAGTATGCGGTGGCATGGGTTTCAAAGACTTCGTCCTCTTCAATAAAGCTATGCTAGCGAAGCAAGGGTGGCGTTTGATTTATTGCCCGGAGACGTTGTGTGCACGGGTGTTGAAAGGAAAATATTTTAATGATGGAAACTTTATGACTGTAGGGTGTAAGAGAAATTCCTCACAAACATGGAGGGCGATCCTTTCTGGCAGGGAAGCCTTGCAGTTGGGCCTCATTCGACGCATTGGAGATGGATCATCAACAAGAATTTGGGAGGACCCTTGGATCCCTACTAATCCCGGGCTAAAGCCTATTGTTAAGTTGCAATCATCAGGAATAAATTTGGTGGAAGAATTATTAAACCCAGACTCAGGTGAGTGGAATGAGGAGTTGGTGAAAGCAAAGTTTATGCCGGTTGATGCTCAGGCTATTTTGCAAATTCCGACTGGTCGATTAGCAGAAGATGGATGGGCATGGCATTTGGAGAGAAATGGCAATTTTTCAATACGGTCAGCCTATCAAGCTCTTCTGGAAATGAATCAATCTATCAGTTCAGTATCCAGATCGAATGGCGACAAACAATTGTTTTGGAAAATGCGAATTCCGCCAAAAGTACGTAACTTCTGGTGGAGGGTCATTAAAAAAAATATACCTTGCCGAGCGATTCTCCATGAGAGACATATGGATCGTATCTCATTCTATCAATCATGTGGTAGAGAGGAGACCATCAAACATGCCTTGTTCAGAGTGTACATGGGCCAAATTGTTCTGGCAAGAGTTGAAGAATCTCACTTCAGTCAAGGTGCCGGAGCTTCACCCAGATTTTTGGGCTATAGATCTCATTGATAGCAGCAAAGTTTCTTGTGACGATGCGCATGTTATATTATGTGGTGGATGGGCTGTATGGTCTGAGCGGAATGCTCGACACCATGAAGAGAGAGTAAGATCCGTATCTAAATCTATGAAGTGGACTGCTGATATTGCCTATGATCTTATACTAACAGGACATGCATTAGGGAAGCAACACCATAAGGATCGGTCAAGGTGGAAACCTCCAACTTCTGGCATTATTAAGCTCAATGTGGATGCTAGCTTCTCGCCAAACAATAATGAGGGAGCTACTGGAGTGATTGTCCGTGATCATTGTGGTGCCTTACTACGGGGCCAAGCCATCTGGTATGGTCAGACGGTCAATGTTTATGGAGGCCCTTGCAGTACGTGATGGTGTTAGACTTGCCTGTGATATTGGTCTATCAAAGGTTATCGTTGAGTTTGATGCCCAGGAGGTTGTTAAGCTATGGAGGGACAGAAACCAAAATCGTTCTGTGATAGCTCCGATCCTTCAGGAAAGAGCTCACCGGGAGTTTGCAATCTTTCCAATTAAATTTTGTTGGTCGTCAAGCTAACGAAGGTGCACATTTGTGTGCTAAGCAGGCAACATCAACTAGGAGAAGATGTCTTTGGATAAATTATGTACCACGTTTTTTAATTGTTTGCATGCAAAATGATTGTAATCCCGTTGTTTCGCAAAAAAAAACTATTGACGTCAAAATTGAATTGGAGAACAAGGCTAGCGTTGGTAGGCCAAAAAGTTGGCTTCAATCCAAGCACATGCGGTCAACGCCAACTTTTTGGCCTGGCAGGTTCGGGCTGCGATCCAAACATGCTCCAAAACTTCGCACATGATCGATGTAGGGATTGGCGCCTCGCTATAAAATGAGACACCAAAGCGTCAAAATCTACGGTTTGTTTTCCACTTGTGCCCTCCCGATTTGGCTTTTATTCTGTGATATCCTACCAAATCCGTCTGCCGATTCTAACCTCTCTTTTCTTAGCGCAACCACGTTCCCAAATCCCATCTCATTCGTCCTCTCCCTGAACAAATTCTCACGCCAGTTCATCTATCCTGCTAATGACACACCTCGCCGCCGAGCTCACCATGGAGGAAGACGAGGTGGATGGCGACATAGGCCTTGGAACAAGAACAGTTTGCTGAGCATGTCGTTGCCTGGAACCGAACAAAACTGCAGACTGATCCATTACGCCAATGTACCACCCTAGTAATCTCATAACAGTCTCGTTGTCGTTACCCTTGTGTGAACCAAACACCCACATCGAAAAAGCGGACGCAAGTACTTCCTCCGTTCGAAATTACTCATAGAAATAGATGTATCTAGACATTTTTTAATTCTATATACATCCATTTTTGCGACAAGTAATTCGGAACAGAGGGAGTATATATACATGATCAACTACACTGCAACTGAAATAAGCAAACCCGCAAAAAAAAATGAAATAAGCAAGGAGTGAACTTCAACTGAAATAAGCAAGGAGTGAGTGTATATGCGTTTGTATAAGCATCAGCCTCCGTACTGTGTTAACAAGGAAAACATTTTTTTTAGGTCAATGAAAGAAAGGTAGGCCAAAAAGTAGGAACCAAAACATATTTTTTTAGGCCAAGGAAATTAAGGTTATACCAAGAAAGTAAGAAATCAAAAGGTGGACAAAAACACTATCATAAAACTTTTACACCTCCGTCAGATGTAAGATGTAAGAAATCAAAAGGTGGACAAAAACACTATCATAAAACTTTTTAGGCCAAGGAAATTAAGGTTATAGGCAAGAAAGTAAGAAATCAAAAGGTGAACCAAAAAGTAGGAACCAAAACAATTTTTTTGTAGGTCAATGAAAGGTTATAGGCCAAAAAGTAGGAATCAAAACATATTTTTTTTAGGTCAAGGAAAGAACGGTTATAGGCAAGAAAGTAAGAAATCAAAAGGTGGACAAGTAAGCACTACCATAAAAACTTTTACACCTCCGTCAGATGTAGAACAAACAAGTCGCTCAGCTCTGTATCAGATATAAAATAAACTACAACGAAATCATCTGTGTACAGGAAAGAATGTGCCTCGAGACTTAACAGCATATCCATAAAAGGTGTATACATCTAATGTCAATTCAAAGAAAAAAGAATACTCATGTCCCTGATAAGATGACGCGATAAAAAGGATTCATGTCGAGGGGGGAAACATATATTCATCAGGCTAAACAATTACAACAGCAGCAGCCCCTTCCAAAACTTTGCATGGCATGGTCAACACTAAGCAGTCTGCTCGAAATCAGCCCAACAAGCGATATGACTGGAACTCAAGCATCAGACGATACTGGGCACATCTCCAGACCAGCTGCAAGTTGCCCGCGGCCATCGAGTTCTAATGCAGTCCACTAATGGCGCATGCTGACAAGCAGTCTGAACTGGTGGAGCAAGAGAAAGAACACTGTCATTCTTGCTGCCGCTGGCCGATGAGCTTACAACATCAGCTAGGTATTCATCCTGAGTCCACCTAGGCGGGACGCTGACATTTAACTTGCATATCCTAGGTCTTTGTATTGGAGTTGAGCCTCCTGCGTTTCCACTCCCATTAAGCACTGACTTGGCAATTCCATTGAAGTGGTAGATAGTGAATTGCTTCTTGCCCATGAGGCCAGTTGGATCTTTCATGCCTCCAGCCCTTTTATCCAACTGAAGTAGCGCCTGCCAGAACTCACTCCATACTATAACGCCCGCATTACAGAGATCGTCGAGCTTGTCAGAAGGAAATGTTATGTCGGTGTCCCTCAGAACTTGCTGGAATCCCTCCACCGTAATAAAGCCTCCACCTCCACTTTGGTCTTGCGCATCAAATGCCCTCCTAATTTTGGATTCTCGCTCTTCCAGCTCATTCTCCTCTTGGACGTTGGGATTTAGGGCAAAAAGGACAGTGTAGTGACTTTCACTTCCCACCACCCATATAGGCCATTTCGGACACTTTAGGTACTGACCAACCTTGCACAAATTTAGTGATTCCAGAAGGGTAAGGAACCCAACTTCAACATTATTTGGAATGCCTTTCAGGGACATGCCGCCACCAAGGTCCATCTTGCCATCAAATACATTTGGGACAGCCTCCCCACAAAGCAATAAATTTACAATTTCCTGCAAAAGACCACACTAGGTTGTAATGTAATGTATAGATATTACTGATAATAATGGGCAGTACTAGTACATAAAATGTTGTTCAATATTTATAGCTTTCAAGTGAGTCCAGTACTGTATTCCAACAGTAAGCACTGAATTGCTATGTCAAGTGCGATACGCTGCGACCCAAAGAAGCCAACAGCCCTGTTCATCATGGAGGGAATGCATCCGTAAATACCCTACTTATAAGTTTGTCCTCACTTCACATAAAAAGGTTAAACCTGAAGTGACTCTGCTTGCACAAACAAGACTTATATGCAAGTGTAACTCAAGTTAAACTGACAGTGTGGTACTAAATGGTAGGGTGTTGCAGTAAGCCTGTCGTGCTAAAATACTAGAGTTGGTAATGCTATCTGTACCTGAGAAGCATGCCCAAATGGAGCCGTGACCAATGGTTGGCTTGGATCATCCCTATCAGCTTGGATACAATCCTGGTTCAAAATTGAAGAAGTTCAAATACACTGCTGAATTTGCAATTCATTTATTTGTGCAAGCAAAAAAAAACATAATGCACACAACAAAACATAGACATAGACATACCAGTCCCCGCGAAAGTAAAGAAGAGATAAGAAATAACATGGCACCCAGTCGACTTTGAAACAGAGGAATGTTTGCCAGAAGCATGTTGAATGCATCCTTCCTTGAGGTAAACGTACTTATTCTAAGGACTTTCTGGAAATCAATTGCTGATTCAACAGAAAGGCCTTCCAAAGCAGCATCAACTTTCTGCTGCAAGTTCCAAAAGAGAATTGTCGGCATACTCTATATGGAAGTATAATCAACTTTGAAGCATCTCAAAGCTTATAAGCACCTGACTGTTATCAACTCCACTTACCTCACGAATGACACCTCCAATGAATGCCACAACAGCGCTTTTCCCAGTTCCACATAAAAATAGAATTTCCACCATAGCATGAACCAATGCTCTAGTAAAAATAACAATTAATAAACAGCCATTTGAGTATCAAGAATAATAAGAAAGTACAATGCTGCAAACTGTATAATGTTTCATGATACATTTAGCATATCAATTCTAAAATATTAACGACGTGGGGAAATAATAGGTACGGAAGCATTTAGGTTCTCCCCGGAATAAACATTTATAGCACTGTTGTTGTTTCAATAAAGTAATAAAATGATGAGGATTTTTAATAGTTCACTGAAACACGGCTTTTGGTTTGGTAAATCAAGGGATCTGATACAAATACATGAATAGAGAACTAACTAAGAAAGGTTGTGGGCTTAAATAAAAAAATTGTTAAATCTCCCATGTCAGTCTGCTATGTTTTTATTCTCATAATGAAGAACGGTGGTTCAGAAGAATTACTGGATAGATAATTAACTAAAAGACAACAGTGGCATCAGTGTGGTTTTCAAGGAGCAAAAGAAACAGTGGCATCAGTGTGGTTTTCAAGGAGCAAAAGAAACCACCTCGTCTTTCCATCCTCTGTAAGAGAAGAAAAATCATCCCTTGCAGCAAAAGAACTCTGATAAAATCGTCTTTGTCCCAGACCAAATGACGGATCACTGATCTCTGGGTTACCCAAATTATCAGAGAAAAAAAGAAGATATTTAAGGACATATGCCTGCAAAATGAGAACATAAGAAAGTTGTCATCAGAAATGTTGAGCTTGCTGAGAGCAGAAACAATTGCACAGATAGCAAGATAAATACTTAGATCTCGTATGTAAACACATTACTGTGACAGATTAGAAGAAAAAACTCGTATCATACGCTTATATACAAGCAAAAGGTAGAAGTCAGATAAGCTGCTCAGCTTTGAACAACTTCTCTGCTGATTTAATAACAGCAGACTGCCTCAGCGGTCTTACCAGACCTTACTAAGAAAAGTACAGATTTATGACCACCAACGATAGGGTTTGTTCATCAGGATAATTTAGTGTAAAAAAAATCAGGAAATATGATTTTAAATTGGACCAAGGTGAGCTCATAGAAGAAGAAAAAAGGTCGACCGGTAGAGCTAGTCAGCTTTAAACGTTTTTTGGCATAACTAGCTCAGTGCCTGTGCATTATTACAAAACCAAAAAAAATCTGAGTTAGCCACCCAGCATGGAAGATTAACAGGAAGGCGTACGTGTGATTTGATCGCTGCACGAGATCCAGCAAGAAAAAAGAGAGCGAAATGACAGGGAAGAGTTGCAGGCAGTGATGCCCTGAAGCAACTGAGACAACCATGGGAGGGTTGCAAGATTGGGAAAGGATGCACATAGGGAAGAGAGGCGACACATGGGAGGTGATCATGGTTTTTGAGTCGCCGACTAATCGCTGTATAGTCGCCGACTAATCGCCAAGTCGTTTTCCGAAAATCAGGGCGACTCGCGACTATACAGCGACTTTCGTCGACTATACGCCGAGCCGCAGGGCTCGCGGCGACTCGCCAAGTCGCGACTCAAAAACCTTGGAGGTGATTGAGGAAGAAAGATGGTAGCGGAATGGCATCTATCATCCCGTTTGAATAAGTAAAATCATTTGCTCTATATGCTACTGTATAGCATGTGAAGAGTTGGTTGTAGAGTGATGGAAGGTAAAACACCCATAACAATGTTTTGAGTTTGGTGTTCGTCATGTATGTGTTAATTTGTGCCTTTTACAAAAACGCTGGTCCCACGTGAGTAAAAGCGTACTTGCTTACTTATACGAGTAAGTGTGCAATTATTTATTTGTGCCTTTTCCCAGGGCGATTCCCCCACTTGCGAGTATGGAGTGCTTTTATTACTTGTGACTTTTGCAAGATTGTTAGTCCCAGGTGTGAGTAGAATGGAGAGTGAGGAGTGAATTAAACCACCAACTCAAATCTTTGTAAGTAGGAAAGAAATTTAAGTAACAGCAGAATGCTCCAAACTATCTCTTACACGTATGTTCAATTCATCAGGAGTTTGAGGTTCGTCCTGTATGTGTTAATTTGTGCCTTTCACAAGAACGCTGGTCCAATGAGAGTAAGAGCGTACTTGTTTACTTATAAGAGTAAGTGTGCAATTATTTATTTGTTGCCATTTCCCACGGCGATGCTCCCACGTGCAAGTATGGAGTGCATTTATTACTACTTGTGACTTTTGCAAGATTGTTAGTCCCAGGTGTGAGTAGAATGGAGAGTGAAGAGTGAACTCACCACCAACTCAAATCTTTGTAAGTAGGAAAGAAATTTAAGTAACGGCAGAATGCTCCAACGGTCCAACCTATCTCTTACACGTCGGTTCAATTCATCAGGGCCACCACACAGGATGCTTAGGCGGGGGCCAGAGCTTGGTTGAGACCAACCTGGGCCTTGGCCCCTCCTGCGATTGTATACTCCCTTGGTTAAGTAGCACTACGTGGAATTTTTTTGGGTAACTGTGAATTGAAATCACTACTTAATCATACATCAATCAGTGTTGACCCCTCCTCAGTTTAGCTCTGTGTTAAGTTGGCGGTTCATAGTATTGACCAAGTTCAGGCAGTCCAACTGAAGTGACACCCAGTTAAGGCAAGGAAACATGTAGAGCAATTCTAGACACCAAAAATGCCCACAATAACACACAATCAAACACAATTAGATAAAGCAACAATGATGTACCTGCACTGTAGCTAAGACACCACAAGGGCCACCTTCATGTTGTACCAGTCCCATAGCTGTTTCTGGGTCAGAGCTAAACCTGCATACATTTTAACAATATAATTAGAAAAATAGCATTCAATTGTATGACTGCAATGGAAGGTTCGATAGGATCAATGCTATGATATTTCCAAGAAACTGTATGCGTTAATTTCTAATGGCACAGGCATGCAAATTCCTGTTAACTGACAAATCTGGAAATTTTCCTACTTCATGCCTAGAACTTGCCAGCAATCAGAGTCATAATTCAAAATAATCAAACTTCATCCGTTAAGTCAGTTGCGCAAAAACTTATTCAAACTAAAAGGTCCCTTTGATGTGTGAGGAGGGTGAAGACATGGGATCCAAGTTGGATTCAGAGAAACAAAATAAAATTGATCAAGTCAATCCTAGAAAGCTTAGAAGAAAAAAATGTTCATTTCAGAAGTCAGAATTGGAGCTCCTGAAGGACCGCGTTTCACCCAAAATGCTTGATGCTCTGTTCTGTACGGTTCTCCCATACTGTTCCCATGCAAATTAGCAGTGGCTTATAATTGTTGCTCGTAGGCCCATTGATCACCACAAATTATTTTTCTCAACTACAAACGCATAATTATGAAGATATTTGCAACTCCAGCAGCACTTATTTTCACAAATATCCCTAACAAAGTTACCTTTGATGACATCAAACATGGTATTAGCTAGCCATGACAAACGCCCATTTTTTGTAATGGCCAACATGAAACAAGTTCTTATCCAGGGTGGGTTCCATTTCCTGGCAATACCGTCCAGTTACTGCCAGGAATGGGACAGTGCCGACGTAATATAAATCGGATGGTTTATTTTGAATTTAAATTCCTTTATCAAAGGTATATGCTCTAGCTGATATGATCACATCCAGAATGGATACGGCAAGAAGCTATAATTGATACAACAAAGAAGCATGAATTAACATAACTACTTAAAAATTGAGATTGATGAGACCTTTTGTTTTGTTTATTTCAAATTCTGAAATCAAAAACCATCAGAATTTGACCAAACCCGCTGGTAACCGGTCAAAACTGGATTCCAGAACCAGGCAGGAAGCAGGAAGAGCACAGGAAAGTGAACCATTTTTCAAGAAAATGCGACGTCTCGTTGTACTTAAAAGGTATGAATAAAGCTAATCACACATCTAGGCGGGCAGAGGCAAGGAAAAAAGGCAGAAAAACAAGGTCCTCGGGGAATCAGTGAAACATCCCAACCCTCTGGCCAGCAAGCAGCCAGCGCTGTGGTGCCGTCTCTAACCCAATATTTCTCGCGTCCAACCTCAATATGCTTCCATCAGATCACTGTACTCCTCTCAAAGAGAAAATTTACTAGTACTGGAAGCTCATGTATCATGTATGGCATGAATATTAAATAATAGAGCATGGCCAGTGTCATCTTTAATTTCTGGTTTCTGCGATTGAAACTGCCATGATATATCTCATAATTGGGTTGGAAAATGGAGAAGTACTACCAATTTTTAACTTAACAATACCGACAAGAAACAAAAAGTAAATGCAAATCAGAGAACATATCTCCATGCACATCTATTCTGCCACGAGAAAAGAAAAAATTATGGAACTTACATTTTGCCATGCATGGACTATTTATATTTATTAACTACCAAATTTGTGTTCTCCATATATGCTATGGCAATGTTTCATATGTATACTACTACCTCCGTCCGGGTTTAAAGGGCCGGAGGGCCACGGCGCACAGTCCGGATTTTTAGGCCAGGTATTTACTGCACTGTGCTAATTCGCGTGGATTAGCAAGCATTAGTTCTGGGAAACGTGGGGACGGGTGAAAGAGCTGGCATGCGAGCGTGCTGGTTGGCTGGCCGCGCGGCTACACGCAAAACTTGTGGTGTGCAGGCTTGCTGATTGGCGAGTTTGGAGGAAGGCTAGCGATTGACGCATTAATTGGAGCAAATTATGGCGCGTTGCTTTGTGTACCGTTGTGCTGCCTTGGTCCTGGAGAATCGGTTGGCTGGCCCTTTAAACCCGCCTGGAGGTAGTATAAATGAGTACAGTTAAGCATGCCCAGATGCCAATCTGAGTAACCTCAAGGACAAGCTCTTGTTCTCTTAGTCTCCTACCATGATAACCATGTATGATCACTTTGAATCATGACTATCATACACTCGTAGAAACAACTAAAATACACAGTATATGTCCACATCAGTCTGTCTTCACGGAACACTGAACCATTGATTGAAACCCATTCCTCGAGTATTCAGGGACAGTGGGACACTAAACCCTAATCTCATAAACACGTGTCTAAGGCTAATTTGCCCATCAGAACAGAAACTTAACATAACCTATACTTAGACAATGAAAGCAACAAAGTTACCGAAGGCCATTATCTTACAGATACGGGAGGTGAAATCAGAGCGGATATGGACAGATATCGCTCGTTTCGTACCCTAAACCACATTTTTTTGTGGGAATCAGAGTTGGACATGTGTTGTGCCCGATATGAGTACAAATGCAAATATTACCAGGCATGAATGTTAATCAAATGAGAACTGTATAAAAGATAAACGATTTATATCACAATATATAGATCAATCAACCATGCAATTTCCAAAATGCAACTACATCAATAATTCAACAAGGCAAATTAACTCGTAAACATACGGTTTCCATTTGTTGTACAATGACACTGGATGAGATGTACCGTGCAAGACAATGTGAAATTAACCTACCAAAGGCACCTTTCCAAGAAAAATATGTACAAGTACAGCATCAGCAAGGTTGATAGCCACACAAGCAGTGGGTCAGGCCTTCAAAAAGGCGGGATATGAGCGGTGGGCTAAGATCTATAGGCTGAGCAAGTTAGCTTGTCGCGGATACCATATGTTATATTATCCGAATAGTTCCGTTACAAAACAGGATATCACTCTTCCTATATCACATATCGCATATCCTATTCAGGAATCAGACGTTAATGCCAGATTTCTATTTCGGTGAATCGGCAAGTGCTCCAGAAATCAAAGTATCCCTCTATTTTTCACCCATATACACATATTAATGAGACTGAAGTACCAAACAGAAGCTCACCTGATACCCTGATTGCTCCACTGCGCCAGCACTGCCTTTGAAACCCCGCTCCCAAACACCATGAGCCAGAGCTTCTCAGCGAGCTCCGGATGCAACTCCTCCCCTTTCTCCTCCTCTCCCACATCAACCTCCAACTCCACTTCCGCCTCCTTCACATCCTCCATAGGTACCGCGGTAGATTCCGACTCCACCTTCACGTCCTCCGGGGCGGAAGTTTGCTCCGCCACCACGGTCGTCGGCTGGGACGGCGGCGGCACCACGACGGCGGCAGGCGGGACGACGGCGGCGGGCGGGGCGACGGCGCGGAGGCGCTTCTCGGCGGCGGCGGCCATGAGCTCGCGCTGCTTGCGGCGCGCCTCCGCCTCAGGCGACTCCCCGGCGGGCGATGGGGGCTTGCTGCGCTTGGGCTCGGGCTGCGCCGGCGGCGAGCCGTGGAGGCTCATGCGGAGCGCCATCTGGAGCTCCTCCTCCTCGTCCCGATCCCCCATTGAAAGCCGCTCCGCCGAACCCTGGCCGGATCGATCCGGCTCGAAACCCAAACCCTAGGGCAGGGTTTGGCCCCTCGGCCCCGGTCGTAGGCTTCGAGCTAGGGACGAAGTGGAGAGGGCGGTGGTTGTTGGAATTCGGGCCTGGGGCATCGGGATCCGGGATGACGGCGGGTCAGGAGGCCGACATGGTCGGTGTATTTGTAGGAGCGCCGTCGCGACGGCGATGCGACGGGGGGTGGTGGGGTGTGTCAGAAACGGAAGTGTTCTCCCGGTGGCTGTTCGGTGCGCTGCCCACCCTGTGGTTCGGGCGTGTGGTTTGGATGCACAGCCGATGCCATGTGGGGCCGGGATAGTTTGTGGCCCAGCTGTCATGGACTGGTGGCAGACGATTCGTGGTGACTGGTTGGACGGTACGGTAGCTTTGGCTTCCCCTGCTTTGGAGTTTGGACAGTGCGGCATGAGATCCGCCTTCATCATTGGTCTACGCTCAAGTTGAATGCGTTTTCGGCCCTTTGATGGAAGAATTTCCGTGATGATCTCACAGGATCCTATACGTAACAGTTCATTGTTGTTCTTTTTATTTGTAAAATTGACACATTCTTGTGCTTCTTACAGCCATAAAATTATGTTTCACGAGTTTCATTTCAGGTTCCGATGTTCATATTTTTAGAAACACATGTTTTCAACAAATTATTAGTGGCTCCGGGTCACTTGCAGCACTATGAATTGCATAATGGTTCTAGCACTTCGTAGTGTAACCTATGAGTTGAGATGCAGAAAATGTGCCAAGACGAGAGAGATTTTATTGAAGCAAACTTGCATTGGGTATTGGTTCGATACTTATCTCTACTCTTATAAAAAAATGAGTTGGTGATGATGGTGTGCCTGCCATCCTGCAATATAGACCGTCCGATCTATATCTAACGGATAGAAAACAAACTATGGCAATTTTGCAAAAAGATACCCGCAACCCTCTCCACATTCGCAAATAAGGCCTTCCCTCATTCATCTTTGTCTCCCACAAGATAAATAACTCGTATAAATGCATATTGATGTTCCATGCAAACGCATGGGCCTCTTGCTAGTACTAGGTATAAGCACCACTCGCTCGGCTACATGCATCCCTGCAGCCCCCCACCCGCCCCATCCCAACCTCGATAAATTTAGTGAAGAGATCTTTTATATGAGTTTTACATTAAAAAATAGAGCTTTTGCGCGCGCGCACACACACCCCTCCACACACACACGCACACAAACACAACCAACCTTTGTCTAGCTCCGCTAGTAGTGAGCACTATTATTTTGTGGTGTTGGCTAAAACATATAGAGATTAACATATATGACTGGTATCATGGTAAAAAGGTTGATATTCTAAGTAACACGCTTGAGCATGTCCACTTTCAATCAAAGTTAAGGTAGATGACACGGAAAGCAATATGTAAATATGATATCCATGAAAGCACGTAACTCGTCCTCCCCGGTCCTTACATATGTGATACTCAACATGTAATAATTATGGGTAATTTGGGGGAGAAGGTGGTTGCTTGACTTTTTCATGGAGAGAGAGAGCGAAGGCAGCGACAACGTCGCATGTTCCTTGTGGTGACGCTCGCGGCAGAACGACTACAACGCTTGCCTGAGAGGGGATACATCAAGCTGGCTTAACCGTTACCCGTGCCCCCGTGGGTAATTACTCTATCAGGGCATGGGTATGTGCCAGCTTTAATGCACATGGGGAAGCTAATGGGTCAAATACCTTATCCAGCGCGCAAGACGGAGATGGAGATGGGATAGCATTACCCATGCTCGTTACCCGCCTTACCCATTAAGGCCCTAGTAGACCCCATCTAATTGCCGCCCCTACCCACCCAAATCTCCTTCCATCCCATCTCTTTGTCCAAAAATTCCTAACAAACCCCTAACCTAGCCACAACGTATCGTTTATTGCGTTGAAATCCTATGTGTTTTACTGGAATGCTAGCAAAGGTTGTTATTGATTGCGTGTATGGGTTTCCCCATGGGGATAAAACACCTGGCATGGATGGGGATGGGAATAGTTTTATCCCCGCAGACCGGTATGGGGATGGGGACGGGCATGGGAAGCCTATCGCGGTGATGGGGATGGGAGTCCAATACCCGCCTGGGTAATCCCCATTGCCAGCCTGAGGGATACATGGCACCGCCAAACAAAGACTTGTGCGCTACCACGATATGTGTTCGTGTGAGGATCAGGGTGGAAGGTGGGCTAGAACCTCGATCCAATTGCCACCACCACTACCACTCTTGCAGCACAAAGGGGTGAAATGGAAGGCGATTGGTGGTAGACGAGGGTGACGTCGTGAGGCGTGGTGAAAAGGAAGGTGCCTAAGATCTAGCGTGCAACGGAGAATCATGCTTAGCGGGGGAAGAGGAGACCGAGATAATGGCGGCAGTGACATCACAAGTCCATTGTGTGGACCCACAAATCATATGTAGGTGTGTGAAGGTGTAGGCGGTGAAGAGTAACATACCTCCATTGTTCATCGCATTTATTTGCCATTAATGCATTAATGGCTTCCAAGAGTTGATGCTTTATTGCTTGCCTCAACAATGGTGGATCAGCTACAATCACCTAGCTATGATGCGGCACCTGCCACATGGCATGTTCACATCCCCTTATCGTGTCAGCAACAAAGGCCCCCATCACGTGCTAGGAGCTCTGCATCGGCCAGCCCCTCCGTATGCCTCGTCAGCATCGCCCCACGACTAGTTCGGGTGTGTCTCGTCTATAGGAGGTCGCATGCAACCCACTTAAGCCCATTAGTCCCGATTTGAAAATAGATCGTCCATTTTGATATGGGAAACAACTTCCCAGCCGATGTATTGCTTTTGTGGGCAGCAAAAGAAACCAAATGGGATTTGTAGGACATCCAAGGGACAAGAATGCCCAGAACTATAGATCTGATGAATGCATACTCCAATGGTCTGAGGGGCTGAAAAAATGCATGGTTGTAATGTCTTTGAATAAGGAGGGAAGGGACATAAAATAAATGATGAAATCAATGTGGGTCCCATGTGGCATACAAAGGAGGCAAAGAGTGGTGACCAAAGTTTTCTACACCTACCAATAAGAGTGAAAATTGAGCAGAAACATGTGGAATTGTGTGATGCCAAATGTGTTCCCATTTTCAGTGAATATTTCCATATGGAAAATAAAACCTTCAACTGCACACAAGATGCAACAAAAGTAAGAAATTAGTTCATTGTGTGTGTGGAAGGATCAATATGGACCTAGCACTGGTGCAGAAAAGCCTAGCTATGGCGTGGAAAAAAGTGCCTTGCTGGCGTAGGAGCCCGACACCACCAATATGGTGCCAGTGTTAAAATATAGTGATGGTGTTGGTTCCTACGGCAGTAGAGTTTCTGGTATCTATGGCGTTGGATAAAGTGGCATGACGGTAATGTCAAATACACCTACGACGTAGGTTCATCTCCACATGTCATAAATATGGAGAAACATTAGAGGCGTTGTCGTGGTACTAAATCTGACAGTAAGAATAGGGGTACGTAGGAGGAGGCAAGATCCTAACTACGGTGAGGTTGTACACAAGGTGTTTACGAGTTCATGCCCTTCTCGGAGGAAGTAACCGCCCTATGTCTCGGTGCCCGGCGGTCAACTGGAATGTGTGTGTGTGTGTGTGTGTGTGTG